>WBMZ01007505.1:96826-307491 GCA_013400975.1 Atrichornis clamosus
CCCTTTCCCCTTTCCCCTTTCCCCTTTCCCTTTCCTTTTCTCTCCTTTCTCCCCTTCTCTTTAATATTCCCTTTCCCCATCTTCAATTTCTTTGAACTACAGCTGACTGATTTCGATGTCCTTGTCTTGAGAGACAGTATTTTCTAAAAGAAGCTGAAACTTTCAGGAGTTCTGCCACCTAGAAGAGCTTCCTTGAGCAGCCACCATAGTTACTTTCATCTTGGCATGAGCAATGGAACAAGGTAAGCGAGAATAATATTTTCAAAAGCTGATTTAATTCCAGATACTAAAGATTCTCACAGAGTTGGAAAAACCGTGTGTGTAAGAAAGTTCAGTGCTCAAACTTTTTCCACATCAAGAATCTCATCCATAATACCTGATGTTGAATGTGACAGATTACATTTTATATTTTCAGTTATTTTAAGAAACTACATAGAATAGCTGTTAACACTGCTTGCTTATTAATTTGGAGTGGAGTGACATAATTACAAATCCTTGAATGAGCAGTGGAAAATTACTGGCACTTAAATTGGAATGTCAAGCCCTGAGGACTTGGCAGTAATGACTAGCTTTAGCATTTTAGCCATTGTTTGAAGTTTATTTTAAATTTTTAATAAATATTTATTCTAGTTTAAAATGCCTATTGAGAAGTTTATATCTGTAAGTCTACTTGGGGTGCTCAGATGCTCATCTTTTTTTCCAGTGCCCAGAGGGATCATCCTACTGAAACAGTGTTGTTGTCCTGTGACCAGCCCTTTCTATTACCCAGTGCACAATGGAGTAGGCTGAAAGTATTTCAGTTTTCAGAGACTGAATTGTACAGTGGGTGAAGTCTGGAGCTCATACATCTCTTTTCATCTCCCCATCTTGACTACACACAGAGCTGGTAGAGACCAGCCACAAGGCTATTGGTAGATACCTGAATGGACACTGTCTTTCTCCTCTCCCCTTCAGTGATGTTATTTCTTCCTCTTTTTCCTTTATTCTGATGTAGCCTCAGAGAAACTGAGGCTCTGACAGTTGACAGAAACTGATGAGTTGACAGTAACTAACCTTTCACAGCACATGATCAGAGGAAAACAAAATATTTTTAAGGCTCAGTGTGAACTAAAGAGGCAACTGGGATGAATTCATGCACAGAAAATATTAAAGAAGTTTCTGTACCGATGGCATTCACCATAGGTGTTTGTCACAGTCCCAGTTCTCAAATCACCTGGACTGGTTTGCCAAGTTAATAATGTGTTATCTTAAGAACAATAGTCTGCTGAGATAAGGAAATGTAACATGTCATATTTACACTTACAGCCCTGAGTTTCCCATTTGTAGTACACTGTAGAAATATGGATGTGCTTACTGTGCAGATTTCCATAAAATTATTTCCGTGCTCAGTTGGAATACAGTGTAAATTGACTGAAGACATCAGGGGGGACCAAAAACTACATTAATATTTTCTTTCTCTAAATGCAGCAAATAGATTTTGACATTGCATTTGGAGGTTATTTTCTCTTTGGGGCACAAAGTAGCATGGAATGGTTGTAAGTTCTTTTGTTTCCAAATGTCCTTCAACTTGCTAATTTCCAGGCCCCCACCACTGTTGGCCGTGATTCATTGCAGCGGCGAATAACGAATGTCACTAAAATAGTGAGATCGCCTGAGCTATTTCAGAAATTAATGGACTGACTGTGATATACTGGAGCCTCTTTCATGCATCTATAATTGGAGTGCCAATTTATTTCCAATCATTTCAAGCACTGTAATTATAGTGCATCATTGTTGCCTGCTTAACATTCATATGGGACACTGCCACAATAATGCTGGCAGGAGGCCACGTATTTTACAACTGAAATGAATGGTATAAATGAGAGGTAATACACAAAGCAACAGAACTTTAAATTTTGTCTTGAAGTTTTGCTCTGGCTGAACATGTAATTCTGGTCATGGTAGAATGATATGGAATAAACTCACCTTCATATAATGTCAGTAAAAATATTTTCTGAATGGACTATAAATCAGTCAGGCAGGAAAAAAAAGATAAATCTAAAGTTTTAAATACAAATTCCATAGTCCATAACATCCAAACAATTATTCACATTTCAGCTGGAGAAAGAAGTCAAATTATTTTCCAGAACAAAGAAAATGCAGCAAGATTTTTTTACTTTGTTTATAGCTGTAAAATAAGGAATCATGAGGGCTGGAAATAACCAAACAAAGTCTCTGGTCTTGAAGACCTCAAAACAGTGTCATCTAAAGCATATTTCTCAGGGCTATGTCTAGTGAGGCCCACGGGCTTGAAGACCTCAAAGTAGGGTCAGACATTTCTCAAGGCTGTGTCTAGTCTTCATACAGGAACACTCAATAACTTATTTGGACAACCTATTCCAGAGTTTGACAATCTACAGATTAAAGCTTATTCTTCTTGTGTTGAAACAGGATTTTCTGTAACTCAATTTGTGTACATTGTCTTTTGTAAATTTCTTGAACACAACTGAGGAGTCCAGCTCCATCTTTACACCCTCATAATGAATAGTCAAAAGATCCACAACAGCTGTATTTGAACCATAAACCTGACCAACTCCAAAGTTTCTACCCGTGTCATCCTTACTACAGATAATGCCCAGAGTTTCCCAGCTTCAGTGTAGAACAAAGCTAATAGTTGGCAGTTGGAAAAGTCCTGGTGTAGGAAAGAATTCACTTTGGGGTTTGCACCCCACAGACCCTATGGATGCAAGACAGAGGCCAAGTCTGGTCTCTGGGCACACAGAGCAAGGTAAAAAGAGGTGTAGCCAAATGCGATTGATCAGCTGGTCACTAGCAGTGCATTCCCTGTTCTTATGCTTTTTCAATCTTGGTAGGCTTTTTCTGTGTTGTTAGACACTTCCCTAAATCTGGTGTGATCTTTAGTTTGGTGATTTTTTTTTCAAAATTTAAGAATAAGAGATAAAGCATCTATGAAAAAAATCACAGCAAAAATTCTCTTGCTCAAGACTGCAGCATGAAATTATTGAGAAAGGAAGTGATGGAATTAGGATGCTGATTAGAATTCATTTGCTGTGTCAGAGCACTGAAGGAATTCTCTACCTGAGAGCATTGTAAAATCTGAGGAAAACATCACCATTATCCAGAAAGGTCACCAAAAGAAGCCAATTAGAATTCTGGAAGGAATAAATCTTTAATAATGCCCTCCTTCGAAAGGTCAAATAGAACTCTGCATTGGTCTCTTATTCCCCAGAAGGCATTGGCAGTATTTTACTTGATGTAAAATGTTATAACTCTGCAAAAGTTACTGAGAAATTGCTCTTCTCTGTGCCAGCTAAGGACAAACACCATTTTGCTAAACACAGGCAAGCCTTGGCTGCATCAAAATAAAAATAATTATCTTCTAAAGTAACTGGATTTTCTTCCACATATGCCACATGTACTACTGTGCAATAATGAAGAAGTCCTGCAGTATAAAAATGCTGTGTCAAAGAGAATCAAATTTAATTCATGGAATACTCTTTGTGTGCCCTGATGTACTGCATGATATAAGGTGTAAAATGCTCAAGTTTTCCAAATGAAACTGTTTCTCGCCATGCATATGACATTGGAAACAACTTTAAAAACCACAGGACAGTTTTAATGCTTCCCTTAAAATATTTGATCACGCAGTGAGAGCATTCTGTTGCGCCCAAAGCCAGAATATCCTATTTTAAGCCTGTGAGGAACCAGCTGGAGGAGACGAGGAAAACAGTGACATGGGTGATTCCTTCAGGGACAGAGAACAATCACTCTAGAAGGCTTTTGTTTGCTGAAGACACGAAAAATGTTAGTATAAAACAAAGCTGGAAGAGGTGGTGACGAGGAGATGATGAGCCATGTGAGATGAGTAAGAGAGATGGCTTGAAAACCATTAGAAAGATATTATCATAAAAAAAATCTACATTCAAATATTTATTTGAACAGAAATTCATAAAATGCAGATGAAGAAAAGAAGAAACAAAGACGACTATTTTCAAGGACTAAAGGCCATTGAAGTAGGCCACTTAAAATTAACTAACCAAAGTTCAAATATATATGTTCCTGCACAAATTCCAGAAATCAAAAATTAAAAAAGATGAATCAGATAATATTTTATTAAGAGAAAATATTCATCTCCTTGATTCATATACTAGCTAGTGAGATACTGAATTTGCAAGATGCAAATAATATAGGAAAGACAAAGCAATTTTTGCCTATGAAAGGATATCATGGTACACTAAAGAAAACCATGTTTCAGGAAGAGTACTGCAAAATTGGTGGACAGACATAATCACACGTGAAGGGTACAGACAATAATTTTGCTCTGATTAGAGGTAAATATTTACACTTAGTACGCTCAATATCTTACCCTCAGCCTGCCTTGTGCAAGCGGGATGGTAGGAAGATGTGGACTTGGGAAAAATTGTGACTTAGGTTTAAAGACAAATAAAGAAGGAAACAATTAACACAGAGATAGTGAATGGCTCTTGGTCAAAGATGGGAAAGTTTTCAAGGCTAGGGCAAGTCTATTTATTTGAACAGCAGCTATGCCACTGGGGTCTTCACAGGCTGCATCAGTGTAGTCATGAGGGCAGGAGAGAGACTTCATGGTCATGGTGCAAGTCCACAGCAGGGAGGGCAGAGAAGGCAGCAGGGTGCAGTTCTGTTTGCCAGTAACCAAGTATAAGAAAAAAAACTATATACTTAAAAATGTCTCATGATATGGGCAACTGATGTAACTCAGGGAGTGGGCTGCTGCTATTTTTTTAGGTGGTGATCACAGGCTACATATATAAGCACCTATACATACACATGGTGAATTAGTACCTAAGAATGGGGCAATTAACCATAATATAAATTAAATGACTTTGTAGTGCAACTCAGAAAAGAATATTCACTAATCAAGTGTATAATTACTGAATTTTTATGCTTATTAGATGGCCAGTCAGTTAATGGTCATGTAGCAGCAAAAGCAAGAAGCATTTTATCAAGACCTATCTATCTGAAATATGGAAAGAAACTTGTTTAACAAATGATGTTAAAGCAGATAAAACCCATTTTTGTCTATCTGTTTTGCCAGCTGTTTATCAACAATTTTGTTCACATGCTAACCTAGGGAATTAAAGAGTGGCTAGTGTGGCATGAAATGCAAAGAGAAAGCCTCCTTTGGAGATTTGCTGTAAAATAAAGTCTTTCTCAAAAATGTTTTAAAGTTTCTTTTGATGCAGTTAAAAAAAAAATCAAAACCACTTTTTAATCAGGAAAAATCTCAGAGATCGGAAGTAGTCATTTTCCGGGGAGGTTAGCAGCTCTTCTGAAATGTGCTACAACAGCAGCATATAAACTGGTACCAACACATTAATACCAGCGTAGGAACATATCCATGTTGTATACCTGGGACTAGGATATACTGCTATGCTGCCTAAACTTTCATAAATAACACCACATTTCCTCTCCCACCACCAGCCTTGAGTCTGAGTAAGAACCATGAATGGTAACACAGATCCTTAACAACTTTGAAGACTGATATTTTTACATTTTCATTATTCCCTTCCTCCTGACTCTCAGTCTCTGAAATCTCAAGAACTAGAAAAATCCATTATCAACACTGAAATTGAATATTTTCATGTGATCAAGGGCTCCTAAAGTTTGTGACTTTAAAGAAAAAATTCAAATACCTTGCACTGTTCATTGTTATTACAGTGTTCATTGAAACTAAGTAGACAGAGAAGTTCTATGAAGCCAACTTACTCCAGACAAAGCTAGAGCAGTCTTGCAGTGTTTGATCTCGGTAAGAGCACCCTCCAAAATAACTTACACCTACACACCATGTCACAATTTGTATATCTCCTGCTTACCTCTGTATTCACAGATATTTTCTACTTAAGCAGAGATTCTTTGACAGTGAAAAAGAATCAGATAAGGGTACACTTAATTAATTAAAGCACAGCCCCAGGGCACTGGCTATGTAAACAACTGTCTTCTGGTCATAGGATCTGAATATTTTTTATATCTAAATTGCATTGCAACAAGATAATTTATGTTTATCTCAAATACATGGACTCTCTAGCTACCTATGTACTAGTACATTAAATATGCTAAAGGATTGTTTTCTGGTGATAAGGGCTGCTGGCATGAACACAACGTTAAAACCTCTCGGCCTGAATCACAGGATGCCTGCATCCAAACTGCCTATTGAGAGTGATCCCTGGTGCGTGCTAACTTCTGAACACTTCCCAGAAATTGCTCAGGTGGGCACTAACCAGGCTGGGGCCAAAAATATGGCCAGGGATTGCTATAGCACCTTACCTGTAGAGCCGATTGAATTCCAATCCTTGAGGATACTTTCTGGTGCTCTTTATCAGCCTAAAGGTAGAATAAATGTAATTTATCAGTATAAATGTAACTTCTGTGTTTTGAAGAGGTAGTCTGGATTTTATTGTTGATTTTTTTCTTGTGAAGCCGTGGTCTGCTAGAAAGCATGACACCAGACAAACTAGAGCTGAAAACAACTGAAGATGCTAAAACCCAATAAAAATTCAACTTTCTAAGGATTTTTTTGGGGAAAAAAATATTATCACATTTTTATTCTAACCCTGATATCTAGTTTCTTTGTTTAAACAAAATGAACGCAACAATTCCTTGGATTCTGCACACTTATGCAGAACCCATTAGGAATAAAGCATAACAACAGTCTTGGCCTTCCCCATTTATAAAACAAAATAAATTTTAAAAATTATAATTATATTATAACATTTTCACGTAATATTTACTATGCAGTGTGTTCTGGATTAAATGCTGGAACATCCAAAGAGTATGAGCCAAGCAGTCTGAGCCTTATATTATTCCTTATGAACCTCAATTGAAACTTGCTTATGGTTCGTTGTGTCACTATTTGAAACTGGGAAAATTTTTTTCTTTTCCTCTGGAGTGATGCACTATATATTTATACAACAAAATTACTACCATCTTAAAGCATCTCAGTGCTTTCAGAATGGATGTACTCAATATTTTAATAATTGGATTAAATACATGGATAACCTCTCTTTTTTTTTTAAACCCTAAAAGACTAAAATTGAGGTCTGCCAAGGTATGTCAGTACATAACACCTAAGGGAGTTATACCCTTAGCTACTACTTTCTCCTACCAGGAATGAAGTGCTAAAATAACAGTTACAGATGATAATCTGCTTCTGAACATTGGAGAACCACCAGCTGACAATCAAACTGACAAACGCGAGACAACGCATACCAGTAATGGGGTGAAACAGCTCAAAAGGAGCACTGCTATCTAGGTGGCGGTAAATATTTTTTCACTACCCATGTATCTGATGACATGACATAGATGTTTTGCCTTGAAACGTCATTTTTAATTGGACTTTGCATTATAGTGTTCCCTGGTGACATAATATTGGCCATAAGTAGCAATTTATGGACTTGGTCTCTTGAGAGATATATTTAAAATATAAAGACTTGATAGTGTAAAGAGAAAGACACCTCACTCGCTGAATTTTGTTCCCATTATTCTGGTACAAAATCAGTGTTTTAAATGCTACAGAGGCTCAGTTCCCATAGGAGTTTGCAAGTTCCAATTTTCAACGCTGTGAGCTTTTCCCTAGAAAACTGAATTTTCTCATATGATTTTCAGCCGAGCAACACCTGAGGAGTATACAAAGACAGAAAAAGTAAGTTAATGTACTGTGACTTATTTAATCTGCTTTAATGTTAACATGATCATTTATTTTATGTTCCTTCCAAACCTGTTACATTTTCCTTAATATAAGTCAGAGATGTATGTGTTAATGCTTCAGCAGTGGTTTTGTTACTACTGCTTCAGGGAAGGCAAAAAAAAATTTGATCCTTCTCAGAGTATGGAATATTTTTCAATTGCCTAGGTTGGTCGTCAGGAGTGGAATGGGGCCAGCAGTTGAGGTCACAATTTTGCAAATATTTAGGTACTGAAAGAGTCAAGAAAACATGCAGTAAAATTTACACATCGGTCAAAATATATTAGGGTCCAGACTCACAAATAGATTAAGTCATTTGACAGTTGATGAGTAGTGTGACAATCTCAAAACAGAATACTTGTCAGGGAATGCCTAAGGTAGGCAATAGGAATAGATGAAGAGATGAGAATATCTGAAATATAACCTGTGAGCATTTCAATTTGTTACATTCTTCTCTATGCAGGGATTAAGATACTTTTGGGATCTGAGAAGTAAGTTTGATCCCTTGTGTTGCCCTTTTTGCTACTTATTCTATTACCTATAACTTGAAATCAATTAATAACTTTGGTATTGATAAGGCCACCTTTTGCAAAAGGCAATATCTACTGTACAAGATCTGTCCCAGCCAAGGGCATTTAATTTTTCAAGTTGGAAAAGCCGCCTAAGGCCATCAAGTCCAACCATTAGCTCAGCACCACCGTATTGACCACTAAACTGTATCCCCAAATGCCATATCCACATATTTTTTGAAAGCTTCTGGGGAATGATACCCCAATCTCATCTGCATCCTCTCTTAATCCAGACTGTGTCTTCCTTCCTCTTTTCAGTCTCGAGTAGAGCATGATGCATAATTCTGCCCACTGATCTCCCCCAGAGCAGGCTGTTAACTGGCTCTAGCTTCACTGAGGTTTGGCATGGCTGTGGTGCAACTCCATGGAAACCAAGATGTTGGTTTTTGTCTGTGTAGAGTTTGGACTTGGTGTCCCTGGTACAGAGTTAGGCAGATACCCTCTTCTGATGGGGGGTCCCTCTCTTACTTGCTATTTTCTTTTGTAGTTGCTAGATTTATTTGTTAATTGTTATTTAAATTGTGAGAATTGTTGGGAAATAGCTTGTTTTCCTTTTTTATAGCTCATTTAAGTTAAGCTTCTGGAAGCAGTATACAGGAACAATGATAAACAGACTTTAACTGCAGTTTCCTTTGATGGTTCCTTTAATGGGCTCATAAATACAGTTGCCAGTTGTTTATTCTTTCATTAGTTGGATCTATGGTTTAACAAAAGACATCCAGTGAATCTACAAATATCTGTACTTGCTTTGGTAATAGTTATAAAAAATTTGGTTTCAGATTGACTCCAGGCCAATATTCTTCAAGTTTGAGCTCATAATGCCACATGATGTCTTGAGTTTGGAAGTAAAAATGGAGATGACATAATGTTCTCTCCCTGCCATACTGTGAAGAGGGAAGCAGAACAAATCAGGAAGAGGTTTGTTGGGCTATCTGAGATGCAGATGATGAGTGAGATCTGATGCTCCATCATATCTATAGATCTATGTATCTATATAGAAATCTTTCTCTATATTTATAATAAATATTTCCACCTATCTTCCTTGTTTCTCTCTGTTGCATATTTTAAAGGAAGATAAATAACTTACCATTAATTTTCATGAACACAAGTATTTATAATTAATATTAATGAGCACGTTTCCACAATATGACACTTCCTTGTAAGCCAGATGACACCTGCTGGGTGTGATTAAATGCCATGTTAATGAGAGGTGGTGCCCATTTAATTTTGAAGGAAAGGGGAATTTGCCCATTTCTCTGTGGATGAGAAAGGAACTTATTCTGAGACAGACATGAATGCATTAAGCCTTGGGGCCACCCTGTAAAGCAAAAGCTTCTGAACTCCTTTACACACTTTAAAGCTGAGTTCAGAAATTGCTGTCCTTGAGGGTGAAAGCAAAGATAATAAAATTTGAAGAAAAGTGAAGTAGAGTTTGTCTGACTACTTTAATTGAAGCTTTTGGTGTGCAAGCACTTCCTGTCTTGGTTATGTATATGTGCCCAGTAGCACAAGATCTGCTACCCTTCTGTGCCTGGAAATCCTCTAGCTATGAAAGCAAAAGTACTTTTTAGGATAATCACTGACTTTTTCAGTTTTAGCTTCCACTGTTTCCTTTCTCCTTTGTAGCCTCTGGATTTCTATGAAGAAGGTCCCTGCACAGGACATTAAAGCTTTGATATGAACTACTGCCTTGCTTCCCAAGAGCCAGGTGTCTCACTCCTCTTCTGGGAATGAAAGCAAAGCTATAGTCTCTCATGTTGCATCATAGAATAGAATAGAATAATAGAATAATTAGGGTTGGAAAAGACCTCTAAGTTCATGGAGTTCAGTTGTCAACTCAGTGCTACCGTGTTCATCACTAAACCATATCCCCAGCTGACACATCCACACACCTTTTGAACACTTTCAAAGATTTGACTCTACCACTTCTCAGGGTAGACAGACCCATTGCCTGCCCATTCTTTCAGTGAATACATTTTTCCTAATATCTAGTCTAAACCTCTCTGGTGCAATTTGAAGCCATTTAAGCTGAAGATGGGTAGATGTAGGTTAGATATTAGGAAGAAATTCATTGCTATAAGAGTGATGAGGCAGAGGCACATGTTGCCCAGAGAAGCTGGGGCCTCCCTATCCCTGGAGGTGTTCAAGGCCAGGCTAGATGGGGATCTGAGCAACCTGGTCTAGCGGAAAGTGTCCCTGCCCAGGAAAGGGAGATGGAACAAGATGATGTTTAAGGCCTCTTTGAACTCAAACTATTCTCTGATTCTATGATATGATTCCTTATTATTCATTACCAATCATTATTTATTATCGCCAAAAATATCCACTTTTAGGATGGTGGAGATATCCTCCTACATCTCTCACAAATAGAGACATGTTCTCCTATATTTCCTCATGTTGTCTATGCAAGTTCACATTCATAGTGAGCTCAGTACATGAGATTTCATATTCCTGAATCACAGGAATGTGTTAGAAAACAAAGTCAAATTTTCCTAAATATGGTTATTTTAGAGTATAAACCCTCACAACAGCTAGGCCAGTGGAAAGCTCTTTTTCTTTTTTTTTCTGCTTTTCATTTTGAAAATGATTCACTTTCTATAATTCTTTTATAAATGCATTTTGAGAGATCTAGTTATATATCTGTCCATATTCATGTGCTTTTTTTGCAATTTACTGTTAATACGTACTCCTTGGTAGATGCAGCTTACAGTTAAGACCTCCTTATACATTTCTGCAGTTTTCTGAGGATACTTTCTTCTGCTGCTGCTAAAGTGAATATGTGAAATATGGCATATTCTGTAGTACTGGCAGAACATCATATAGTACAGAGAGAAATACTGACCTGGGAGAATTGAGGTGGTTCAGCCTGGAGAAGAGAAGGCTTTGGGGACACTTTTACTGTGGCTGTTCAGTAGTTTAAGGGGGCTTATAAAAAGAATGAACACAAACTTTTTAGCAGGGTTTGTACTGACAGGACAAGGGGGAACAGTTTTAAACTAAAAGAGGGTAGATTTAGATTAGAGGTAAGGAAGAAATTTTTTGCGAAGTCTATGATGAGATAGAGGCACAGGTTGCCCAGAAGGGAGGTAGATGCCCCCTCCCTTGAAACATTCAAGACCAGGTCGGAGAGGGTTTTAAGTAACCTGATCTAGTAGAAGATGTCCCTGCTTATTGCAGGCGTGTTGGATTAGATGGCCTTTAAAGGTTCCTTCCAACTCAAAAGATCCATTATTCTATGATTCTGTGACTCTGTAATGATTTTATGGAAGGTTTTTAACTAAGGATTTAAAGTCTGGTCTACAGACATTGAAAATAAATACTGTTCTTGACTGGTATGATTCAGTTAGCAGATCTAAAAAAAATAACTCCAATATTTCCATGAACTCTTGCTTCTTTACCTCAGCTGCAAATTCCCTGTCTCTGTCTTTATTGCTTTATTGCTGGTAAAAAAGTTTAATTTTAAAACAGAAAAGGTTGCCACAGTCAGTTAATTATGAAAATACTGTTTCCAGGTTTGATAACAAGACTGCCTCAATCCAGACATGAGGAATAAACACTTTTGCTGGCTCTTTTGTTTTTGCCAGGAAGAAATTGGAGATGGAGAAGAGAAAGACAATAGCAAGCAGCTGGGTTCTGTGTACAAAACACAATGACAACAACTCATGTCTTATTTTCTGAAAGCTCTGACAGCTGCTAGAACCAACTGCTTTGCTATCAGAGCCACATAGGGTAAAAAATAGCCAATAGGATTATTTGAAGTTATTGAAAATATTTAAATTTCCAGATTATCACTGAAAGGTGTCAATAACATATTTTGGGACCTGTCCTGCCCACCTGGGTTGTTTGCTTGTTGAAGGAGAGAAAGATCATTGGTATTCAGAAGGCTTTTTCCACCTTTATATTAATAAGCTGTTTTTACAGAAAAACACAAAACTGAACTTTCAGCACTTTAGATGAGCTCTGCCTAATGAATATGCTGGGTTTGGAGGACAAGAGAAATCTGTAAGTTATTTTGACCTGCTGAACTACCTAGACATTTCCTTCTTTTCTGCTCTGTTCCTCTTGTATCTATTGGTACTGTGAAGTCTTTGTGCAAAGAGATAGACTCTTGCTGTGTGTTCATAAAATCTCAGATCCAACAGGCTCTTAACTCTGTCTAGGACCTCTTGAAGCTAGATTAATAATAATAGTAATAATAATAATAATAATTTCAAACCAGTAATTATTCAGTTCCTATGGAAGAGAGCAAATGCTGAAGAGAAACAAAAGGGTTTTTTCCGCTGGCTTTGCCCACATCTGGGGAATGCAGATCCATGCTGTGGGAGACCACTTGAGACAATTACTGCTACTAGATTGCCCCAGCATAAAGGAAGTGTTGAAAAAAGAGTAGGTGAATTCTTTACCTGGTTACTTCAGAGTTCTGACAGAATTCTGACAGATTTTTATGTGTAAAGGTAAGCCTTGCACATCCCAAGGAAAGGGCCATACACAGTGTTTCTCTTCTGAAAATAGTGGATCTTGTAATCTTCCCATGGGATTGATTCCACTGCTGACCAGGTTTTGAGCGTTTGGGTATTGGCATTCCCTCATTTTGGGGGAAGTACGGGCATCTCTAAGAGTGTTCAAGGAGGAATTTTTTTCACCTATGACAAAAATCACATAACAAACATAATTTTCAAAACACTTTTGTTATGGGTGTAGGGTAATAAGCCATGGAATGATCCTTTTTAGACAGACATCTCATGTATTCATGGCACATGTTTCCCTGTCTGTTCTAAGACACAGTCATGAAACACTTCAGTCTGTGTGATTTTTGGGCAATCCGTTCATTAACTCACCCTACCCCATATCTGCCATGAAAGGCAAGACTGCTTTTTAAAATCTAACTGGTGTATTCAACACTATTCTAGTGGTGCTGCATTTTCCAGCAGCGAGAGCATCAGCAAAGATCAGATGCATAAGCTTTGTAAAATAACAAAATCCTTGCACAGTGCTGGGATAAAATCAGGCTAACAGATGTCATCATTACTGACAATCAAGAAAATTGAACCAGTGCTCAAGCATCTGTGTGAGGGTGGCATTACCTGACACAGAGAAAGCAAATTACCCTTCCATCATCAGGGAATCAATCCAAAGACTATGTCTTTGGATATAATTTACATAAACTTCAACTTAGAAAGGGCAAAGGAAAAAGATTGTTTTATTAGAGAAAGACTGGGTGGTATTAATTTGAGAACTGCGGAGAATTCTTAAATACAGAGCATTCATATGGCAGAAAGAATCAGAATCAGCTGAAATGTTATTTAGTGAAGAGAAAGATTTGTCCTGCAGCTGCAACTAAGTTAACTGGAGTTCCTTTCCAACAAGTTATGATCTATGTCTTTACCAGGGGGTTGATTTTAACAAGGATCTTTTTAAAAATGATAGTAAGGGTTGATCATTCAAACATCAGTCTCTCCTTTGGTGGTTTCTGTGCAGGGTTTCTGCACCACCCTTAAAAAGCCAGACATCCAAACACCGCTCCTTGTAGGGAAAATACAAAGCTTATAACACCCTAGGAGTTTCCCTGGGGTTTTGTATTTCTCCCAAGATAAACAACTTTTAAGTACCTTCATTCTCTGCCTTGCCCTGTGCCATGATAATGTGCCTCAGACTACTGAAGTGAGAAGAGTCATGAAAACTATGCAGCTGATAAAGGGGGGTTGAGTATTTTCATGAACTTGAAATATTGAGGAGAATATGCCTTCTTCATTTGTAACTCTTGTGTACCCAAATCTATATGTCACCAGTTTATCCCCACACTGCAGCCTGTGCTTGAAGCTTAACTGCAGGGCTCTGTTGTTTGCCTGCCTGCACAAAGCCTGGAGGAAGGCATCTAGGATTTGCTGGCTTGAAGCTGGAGAAACTACCACTGCTTCTGGTAATCAGCCTTGCTATGAAAAATTGTGTGCAATCATTAATATGACTACATTTGATTTAATCTTCTTGCAGAATCACAAAGCTCTTTAGTCACCAATACCTAGCTCAGTCTCTGCCAATATGTCTAAGGCATCCCTGCGTAGGTTGCTCAGCTTTTTTGTGCTCCTTTTCTGTAAACAGTATCATTTTCTGTTACAACAGGCAGAGCAATGAACTACTGACCTGTTTTATTTTACAGCTTATCATAGTAGCATCAGCTCTCTCTCATCCTGGTTAGTTCTGTCTTTATACATACAAGAAAACAGACTTCCTTTTTTTCTTATAGATTTTATGTGTTCATGGGGACCTACCTGCAGGTATCCCACTCTATCAACCCTCTCCAAATTAATGTTTTCCAAGTTTAGAGATACATTCATTGTTAGGTATTGCTCACATAACACAAATCCAGAAACACCTGCATTTGACAAGGATAATTTTTCCCTGACATCTCTCTTGACTGTCAGCCATTCTGCTTTTAAACCATTTAATATGTGCACCAGTGATATTTTGAAGAGTTAATTTTCATCTGAAGTCAAAAACCTTAATAAATCTAAGTAGTACAGAGCTGCACCAACATGGTGAAGTCAAGTAGAAAAATTAAATTTGTTTCATGAGCTGTTTTATAAAATCATATTTACCGTGTTAATTATAGTCCTACCTTTAATTTTAATTAATTGAATCCCATATCAGCTTTAGGATTTCTCTACTGGAGAGTGAAATCAGATTAACTGGTCTGTTTTACTGAGATTATCCCCTTTTCCTCTTTGAATATCACTGAGAAATGTCTTACTTTGTACTAAGGTATATTAAGATATATTTTTAGAACCATCAGAATTCTGGAGATTTTGGAAATTTCTTTCAGACACCTGTCTGTAAATTGCTTCAAATTTAAGTTATTTGAAAACATCAGATATTTAACCAGTTGATTCCTCAGTCTGCCTGGAGCCTTCTGTGTTTTTTGCCCGACATGACACCCAGCTGCCTTGGTGTACCAGTGGCCTTTCTCACCTCCACCTGGCAGGCTGCTCTCAGGTGACCTTTCTCTTAGTCTCTCTGCCTAGAAACATCATTGGGGTGCCAGCCAGTGGGTGAGCTAGGTAGTTACCATGCAGGTGAGACTAGTGTAAGCTCCTTGGATAGTTCCCAAAGGAATCAACTATTTGGAAAGAAATTGTTCTATTTTGCAGGAGAGAAAATCTGAATGAAAAATTAAATGCCAATCAGCCCTAATTTTTCACCAAATGCAAATTGGGCTTTTTTTTTTCTGGTCAGGTAATGGCACATTTCTTTCATAAGCAGACAAAAAAAAAGAAAGAAAAGAAAACTTTTCTTTCACACCAAGTGCATAAAATGATAAAACATAATAAGCAGAAAAACTTAATCAAGACGGGAAAATGTCTGCAATTGTGACCCCTGGCAGAAGCTGTAAGATGTCAGATCCAGAGGGCCAGAACCCTGTCATTGACTTGCAACATTATTTCACACATTTCTTGAAATTTTATCTACTTAATAGGCAATCTGTCAGGAGAAAAAAAAAAGTTGACATTTAAGCAATCTCTCTTTTGTCTCCTAAATCCATTAGTAAGAAATGGAAGGAAATACTGGATTTCTGTAGGTAGCAATTTTGGATACAACTGAAAGAACAAACATGACAAAGAGGAGTTATCTAAAATGCACAGTTTTACCTGTATCAAATGATTGGAATTCCTTTTGAAGAACTTAAATAAATCCTGATTATTTTCAGTCTGATTATATGCAATGTTTAAAGTTTCTGGAACATGTTAAAAAATGAAACTTCAGTGTTTTTTTTATGAATACATATTCATGGCTTTGTAAAGGAAGGAAACATCATTAAATGTATTTTGCAGAATTTGAAATGATAAGAAATTGAATGATTCGGTGCGTGAACAGCACAACAATAACCTTTGTGCTGCTAAACAGCGAGCCATGATTGCAAAGCCTGAAGATGATCCATCCAGCCAAATATATGAGAAGTGTCCTGGCAAAGGACAGAGCTCTGAGGATTACCTGAGGAAAGCTGTTGTATTTTACTTTGTTCTGTTTGATGGAGAGAAAAAATCCCAGACTCCAGAGAGTCAGTTCAACACTTTTGTTTACAGACTGAACATTGAGATGAAAGATTTCCCTGCCATGCAATCATCTTTTATTGGCAGGCCAGTCCAGAAGACAAGAATAAAACAAGGGCAAAGGAAATGGCACAGATGAGAGCTGGTAGAGGAAGATGAATACCAAAACAGTAATAACAATAGTGATGCCAAAAAGAGAATGGAGAATGTAAGACCATCTGAGCATAAATGAGGGAACAAAGAAAGTAGGATAATGGAAAAGAGAGAATTATTGGAAGAAAAAAAATCACTGGGATGTATTGAAAATTCTGCTCAAGTGATGCTTAAACTTACACCATTGCTTTGAAGAGCAGCTGTGTAATACTTCTGGGCCAGGCAAACTTAATACTATATGTGTCAGTGTGGGTTCGTCTACAGAGATAAATGGAATAAATTCAGCTTTAGTGTACAGTTACTGGCATATTTGTCCTTCGAGTAAAGGTAATAATGTAACATTTGCTTCATGCCTGGGATAATTCTTAGATCTGAAACCAAATTTCAGCATGGCCCTGGATGAATGGCATAAGTTATTTCTATATATTGAGGACACACACACATTTGAAAATTTTCTAAAGCATGCTAAGGACTGTGCTTGGCTTTCTTTATGTCTGGGTTTTTTCTAAGTGTGGCTGCAGACCATACTGAGGATTCATTTTAGGAATACACAACTCAGGTTTCTCTTGAGTGCATAGTGGTGTGTTGTATTGGCCATTAGTGACATCCTCTAGTAAATAGCTCAAGTGCTGGTTTAGCCAGTGATGCCTTGTTTATCTCAGCTTTGCTTCTTGCCCATTTATTTGTTGAACTGGTGCTTCCAGCCTCCTCCTCCCTTTGAAGGGAGGTTCTAAGCCACAGTGAATTGGAACACATTCACTCTTGCTGATCCTGTGCTGAATGCAACAAATTTTTGTGGCTCCATTTTTGTTAATGTGAAAGTTAGCTGAGTAGCTATGTGAATCTTATTTATTAGTCAGCTGCATGTTCTGCCCAGTATGCAGAACAGACCTTTGGCTGACCAGCAGAGTAATGAGCTGTGTACAATACTCTGCAGATACAGTCTCTCCATCACCCCAGTTTTTTTTAGATTATAAACCTCAAATGTTTTGGTTTTGGTTTCTTTCTTCTGAGATTTCTGTGTTACTTTGTGAGTGCAAGTGTCATACAATCCTTGTCCTAATGTTATTGCTTCTGAATATCTTTGATTTTTATGTTTAGTTTATTAATTTTAATATTTGCGAGTGAGGTAGGGCTGAGTAGCAAGGAAGAGAAAACCCAAGCTATAAGAATGACCCTGTTTTGGAGAATTTCTATGTGTGTCTGTCAGTCAAACTGTGCATTAAACATACTCCCAGAAAACGTATTCTCAAATTTCAGTGGTTTACTTCATAGGTCTAGTGAAAGAGAGAATAAACAATAGTTCTGAATATAAAATAATTTGAGTGCTTAAAGGATGTGTCTTGGCACACAACCAGCTTGGTGTATTCTATGTAAAGAGAACTCAGGCCTCTCAAATTTCAGCTGTCCAACAGTGAAACAGGCCCTGTAGTGCTTGAAGGGCAGGTGATCATGCAGTCACAGAATCACAGAATATCTGTAGTTGGCAGTGGCCTCTGGAGATCTCATGCCAACCACAGTGCTGGAAGCAAGGCCAGGTAAGAGCAGCCTTCTCAGAGTCCTTTCAAGTTACAGACTGTACTTCTACAGGAATGGACACTTCATTCTCCCCTCTTTGGATTTTCTTAATGAATGTGACCATGCTCATGATGAGGTTTTTATATTTTTAGGTCCCCAATAACTAATAAGTTTTTAGGGTGTTGCAGATTCTGTGCTCTGCCTTTTGTGCTGTTGCTATGCTCCTATGAGAAGCAAGAGAATCTCCGTCAGTGCTATACCCTCTCGGTAGGTAGCTGTAACACACTGCACTAAGACAGCAAAAAGATTTTCCGTGAATCTTCTACAGGCTGAATAAACCCACCTCCTGCAGTTTCTCCCCTGTTTCATGTGTTCAAGCTTCCTATCTGTCTTCATGGCCCTGTGCTGGAGTTGCTGGACATATATGTTGATGTCAACTGTCTTCAGTGTTCCTGGGAACCCACAATTAACTGGCACAGGCATGGGAAGCTGATATGGAGATAATGTCACCAAAATACCCAAGGTCATTGTGTGGTTCTAAAAAAACATGCAGGTTGTAACTGGGAAAGTATGTGAAAAAATTATTCCAGACAAATAAAACATACTTGACTGGTGAGGAGAAAATTGTGTTATAATCAAAATTACAGAAATTCCCTCTCCCTTGCCTGAAGCATGTCCTGAGAAGGAGAATGGACAGTTGATCCCACATTTCATGACGGGTAGGAAAGAATTTGTAGTCATCAAAACCTGGTGGTTTGAATCTTAGTCTGAAGACAGCACCATGTATTCTAATGACCTTTAGAGATTTTTCAATACAATGTTTTTTACTCAAACAATTCTGGCACATGGTTCTTCTCTGCCTTTTGATCTGGGCAAGGCAACTCATATGGGAAGGTCTATGCGAATGAAATATTCCCTTCCTCCTTCTACAATCTCTCTTCAAAGGAAGTCTACTGACCTGTACTCCCAATACACTTCATGTTTTCTGTTTTTGCTTATTTGTATGTATCAGTTGTTTTCACTCTGCTGTGGCTTAGTTGAGGAAAATCCTAACAAGTGAGATTTTAAATTGAATAGAAATCATGCTCCAGATGAAACTCCTCAAAGAAATATAAACATTAAGACAAATACACATCTGATTTAGAACAAAGTTCTCCAGCCAATGTTCAGCATGTTGTCAAAGTAATTAGAATAATAACAAAAAAGTCAGGTAACAAACTGATTTTAAGATAAGTAGAAAAGACAAATCGGCTTTTGAAAGATTGGACCTAATTCTCCCTTCTAAAATATTCAAATTTACATGGCACAAATTTATCATGTAAAATTTATCATGAAAATAAGCATTTAAAGCAAATATTTATTTAAGCCTGAGTGAGTTTTAAACCCTATATTACTTTCTTGCAAAATCTTCCAGGTGAAAGATCAACTGAGTTTGAAGTTTTTCCCATTGGTTAGTTACTGTTTAAACAGAAAGGATCCTTCTGCTACCCTTGACTTTTTCTATTATTAAGGAATATGTTACGGTGGCACTCAGCCCCTCTGTGCCAAATACTGTATTATGTACACTGTTAAAGACAATTCCCATCTCCAAAAGCCAATTATCAAAATAGCCAAATGTACTAAAGTCTCAAAGAAGCATTGTGTCTGCAGCTTATACATCAAAGACTGGGATGCACAGAGAAACTTGTGTTTTCCCGACAAAGGATATCCAGATCAGGTAGTAATTAAACAAAGAGTCCGCAATTTTCACTCTAGAGCCTCTGGAAGTTCAGTATCACTGCAACAGCCAGTCCCTTAATAGGGAACATGGCAGTCATGTTCTTGGTGTGTTTTCATAGAACTAGAGAATATCCTGTGTTGGAAGGGACCCATCAGGATCATCAAGTTCAACTCCTGGTCTCGAGAAGGATACCGCAAGAGTCACACCCTGTACCTGAGAGTGTTGTCCAAATGCTCCTTGAACTCTGTCAGGCTTGGTGCTGTGACCACTTCTCTGGCAGTCTGTCCCCATGCCCAGCCACTGGGTCAGTGAAAAAGGTTCTCCTGATATCCAGTCTAAACCTTCCCCGATACAGCTTTTGTCCCTCCAGACCTCCTGCTGTGCTAGACATGGTCAGGTTACTCTTTCAGTGGATTTGGAAACAAGTATAGTGGTCTTATTTTTCAAAGCCTTGTGATATTTTAATATTTAAGTGGGCAAAATGCATGTTTTCAAAACATCCAGTTTCCCATTCCGGGATCAGCACTGAGCTCAGATTTAATGTTGTGTTTCTCAGTAGTATTTTAAGGATTCCCAGTGAATAGAGAACAATGTTAAATCAAATTGCAGTAAGAATCAAACAATTGTGCTCTTTGCACACAAAGTCATTGTTAGTTGTTGTCAAGGTGAGATCAGGGAAAAAAGAGGCCACAGCTTCTCAGGCCTTGCTTGGATGTTCTAAGTCAAAGTCCATCTACATGGATTGTTTCATTTGAGCTACATTTATTGCAATGTCATTGTGATGTGCCAAAGAGGCCTCTGGGGCACCAATGCCAAGTTTATCCTGCTAATGATCAGCTTGTGGAGTTCTGCTACATTTACTCTATCACAAATAACAGTGAAAAGGTGTCAATACTGAAGTAAAAAGGGAATGTTTTGTCACTCTATGCTCTTTATTCCATTCTCAGTTTTATCACTGTAAACAAGGAGGAACTTAAATAACACCAAGCAACTATAAATAAACTGGTAGCATGATCTCTACACTTTTTGTCCTGCTTGTGAGGTGTTTAGCTCAGCACATTCTTTCTAGGAAGCAGAAATCTTGAGATATCTGATGGTGAGGTGGGATATAGCATTTTCAGCTTGGCACATGACTGATCTATCAAACGTGACAAAAAGTTAAAGAGAAGCAGATTTAAGGTTTTTGTCAGGATTTTTTTTCCTGTCAGACAATCCAAGGCTCTTCCTGATCTCTTTGCTTGTTTGTAAAGTGGGTCATGTGATTGGAGATGGGACAGTGATGAGGAGATCCACGATTTCTTGATCATTGAGAAAATCAATAGGTGAACTGTGGAAGAAACTGTTTGTGAGACAGAGTTAGACCGGGAAAAACTCATTTCAGGAATGTTTTGGCATTTTTGTAATACTGGTTATTGTCTTCCAGTGCCTGGACTGTTTTCTGGACAGTTTTTTATAGTCACAGCTTTATTGACTAATATGGAGTCCGATGCAATTGCACTGTGTCCCAGTTCTGGACCCTGAGTGAAACCACTAAGATTTCCTTCCAAAGGTACAACAGAAAAACCAACTTGTCTGTCACTGTGCTTGCTCAGGGAACTAGGTTGGGGAGCTCTGTGGGGCATCTCTTACAGAGTGCAGAGTCAATGTAACCTGGACAGGAGGACCTCGCCATCTAAGTTGCTTCATCTTTTCAAAGCACTAGGACATAACCTGAAAAAAAACCAACCAAAAACCTAAACCAATAAAAAACCAAACAAAATCTTAAAACATGGATTTAAATGATGTACCTACATATGTTGCACAGAAAGTATGTGGGAAAATAGAGAAAATAGCTAGAAGTCCCTCCCTCTTTTTTTTTTTTCACATGAATACCGAAACCCCGGACCATATCCTTCAGATAACATTAATTCTTCCTGTATTTCCCTTCATAGTGCAGGTTAGTTAGAGCTATAGCAGAGCAATTCCACTACATGCAATTTGGGGGGCAAGAGCTACCCTCCAAGGCCATCTGAAAACTACTTAAATTAAGAAAGGTTAATCCATTTACAGAAATGTGAAATGGAAGCATAATTTTAATGTACTCTGTGATATGAAGCAAGTGAGCCTAGACCTTGAGCTTTGCTGCTACCTGGAAGAAATAAATTCAGCAAAATCTGAAATCCCATTTCCATATATATTGCTGGTCTTATCACTGTTTTGTCTAAAATGTTAAAGTAATCTTAATTATCTGAACAACAATCAAAAATAAAAGTCAGCACTGTGCTCTGTCTCATTAAAATTCAGGGTTGGGATAATGTTGCTTTGGAAAAACCTCATGTGTATGCCATAAATTATACTTCGAAGAGTCAAATAAATTACTTTCCTAGCCAAATTATATCCTCATGTCCAAAACAGGAGCGCTGGAAAACTTTGCTTGTAATGGGCACATTCTGAGTTGATTTCTGAAAAGTAGTAATTAAAATAAGTGAATAAATATAGTCCTTTTTTCCCCCCCAAAATATTGCCTAGGAATTGATGCTCGTGGTTTGCATATGCTAAAATGATTCTTAGCTCCTGCCATCTGATTTTGAACACTGTCATCGGCTGCTCATTTGCATCAGTTATCAGTCTCCCTGTGATGAAAGCAGCTATTGCATTAAATTTGGAATGTATAAGTTTAATAAGTATATTGAACAAAACTTTCTGTCATTTCCTATGGTGAGGTGGCAAATGTTATAAAACTTCTTATAATGTATTTTTGCATTCCTAAGAATTTTGATTTTTGCCTGTCCCAGTTTTTCAAATGCAGAAGGTAGACATATGCCTGTTGATTATCCTGCTCTCTATTTGCACAATGCTTTTCTCTTTATATGTTTAGTGTATGTTTATGTACAAGTTTATGCGTTTTCATGACAAGCAAAGTCCCATGACCTAGACTACAGATGTGCAAAAGATGAGAGGTGGTCCTTGTGTTTAAGCTTTTCAACCATAAATAGACAAAGGATGAGAGAAAGGAAAAATCTGTATTTTCTCCCTGTAGACAGACATATCTGCCTACAGTAGAGACAAAAATCAAACCCAGACCAGGAATCCAGTCCTTCACCCCAGGACTATGCTTCCACCCTCTCTCTATGCATGAGTCTCGTTTCCATATTTCATCACATTAGTGATTGTTTCCCACAGTTGCATGCTGATTATCCTGCCAGTTAAACAGAAAATCCAGATATATATCATCTGTAAAGAAATTAAACTGCCTACACTCTTGACAATAGATTGCTGTATTTACATTACCTTTCTGATATCCAGCTGCACCTGGATCAAATAAAACTCTATTTAAATTGAATGACAATATTTTCTTAAGACCTATGAGACTGTTACTAGGGATTTTAAATGAGTCAGTCCAGTTTCTTCTGTAATTCCGTAATAGCAAACTACTTTCCTGAGGTTTCCTGTCATTTTTCACTCATTTAGAAAGGAAAACATGCAGGAAGAATAACTTACAGATGAGCATTAATTAGGGTGAAGCAGCAGGGCTACATAAATTATGAAGGAGGTGCTTTTTTCTGAGTTACAGATTGATTTCTTTTGTAATCAAATTCCGTTTCAGTACAGCTTCCTTTCAAAATGAGGTAGGCAGAGAGAAGATAAGTGTCTGGTGAAACACAGTACCCGCTGTTTCAGATTCTTTTAGGCAGTTGCCTAGAATGACATGACTCAGATTATAAAAAAGTAAAAAATAACAGAAGAAAATAGGTCAGAGGTTCTCAGTGCCAATTAATTTAGCATTCAAAAGAGAGTAGAGATGGTTAAACTTCATGGCAAATTGAAACACTTCAGAAATGTGAATAAAATACTGTCTTAGAAAGATAATAGGAATAATAATATTTTTCATTTTTCTTTGAACCTCTTTATGTCATCATTCCAAATGGGACCTTATAAACATCAAATATGTAAAACTCTCGAGTTCTTATGGAACTGTCAGCCTATTTCAAATATTACCTGTTTAAGAAAGCAAAATGTTTTGTTTTTCAACAGTCAGTAAATCATGACAGTACATCCTTCTGCAATTATTCTTATCCATTTTCCTTCACTGAGGGCCTTGTGTGCACCTGTCATATGTGGTATTCCTCCCTACTGGATTGCTGCCACCTCCAGGGCAGTTTGGCCTTTATTGGTACTTAAAAACGGAGAGACCGACTTCCTGACATGGTTCCACAGATTTAGACCAGAAAATATTCAGGATGTCCTTTGGTCCCAGAAGTTTGCTTGCAAGTGGGATTTTCCATCTTCCTCTTATATATATGTATGTGGTTATACTACTGGTATTTCAACAGAAGAACAGGAGACAGAGTACAGAGCTCGTACATCCTTTTCCTTCACTGAATATAAGGGCTCTTTCTCCACCTCATGACCCAATGCAAGTGTGCTTTCCTAGTCATTTGAATACAGAGAAGGGCACTCTCTAGAGAAAAAGAGTTTGTTCAGTCTAACTCTTCTCCTGCCTAACTCAGAGTTAAATGCCTACTGTGAAGCCCGAGTTCAAGACAAGGGTCATTGATTCAAACTCTTCTCTACAGGGAACCATACCTGTAGTGTCGATGGGAAGGTACTGATGTTGCATTCGTCTTACAGACAGCACCCTTAATCAATGGCTCTGAGTAAAGGATAGCAGGTACACCTCATTTCATCCTATTAACTATTGCCCAGTGCTGCAATCTATCTAGATCCTTCTTCAATGCCTCTTGTTTCTTGAGAGAATCAACAGCACATCCCAGTTTGGTACTACCAGCAAACTTCAAAAGTATTGAACAGGACTAGCCCTGAAATGAAACCCTGAGAACACCAGTAATGATTTCACTTGCTTCCTGTGGCTGATATTTTGCATTATCTGTCGTGATTCCAGGGACACTTTTCTTTGTGAAAGAGTCACTAGAATTCACTGAAAGTGCACATTTTGCAGAGGAGAGGCAGAAGTGAGAGATCCCAGTCTGACCTGGATGTCTCTTTTTTCCTCTAAGGCATAAGAGAGGAGGGAGTGCACAGAGCTGCTTTTGCCAGCCCAGCCTTATGAATCACCTGAAATATGACTGAGTTTCAGCAGCCTGGGGGCATAGATGGCTTGTAAAGGGAAGTGGTTGGAGACAGTCATGACAAAGAGGGGAGGGGGAAAAAAGCAAAAAGTCAGGAGAGATTCCTCTGATAAAACAGGTATCTCTGTTTCAGCCACCCACTCAAGGCTTCCATTACAACCTAGGGAGAAAAATAACATTTTTTTAGTTCCTCATCCATGGAGTTTGCATTTCTCTCCTTTTTGCCTTAGGGAGGCCATGACAGGTTATACACACTACTTCCACAGGGATATTTCCTCCACCGCTCTTTAGCCTGGAAATGAATCTCTTCATCCATCACTCTAGGAATATTTACCAGGACTGAATTTGAAATTAAACCAGGACTGGACAAAATGGCTATGAAAATGGGATTTGGGTAGAATGGTCTATTTGTAGTCCTCTTCTTTTCAATTGATGGATTGCCTTCTCCTTGTTTAATTATCCAACTTCTAAATAAATGAGGAGGGCCTGGGCCAGATTCTCTGTGAGGCAAGTTGGGGTAAATTTGTTTTCTTTTGTTATTTCATACTGGTACATAAGTAGATAAAAACAAATTTTCAAAGGTGTGGGTCCCCTAATTTTGCACTTATGCAACTTACATACTTTGGGTAATTTTTGTTCTCTCTTTTATCTGTCTCACTATCATAATAATAGGCTGTAGCCGCATCTATACTAGTAGGTTAAATAATGCCAGCATATGCTCCTGTGGCCTGGAGCTCAGTCACCTCTACTGTTGTATTTTAAGCATTATCCCTGACATGTTTTTGACTGGAGGCACCTAGCATTCGGTCAAATGGCTCCCAAGCCAAGTTGGGAAGCTATGAATGATGATTCCCAACATACACTGTGAATATGGACATGCTGCACTGGAGGCTGAGAGAGTTTAAATGGATGGAAAAAAGCTGTACTGTGCCAGTTGGCTTCAACATCAGGCAACAATTCTGCAATATTTTGTTCACCAGTATAATCACAGCCTGTGTGTGCTACTGGTGAACAGAGAACTACCACTAACTTGCATGGTAAAGAGCTGGGCTTTTGGTGCTGGAAGGCATGATGTCACATCACTTTCCTGTGAAGCATTATGGCAATGACATAGGGTTAATATTTATCTGTCTAGCCCAGTAGAAAAATGCATGAAAAATCTGTCCCAGATACTTTCTTATCCTCTGCATGTATATTACAGAATCATCATAGACTCATAGAATGTCTTGGGTTGGAAAGGACATTGAAGATCATGTGGTTCCAACTCCCCCGCTGTGGGCAGGGACATCTTCCTTTAGACCAAATTACTCAGAACCCCATCCAACCTGGTCTTGAACTCTTCCTGGAATGGGGCAGCCACAGCTGCTCTGGGAAACTTCTTCCTGTGCCTCACCACCCTCACAGTAAAGAATCTATTCCTAAATATACTCTACCGTACATCATCTATCTATATGGGGTGTACATCAGCATTAGATTTGATACACAATGGGCTTCTTAGACTGAGTAGATTGTAAGATATCTTTATTCCTTCTTGCACATTCAAGATCTAACATGCAGTAGACTGTGAGCTACAGCAATGATCTGCAGGTACGTAATGGACACATCTGGGATTTCTGAATACCCACCAATTTGACACGAATCCTAAGTCATTATCTTTCACCTGCCAGACTGTCTAGTCTATAAAATCAGGATGTGAAGAATGTACTAGTGCAGTTCCTGAAAATACACATTAAATTCACTTACTTGAATCCTATATTTCTACCTAAAAACCTCACAAAATTGTCCAGATGAGATGATAGTGACTTATCAGTGACAGCATTAAGTATTTGCTAGCTGAAGAGGTGAATGGGCTCATTCCTGTATATTAAGAAGGACTTAATTACATGCAGATTTGCCAGTTTGGACTGGAATTAGTTCAGAAGCAAACTTTGGGACTGACTCTGGTCTTTAATGCAGTCTAAAATAGTAACGTTATTAGCTTTGTAATTTATTCAGACTGAGGGAAACAGAAGACAATGAACTTCATCTCACAGATTTTAATGTCTTATCCCATTTCAGAATAGCATCAGACTTCAGAAGTGAAAGTGATATGGGGAATGTCTAGAATACAGTATAAACCAGCTAAGTGTTTTTCTTCTTTTCAATGAAGGCTCTCATCATCTATTTAAAAAATTCATCAGTATTTAAGGACTCCCACTCTGCCCTTTGCCTCTCAAGACAGAGAGGCCAAATTAATTTACAAAAATGCTGAAGTCCTAAAATTTAATGATATCATTACTATTCAATTGCAGTATGCTTTTGGACAGAGAATCATGTAATGAATGAAGTTTTTTTATGCTATCCTGATCCAGCCTAGTGTTTTAAATACCTGACTAATTCTCCTCACTTCAGAGAGAGTAAACAAAGCCTTCACTCAAAAGGAGCACTTAAATCTATGTGAGCAATTTGCATTGACATCAACCATTTTTAAAGCAAAATCAGTCACATTAACTGCTTATCTGAGTCTTAAAATTAAAATGTTTGCTTAACTGTTTTGATGAGGTAAAATTTTCTGGGCCCTGAGGGCACTACAAGTGTTACCATCCCAGTCCAGCTCCCTTGGACATCGTGCCCATGGCCAAGGATCCCATTTCAGACCAGCCCAGGATCAGTTGCTGCCCTAGTGAGACTGTAGGATGCTGGTTTGGAGCCCTATTACAATTGTGTCCTGCATGGCCCACAGGCTGATACCTGGACCTGTCCTCATCCCAGCCCCATCTCCATGGCCCTGCTGAAGGAAGGAGAGAGGAAAATTTTCAATATAACTTCTTTCAGAGTGACTCTAAAAATTGTCAATGTATAACCCTTTCATATGAGAGTTGCATAGCTGATCTCTTTTTTTAATATTATGTATTTCAAGAAGTTTTTTTTAAAGGTTAGACCAAGTGATTTACAGGTTTTTGTAATTAGATGTAGCAATAAGAATAATATTTCACATTATATTGGAATGTTTTTTTGAACTTTGTCATGTAATCTTAAAAAAGATATGGTGACTGGTATCTTAATTCAGTTGTTACTTGACTTGTGGGCTACTTTTTGATTTGCTTGAATAAATGGCTGAGTTGTCCGGGACTTAATTGTCTTCTGTTAGGGCTTCTTGTGAATATATTTTTAATTTCTAAGTAGTTCAGTTTCTACACTGGCTATTCAGACACTTTTTTTTTGTTTTTCTAATACCATTAATGCCAATAATGCTAACTGGGTAATGCTGCTGAATAAATCATAGGTTCAACATGTATATTGTAATTTTCAGAGCTCTTCCTATACTGTTAGTCTTACAAATCCCCATTTTAAAAGGGAAATGAACATTATTATCCATATTTTCCATCACAGAAATGAAATTCTACATTTTCTCATTCTATTTCTAGCTGTTTCAAGGCAGATACCTGTGAATCTCAACACATGTGGATAACCTGGGAGTTTAGTTTCAAAGGCACAGCCAAACATAGCCACCAAGGCACTGGAAATACGATGGAATGTGTAATGATGACAGTCTGAGGGAAGAGGAATCATACCCTTGTGTTATTGACAAAGAGAGAAAAGAAATGGAAGCTGTTTGTTTTCTGCATTTAAAAGTAAAAAGTATTTATATATGATTATGTTCAGTTGTTTGGGTAACTTTCTCTTCCCTTACTTCTCTCTGACTTGGCTGTCTGTGAACGTAAACATTTCTGTCACAGAGATATGATATTTCACTGTAACACATACAAAGATAACGAGATCCCTTGTGCTGGAAGGAATAAATCAGAAGGCTTGGTTTGCAAAGCTGCAAGTCCCACTGTGTTTGTGTGTGCTATAATGGCTCACCTCCGTGTAAAAGGCATTTGATCAAGAGGCCACTCTTGAATTATTTTATTCGGCAGTGTATTGGACCTTGTTGGTATAGAGTTCACTTTTTTCATAGTAGATTGGATGCTGCTGTGGTTTAGATTTTTGACCAATCGGTGCTCATAACATAACAGTATTCTAGCTATTGCTGAACAGCGTTTTCTCAGAATCAAGGACTTCTCTGTTTCTCATTCTGTCCTCCCCTCCTCAGTGAATACAATGGGAGTTGTGCAATAGCTGATGAACCAGACAGAGGATCTGAATTAACCAAGGAGATAGTCCATGTCATATAACGTCATGCTCAGCAATAAAAAGGGAAAAGAGAGAGATTTAGAAGTTAGGTGCTTTGGGTTTTTTTTTTTTGCTTAGGACCTGGCTGGGCATTGGTCTACCCATGAGAGGTGGTAAGTGATTGCCTTTTCTATGCTTGTTTTGTTTGATTTTATTTGTCTCTTCCTCCCTGTATCCTTCACTTAATAAATGTGTTTCTACTTAAACCCCGAAGTTTTCCTGCTTTTATTCTTCCATTTCTTTTTCCCCAGCTCACTGGGGGTGAGGGAGGAGAGTGAGTAAGTTGCTGTGTAGTGCTTAGCTGTCACCTTGGGGAACACCAACAAGCAACTAAACAATACATTTGATTGCAGAAAATGCAATTGCAAAACAGAGTGCACATTACTTACTCTCATCTAATCTTGTGCTTTGCTGTGAGCTCAACAAGATAAAGCTTCTTCTTGAGGTACAGGAATTAATGCATTCTTCTCCAGGGATAGAGAGAATGTCTGCATTGGACACTCTGAACAAGCTCGTTTAGGAACTCAAATCATATAATGATGGCAGGATGGAATTTCTCAGCAGGACTAATTAGCCGGACAAAGCACAGTTTCAGTGCTCTGCTTCTAGCATCCTGATACTGTGTGGAAGGTTGTATAAGCATCATTCTCCCTGCATCCCTCCTGACCTTCAGGCATCTCAGTTTTCTAATATCTTCGCTTTCCCTGTATGCTCAGAGCCCAGTTTCCATAACACTCCTCATTTCTTTGTGTCAAGACCTGGATATGACCTCTTCTTTCTGTCTCTGATTTTTAAAAAATCATATTATTTTCCAGGGAGGAAATTCAGGATATGTCTGAGTGATGGTGATGTTGCCAACCAGAAGCTGCTAAGTCTTCACAACATGTAAGCAGTGCTCTGTATGACATGGCTTTTTGTGAGTTGAGAAAAGTGCATCATTCTGGTGTCATCTCATCTGGCACTCTATCATAGAGGCACAGAGCTGAAATTACTTCCTCATAGATGCCTATGCTACAGATGTGGCATATATGTATTGGAAGAAACTGAAACATTCATACTAAATTAAAACCAAGAGCAAGGCCCATTTCCCGCTCCTCGTTACCAGAAGAGCACAAATAGGAATGCACCATCTCTTTACCTTTCCACCCAGAACTAAGCTGTGAGGTTTTTTTCATCACAGAATTAACTTCACCTAATCTCAGGCAGCTAAATGTCAGACAACTAATCTAATTATTCCTACTTTAGATACCTTAAATTTAGGTGAGATGAATCTATGTTAAAAGGAGATTTGCTATTCAGTTGCAGCACTTTGTTGTGGCATGGACACCATGACACATTCCAGCTGTGGATGGATTTTACCTACAGCTATGTACAGCAGTATTGAAGTCTCCAGTCATTCTTATGTGGAACCAGTGCTAGTGATGTAAAGCTTTTAGAGAGAATCAGTTGAGGTTGATATGCCTTCAATACTTGAATCATTGAATTTGTCTTTCTATGGCTCAGCTGTCAATTTGTAAATTTCTTATTTAGGCACTTTAATAAAAGCAGCCCAATTTATTGATCCCATCTGTAAATGTTGTTTAAAATGCATTGTTCCTGTGATAGAATAACAGGTTTGTTAATTAAAATGATTAAGTAATCTCCATCCTGGAATTTGTAATTTTAAGTACTTGGGATGTGCTGACCTCATGTTTCTATACTCGCTTGTAACATGCACAGAAATGCACACACACACACACACACACACTTGCTTCCTCCTGTTATTATTTTCATTTAAAGAAAAACAAAACATCCCATGACTGAGGCTGAATATTTGGTTCCTTCGGTTATCACAGCAGGCTCAGGCATATCGTCAAACACTGTGAGGCCAATCATTAATTTTCCAGGTTGCCTCAACTGATTTTTAAAGATTTTTAATTTTAATCAGTCCCTGTGCTTTGATACTGTGCCCCTCTCATGCAAAAATTTGGTGCAATTCTGAAAGTACCTTTACCCTATAAAAAGAAGTTTGAAAGGGTGTTTGTCAAAGAATGATCATTGTCAGGTAAACAGTTTATAGATTCACTAGTGGGAGGTGTGAGAGAGTAAAAATGTGAAAGTTTATTTGACACCAACTCCTTAATTCTGCAAGGTGACTAGAAGTATTCTTCATGGCCTATTGACATTTCTAGAATAAAATTTACACAATCTTTCAGCACACGTACAAAATAATCAGATTTATTTCCTGTGAACCTGCCTGTTTCACTGAGTGAAAAGTCTGAACGACTTGTTCAGATCTAGATATCTACCTTCAATGCCACTTACTATGATCTCTGAAACCCTTCTTCATAGATTAGTCTTGGTGCAAAATCTGAGTGCTCCATGTCAATGAATTAAAGACAAAAATAAGGTACTTTCAAATGGTTGTAATGTTTAAGCAACTAAATATTAAATCCTAGAAGGAACCTGTGAAAAAAAGTATTATCTGGATGAATAACTGTACTAGAGAAACGATTTTGGTCTTGGATACAACTTTATACTCTGTGAAACTCAGTGTCCACTGTCAAAAATACTGTTAAAATTGGAGAGGATGGAGAACTTTGAAAATTATTCAAGTACTGAATTAAAAAGACTTATAGTGAGAGAGGTTAACTGTTTCTCTATGTCAGAATGATAGAAGGGTATGATTATGGTAATTAGGAATAAAAAGCTGACTGGCTTAATAAGAACCTAGGCTGGAATTTGAAATCAGGTGGACTTAAATGGGAAACTAGGAGGAAATAAGGTTTTAACAGACTAGGAGGGAGTGGTATCCTTGTGGAAATAAAGTTCTCCTCATATCTTTGGATTAAGTCTGGATATGTTGCCAAAAGTAGATATACCAGACAAAAATCACGGTGCTCCATGGAGGGTTAATTCTATAACATACACGAGGTCAGACTAGTTATTCTGATGATTGCTGGGATCTTAACCCTTGTGAACTGCTGAACTCAAACAGTGGTGCTGTGATTTTTCATTGATATCAAGATCCTTTATAGACAAGGCTGGGTTAAAAAGTACCAATATTTTCTATGTGAACAATTGAAATTCTTCAGTGCTTGACTGTTCAAGAGTTTTATTCAAGGTGAAGTTTCTACTGGCTACAGATGTCACTGTGGAACTTCTGAGGCTTATGTTGGATTTATATAAAAGTTTGATGGTTAAGGCTTTTCTAGTATTACCTAAAAAATACCTGCCAGAAGCAAAGATAGAATGTCCTGGCCAGGACAAATTTTAACCATGTGTTGATAACAGCATCTTTCCTTTTTCTGTAGTCCCACCTCTAATGCATTTCTATTTGTTGACACACATTCATTTCTTGATGACAACTCACTCTGTGCTCTGAAAAGACTCTGTGTAAAAACATCGTAAGTGAAAATTTTGTTAGGGACTGTCTCATGTGCTGAGACAAATTACTGCACAAACCCTAGCAAAGATTTTCCAAATTAGCTGACATAAGCTACTTTAGGTCTCTTGTCTATTTGAAAGAGTCCTGTCCCTTTAGGGATAATAACTATTCCAGTAGGGACAATTATGTTTTGTAGTAAATTCATATGGGCTGTTCTCTGGTCTAGGGAATACTTTGTAGGATATACATATGTACCAGTTCCTGTTTATGGACATGGAATTCATAACCAAAGAAGAGGGTGCATCTCACCCTTTGTGGTGCCCATCTCAATTGTTTATTGGGAGAATTTAAATTACTGTCATACTAAATACCGACTGTAAGAAGATGGATCGAATGCATCTTATTTGGTTAATCTTAAAGCACTTCCTTGGTTAATTGTAATGCAGATACTTCTTCCTCTGTGTAGAGGGAAACAATCAAGTCTTCTGCACTGGACTTTGTATCATTTCTAATCAGCTATTCAGCTCAGATACTGATATGCATCACATTATGGGAACAATGGGCATGTGGAAGAGCCAGAAAAAATAATGAAATTTTAAATTCCAGAATACGGAGTATGACAAAGCTGTGAACAAAAGAAAGCAGGAAGAAAACTCTGACTGTGAGTTGAGAATTGCAATATGTCTGTGAGCCAAAAAGTTTTATCGGTTTTAAGACTGATGCAGCACAGATGATATGAACAAAACTCAAAGTGATAAATAAAGTCAGGTTATTCTTGGACAGAGTCACACATATTATACAGCAGTGAGACAAAATAGATAAAGAAAAACTGATTAAAAAATGTATTTGTGAGGATAGAGGAATTATAATCATGGAAATTTTTAATTACACTCATATTAATTGGTATCACAACTCTGAATACACTTCCCCTACACAAATTCTGAGCACTGTGCTCTATAGGGAATGAGTCCTCTTATGCATCTTTTCAAACATGCTGCAGAGCTTGTGCTGAGTTGCCTTTGTGATCTCCCAAGAAATGAGTAAACCAGACAACTTAGACTGAGAAGAATGGTTCTTTGGTTGGGCTAAAGAATTGAGAAAAGCAAGGATTCTTTTTGTCTGGAGTTCATAATCGTGTACTTAAATATCCTTTGCAATGTAGAAAATTGGTGCCATTGTTCAATTGCCCAATGTTACTGATTGAATCTTGTGGGACAATAGGTGATTACTTTATAACCATAAAGTAGAACCTTCATAATGAAGATTAGTTAATAATCAGAACTATCACACTCCAGTGTGATTTATTTCTCGTTTCCTCCTCCTAAATTTCTTACATTGCAAGATTTTTAGCTGCTGTCAATGCATTTCAAGGAACAAAAGGAAGAATGCAAAGTTTTCTCTTAATGAAAAGGAATTCCTGTATTGATTTTCTACATCTTGATGCATGGGCAAAAGCAATTCTAATACAATAATATTTATTCTTGCCTACAAAAAAAATAAGAAGACAACAGAGCCCAAATTATGTAATAGTTACCTGCAGCAAAGCAGAAACCCCCCTGCAAGGACTAAAAGCATTTCCCAAGTTGATGTCATCCTTGGTTTTTGGTGATATCATGGGGAACATAAAATACACAGGACCATGCTGCATAAAATCACAAGACAGCACTTCAAAATCTGTAATCATAAGCAAGAACTTTGAAGTGAACATTTTAAAAGCTGTGCATTTTCATAGCTTTTGTTATTTTTTTTTTTAATAGAAAGCATCACTAAGGAGTTTTTCTGACACAAAGTATGAACCAGAGGCATTTTCCATGTAGCTATATGAAATTAGTGAGATATACTTTCAACATGGGACAAATTACAGTCTTGAGGAATCTGCTAGTACCATCACTGCAACCTTGAGTCTGAATGGAGTTTGAAATGTCTAGAATTCAAAATGATTAATTTTTCAGATCTTAACAGGAATGTGAGAGGACCATAAATTATTGTAAGTCATAACAGGCCTGTAACAGTGACTCTTATATTGTAAATGGAATTCATTTATTGTAAAAGTCTGTTTAATAAATAAGCTATTTAATGTAGATATAAGACTAAATTCAGCATAAGCATGGATTTAGCAGAATGCTTAGATTTGTAACTTTTTTTTTTCAATCCTACATTTGTCCTTGAATTAACTTGGTGATTTTGGTCTGTAGGATTTTTCTCTACCTAACTTTAGACATTTACAATGTAGATACTTTATACCTAAATCTAGCATGTTATTTTGTAAACATTGCATGTACTGCTTTTTTCTCTGTAACTGGTTGCAGTTGTGAGAGTGTCTAATTTGTTACTATCAGTAATATCAATCTTTGGGTCTAAATTAAAACAGACATGAGAAAGTCTGAGATCAATGTAGAAAAAACCCCAGAAAAGTAGACAATTTCAGTAGATGTGCCCCCACCTAAAAATCATATTTTGATGAACTAAGTTGAAACCAATTAACAAACTTTTGAATAATGTCCAAAGAATACCAAGATGCTGAGAAGCAAGAAGACAACTGAAAATGATTCAACACAGTGTAAGTGCTGAAGACCATGGTTGCAATTATCTTGACAAAATTCAGTGGCTGTTAAATGTAGTTTGGGCTAGGGGTCATTTCCTAACTCTGAAGGAATCCTTAGAATTTGTTTTTCCTTTTTGAAATCTCAGCACAAGCCTTGGATCTAGTTATTTGTAAGTGATTCCTTGGTTTATTACCACAGCATCGGCTTCATTTTAAGCACTGTATCTTCAGCTGTTTTTCTTGCTCTTCATTCATTTTCAGCAGAAAGAGAAGATCTATTAATTTAATTTTTTACCTGTTAAAAAGCCCCATGTCAAAAACTTTGACTCCCAAGTTGTTAAATTTAGTGCCACAGGGGAACTAACCTTATTTACAGTAGTTGATGGTCTGTATGATCTAGTGTGATCATATTCAGACCAAAAGGGGCAAGACCTTTAAATGATTACCAAAATAATTTACAGGAGAGACACACCTTTTCCCTACCACAAAATTGATTTTTCTCCAGAAAAATAAGTCTATATGTAGACAAGAGGCACTACCTTCCCAGGAAATAAATCAGGAAGCCTTAAATCCAGTTATTTCATATGCAGGCTTTCGCATTTTTTAAATGAATTGATTTTAGATATGAAGAAAATTGGAAGAGTGAAAACATTTTTTTTTAATGGTCTTGTTTACATTCAGAGAGATTGTTACTGCTGGGTGACAACATAAGAAGCTATATGATTGAATTAAATGTAAAGTGTTAGACGGATTGTCATACTTCATAATCCAAAGACTGTAGATAACATCTAGTAATTTCTGCTTCTAGCTTTACTCTTTGGTCAGGTCAGATGGCTTACAATTTAGCCTGCAACTAGATCAGATAGAGCCAAGTCTCTTAAATAGCATCAAGGAATCTCCAAGACAGCCACAACATCCAAGCGGTCCTGTTAATAACTGTAATAAACACCAGTGATTACATCTAAGAGCTACACATATTTTAACCCTGAAAATTTAGTGGTTCATGTGTGCAAGAGAGGTATTTTGAACAAGGAAAGGAACACAAAGCCTATGCTACACTTTTCTTTATCCAGCCTTAAGAAAGAAAAGGTGCTCATTAAGTCAGATGATCACATTTGCCATTTCAGAGGAAAGGGAATTAGGAAGAGAGGACACCTCATAATTCAGTGAAAATAGAAGTGTCATCTGCATATAAATGCATAAGGTTTTGCACAGCCCTCAGCTGGGTTTCTAATAAGGAGAAAAGTACAGGTAGCGATATAACACTGACCCTGGTGATACAGATATTCAAACGGTTTTGGGAAAACCAGACTTGAAGAGCTGCAGGATGAGTACATCTCTGGGGATGGGAAAGAGTAGGTACCAGACTGGGACAAAAAATGAACATCAGGTTAGGACACCACATTAAGAAGCAATGAGAATGAAAGCTTAAGTATTCCTCTGTGTTGTTTACCTATTTTTTGTTTTATGCTAGAGGGAATGGGATTTTCCTTTAGAGGAAGGAGTTGGAAACAACCATAAAGGTCACAGACTGGGAAAAGTCATCTAAAGATTTGCTGCTGATGTTTCCCCATGAACAGTGACAGACCTTCTCACAGAATTCAGCTAGCTAAACAGAACCTGAAGTGCTGGTGGCAGTGCCTCGTGGTGCCACTCTTTGCAGAAGGCTCAAAGACCTCCACAGAGAAATGAAGCCATTTAAGGACTTGTGACATTCCACGTCAATGGCTGTTTTGGTGAGAAGAACAAGGAATAACTTTACTTTTCACTCACCAGCAGAAAGTGCTGGAAATCCTTTCCATAGTTTCCAGTCTGATTTGACTGGATATCTGAGAGAGGCTGGGCTGGGACTATGCAGTACTCTAATCTGTTTCCCAAGAATTCTTGTATGAACTTGGACAAGCTATTTATTTTCTGTGCACTGATTTTCAAGTTGTCAAGGGGAGATACAAGTCCTTCATTTTATAGGAGTCTTTTATTTAGCTTCTCGGTAAATAAACAGTCTCAAGGGTGTTGTTTACAGCCTTGATATAGTTAGGTCATCTACATATACATGCTGGTGAGCAAGAGCAGTCTTAGAAGTAGGTTAAGCCAAAAGATTTACAAGTTGGGGTGATGACACAGACTCTTCCTTTCTCTCAAAACCAACAGAAATGTGGATTCATGTAGCTTGTTAATCAGACTTAAAGCTCCTCACTGCATTTAAAGGAACAGGTAGTTTTTCTCTGGTAAACCTTGTTTTAACCAAGTGAGGAAGTTTTTGGATGGGGAAGAACTCTACCTCTGTGTTAGCTCAGGTTTGAATTCATGAAGGCAGATGGTCAAGGTATCCCAGGAATAGATGGTGGAAAGATTTAAAAGGTGAGTTAGAGCTGAATTTTTGAGAATTGGTGGAGTGCTAGTACATCACGGCAAAAGTACACCAGAATGGTTAAATAAGATTGCTGAAGGATACCAGGATATTGCTCTGAAAGGAAAAAAAGCACTGTAAATCCCTGACCACTGTCCTGGTTAGGCTTTAAAATATATATAATTAAATGAGAAAAAAATATAAACACCCTGGTATTGATAGGTTGATTCAGTTTATCCAATGGTTTTGAACTTTCAGGCTGCAGATGGCTTGTCTTTTGAAACCTTTCTGTTCTGTTCCATAGATTGCTGCTCTTTGTTGCTAAAGAGTATTTAACGTCTTTTTAATTCTAGAGCTGGAACTTAAGAGAAAATATGAAATAACACTGAGAAGAGAGAGATCCTACACTCAAGCTTGGCAGCTTAGGAGAATCTCTGACATTTCATAACAGGTTCTTCAATTGTACAGGATTTATGTTCTTTGCCTCCCTTTGACCCATCTCTGCAGATGGGATACAGAAATAGAAAGAGTTATTTGAATGTAATTTTCTACAGAGCTTTTCCCACTTCTCGAGGGTTTCCTTCTTCTCCTGTGGGAGCACTAGTTCTCTTTTTCAACCATGTATAAGGAGGGGGAAAATTCGAAATAATTTTGCATCCAAGAGTAGGCACATCACTCTGCAGTTACATTTGCATTACATTTCTGGCAATCGTCATGAATGACTGGCATCAGCTATGACTCATTATTCATTCCTTACAGGGCTTGGCATAACAGCAAGCAGCAAAAAAACCCTATTCAATTTCATATTCTTTCTTTTCATAAGCAGATACACCATGAGCAATTTTGCTGGAGGAATCATCTGGGGAATGGCAAAAAGAAGGTGAAGCCTGGAAATCCCAGTCTCCTGCAAAGAAGGTGACTATCACCAAAAGGACTACAAACGACAACGTTTATCCAGCTCATTCAAATAAGTCAGCCAGTAGCTGCTCTGGGCAGTAATTGTTATTGAGCCACTTCTGGTGAGTGACAAAACAGTACTGTGACAGAAGGGGGGGATGAAGGCAGTGATCATACAGATCAGATCAAGGAAGTGACACGTGACAGGAATTGAAGCTGGATGTCAGAGCCAGAGTCACACAAGTTTGGGTGAACTTTTCTGTCTTGATATTTTGTATTCTTTTACCCCTTCTTTTTCTAGGGGCTTGTTTTGAGCAGACCTTTAGTAAGGAAGTGAGGTCACTCCCAGACTTATTAAACACTGCAATAAGTCCTGATTCTTCATTTTCATATGAATGTTACACATTACCAACAACAAGGAGAACTTTCTTTCTCCTCCCCCTGGATATCCCCTAAAGACTTTGTAAGCATCTGTGGGCTGTGCCACCATAGTCATGTTTTAACTATATTTCATCAGCCTTCACTGACAATGTTATTGACAAATGCCTTTATGACACAATGGCATGCTAAATTAATAGTAGCAAATGTGTCAATTAATTAAAAAATACAGAGAATAGCTCCCCTTCCTATTGAAGAGATACCAACACAGACAGAGATAGGCAGAGTCATTAATCAGCCATTTCTCCCTAATTCAAGACATCTTCAACGATAAATGCTTTCCTGATTAAAAGGGACAGTCATTCATATTAACTATGGGAGATAAGACAACCAACACTCAGTTGAACATTTAAAGATTTAGGAAGCAGCTCTGTAAAATGAATCTCTAAAGTAGTTTCAGTCACTAACAGCTCTGTAAAGTGGAGTTGGCTGGGCTTTCTCTTACCAGCTATCAAAATCCTCCTTTAATCCAAGACCCATTGGTTGAAGTGGAGGAGGTGGGTCCTGCTAGTCCTTCAGCAGAGACCAGAGAAGCCTGCAGATCCTCCTGTGAGGCCCAGATACACAGGACAGTGTTCAAGCAGAGGACTCTGTGCCCTTGAGATCTTTGTTACTGCGGAGGAAGATAAGAGAACTAGATGTGTCAAACTGCATTAAAAGAGTTCAAAGTCACTCATTTCAAAGTCAAGATTACATTTCCAAGTACAGCCTCAATTCATTGCTGCATGCATATGTTTTAAAATGATGTTTTTCATCACAGAATCCCATACAGCTTTCCACATGAAACCTTATCTCACTTCCAGAAAAATGAGACTTGGGAAGTCACTTGGCATACAACAACACAGCCCCAGCAGTTAAAGTTCAGCAAAGTCAAAAAGAATCACCTGGAAGCAGGACCTTATTATGGGAAATATGAGTTAACTGCAGCAAAAGACAGGCCCATCTCCAGCTATTAAAAATACGTGGAATGTTGTCTCCCTCTAGAACACTGCCACTGATGTTTTTCAATTACACTGATGTGAGGTTTAATCAGATTGAAATATGTCTGCATAATTAGCTATAGGGAGATTTGACTGATGTAGTAACATCAGCAGAGAAGGAGAAAAAACCACAGCCATAATATCTATAATGCTATGATAATGAACAATTAGAAACAACAATGTGTTATCTGCATTCTAATTGCTCTTTGTAGTGCTCGGAGAGGTTTGATTGGGGATGTGGTTTTTGCTTTGATTCTTACACAAAGTCTATTTACAGAAATAGAAAATTTTATGTTGGTGTTTGTGGGCTTTGGGTGAAGTCTTTCTTGGACCAAGAAAAATAAAAACACAGAAAATAAGGCTAGAATTGCAGTATCTTCAGAAGAGGAGCAAATCTGAGATCCCTTCCCTATGTCTGTGATTTAAAATTAATTCCTTTTTCTAGCTAAACCGTAGAGTTCTGAGGCATGGTATGTATGGCAGGTCCTGCATGTGTGTGCCGTGCTGGTATTTCTGTGTTAGTCTTATGTTTATCTCTTTGTCAGGGACATTTTGTGAAATGAAGCCTATTCTTCACCCCAAATATTATGGAGGCAAGGGTTTGTAGGCTCTTCATTTAGCTTCAGCTTAGTTTTACCGTAAAGGGAGGGCTATGGGCCCTGTGAGCATCTGTTGAAGAAAGAAAAGAACACATACACTGAGCTGTCTGATGTGTCATTGGCAGAGATTGTGGTAACCTTTTAGCAGAGGCAACCCCTGTGGATAAGCCATATGGTGAGATAAGAGGGAATGAATTGCTCACTGGAGAAGATGGTCCTATTGTGTAGTTTACTGACAGGCCCAGTCCCAGTACTGGCCCTGTGAAACACAGTTTCCTGGTGTAGCTGACAAAGTCATGGGTTTAAGTCCTGTTGGGATGGCAGGTGTGCAGACAGTCTAGGAATGAAGGGGATGTTCCAACTGCTGCAATGACATCTGCCCGAATGGAAGGAAAAAACTTGACTTTCTATGAGCAAATAGAAGAGATGAGTCAGATCCAGAGCACTTTGCTCAAGAACATCCCTCAAGAGATGACTTAACTGCAATCTGTGTGTTTACAGTTGTTCACCCATACCTATTTATTCACGTTTTCTAGAGTCTGTCTCTATAAATACAAATTTTGTGTAGTTTTTTTTCTCATTACAGGTGAACGGTTTGTGGCAAAAGTCAATAACACTGTAAGTTAATTGCCACAATGAAGTATTGATCACCTTTTTCCTGCAGGAGTTCTTGAACATTTTTCTATTAACGTATTAAACCTAAAGTTGCAAATAAACTTCATTGATTTAGAATCATCAGTGGTTTCAAAATACCTCCTTATCTTTATTGTGAAAAATTCTGAGTATCCAAACTTCTCTGGCTTTATATTTTATCTACACTCAGGTCAATTAATTAGCTTTATTCATCCAGATGGAATACTGGCATCTATTTGTATACTTTGGGCCTGTTCAATCAACTTTATTATCCCATTTGTAAAACTGGCCAGCTAAGTGTGTCATCTGCATTACAATGACACACCCTATAATAAGTAGAAAGCAAAACAAACCTCCCATAACAGTTCAGTCATCATTCTACAAGAAACAAAATTAATATAAGTACTATTTTTCCTTACTTATTTGTGGTGGATATTCATTTATTTGTAGTTTAATTGCTCCGCTACATGTGTTAGAACACATTAAGAAGTGAGAATATATGTAGTGAATTGATTATATCTTTTAAATAAATGTTGGGTATTGGGGACCTGTAAGATGAATTTTTAATTTTGTGGTGTGGGAGGAGGGAAGAACCAATAATCATTGGAACAGCAAAGAGCCTTCAATCTCAATAGACTATGCATGGCAAAAAAAATAGAGTAGACTTGGAATAATACCCCCAGAGAAGAATGTCTGTTGCAATCAGGGATGACACAGGCCATTAGACCTTACCTTTCCAAAGTCCTGTTTATATTGTGTAATTAATATTAGGATCAGCTGTAAGGTCTTAACATTTAGGCTTGCCTTCTCCTTGGGCGAGCATTCCCACAAGAAAGCTGCTCCTTATTCTTATGCATGTCTGTGTGTTTGAACATAAATCCAAGCCCAGAGGTTTATTATGGGGAGGAATGCAGGATCTTGTCATCCCCAGCTATCTCAACATTTCTCACTTCTAAAGAGGAACTCTGAGAAGGAACTAGAGAGCTGTCTGTATTAAATGATTTCTGTTTACCTCCTTTTTCCAAAGTGTACAGTTTACAAAATGAGATTACAGCCAAATTCAGATCTGGGTTGGATTATTTGATCCATCTTGTGACTCCTGTAGACGTTGTGGAGGAGAAAGTACTCTGAGTTGAAATCTCAGGTGTATGTTGCAGTTGTAGAAACCTCAATGAGGAACTTCCTACCCATGAACTGTCTTTGTCTTGAAATGGTTTCCTCAATAGAAATACTAATTTTAGGCCTTCTATAGCAGGAGAAACTCTGAGCTGAAAGACATCTGAATAGGGATTCATCTGGGGTAAATGTGAAGATAAAAGCCTTTATGGTTTGTGAGACTTTTGGAACGCTTACACCTTTACAAGGCAGATGGCAGACTATGTCCCAAATTCAGCTGTGCATTTATTCAGGAGAGATATTTTTAGTTTATATTTTCCTCTTTCATTTTAAGTGCTGCAAAGTGCTTCTGGCAAATGAATAACATAGCATGTTAGTTAATGGTTAGTTAATGATTGTTAATGGTCTTTAAACAAGTCTTAGTTAATGACTCCTTTCAGTATTTGGAAGAACATTTGTTTACTCACTATTCTTCAAAGTATATTCAAAATAGATGTCAGTGACCTTTGAATTTACTCCTGACTGCCCTGGGAAAGCATTTTAGTTAATAGCCATTGGAGGATGAAGTTTTGAGGTCCTCCTGTCTCTGTCTGGATAATAGAAACAAGACAATCTCTGTTACACATGTGAGGTCGGCTTAGCTTTACTGGAAAATAAAAGAAGGGAATAACAGATAAGGAGCCATGATATTTCACCGATCCAGCAATTATTGCTAATATATTGCGAACTGTCTTGTAATATCATGTAAATAATTCATTCTATTGAAATTTCAATAGAAATTTCTGAATTACAGGTTACTTGAAAAAGAGATTATCTATTAGAGCAATACAGGATGTAATAGAATCATGCAGTCAATGGTGACTCTTTATAGATGTGTGTGGACTTTAAAAAGTCTTATTATAAAATCCTTTATATGTTTTATTAATGTTATTAAAATAGTCAGGACATTTTATTAATAATGTTATTAATAAATAGTACTACTCCAGATGTTCAAAATTATAAGATGCATTAAAAAGAGAATGACTATTATTTGTGGGCAAAACATGACAGTTTTTTTAATGGGGGATTTATAGGATGTATGCATGTGGTCTCAAATAACTAATGAGCAATGAATATTTTTCCAGATAATTTTAATAAAGGATGTGTGAATACTTGATAGTAATATATATTATTAGTGTGAATACTCTTTTTGATTGTGTTTACTGAATATTTTTTCTCCAACTGCTCACAAAAATGGTTGTTAACGTGGTCTTGTTTATCCATTTGGTGATAACTGCTGTTACTGTGTATAGTCAAGTTTGTATATGAATTTGGGCATTGATAAAAATTGGATCTCTTACACTTGTCATCCTTTGCTGAATATTATAACCAAATGGTGTGTAACAGAAAAAATGCTAGAAAAAAGTCCTGTGTGAGTTAAATGACCAGGTGTACTACACAAGACTCCTGGCTTTACAGGGATGTGACTGGTGGTCAGATCTTGTGCTGGAGAACTGTCAATTTTACCCAGAGTTAATGAAGTGTAGAGCCAGGGAGCTATCTGTGAAGAACAGTTTGAATTAATGAAATGAGAAATAAAAATATGTTCAGGAATCATTGTCCAACAACAAAGAAGAGCTAATTAATCAGATTAATTGACTGATTTTATCAACTCTATTGAGCAGGATCTATTACGAAGGAGTGATAAAATATTTGCACTCGTCCATGCAACCAATATATTGCTTTTGTACTGAATAATTTGAAAAATTTGAAGTATTTGACAGTATTTAAGGAATTTAAAAATCTCTAAATTTTCTAAATCCTTGTTGGTTTTTTTGGAGAGTTCATCCAGCATTTCTTTAAAAAGTTGTTTTAATTTTTTTGTGGGGATGGATTATAAAATAATAATTTCATTAGTTATTATGGGCTTCTTTCTATTTCCATATATAGAGGCATATATAATAGAGGCATATTCTATTTCCATATATAGAGGCAAAAAATAGAGGCATAATATTTGTTCTGTGTTTCCACCAGCACTGTCCACATCTGACTTCTGACTCCTCAGCTCTTCCTTTATTGAGGTGCAAATAATTTCAGAATCATCCCTGTTTGGTTTTTAGACCAATAAAAATGTAGTCAACCCTTCTGAAACATCTTTCCTACAGCCTGGACAAGAATGCACGGTGAAAGGTTTCCATATGGCTAGGAGATAATGGCTGCAATCTTACCTAAATATTTATAAATATTCCCCTTGGCAGAAGTACTAGACAAGCAAATTGTAAGAATTTTCAAGACTTCTCTCAAAACTATTGAACTCTTGAAAAATTTTATAGTTCAAGACCATACATTATAAACTAAGCTTTAGTGGGCAAGGGAGCCTGGATGACCACTTGCTATTTTGCCAGGGCTATTTTAAGGCCACTGCAAAATACCAAGTAAATCAAGAGTCCACTGTCAGCCTTGCCATGTGGTGACCCCTTTCTAACACAGGTATACATAATCAGGGCAGTTAGGAGCCCAAGCCTTAGGATGGCACAGGTTAAATGAGTCTCTTTAGCTTTTTGCTGATCCTGTTGCTCAGCTCATCACCCAGTCAAATTTCATGTGAGCAGATTTAGAATGAGTGGAACAATCGGTCTCTATATCCAGAGCTTCAGGGCATTCTTGCTTCATATCTCCATGGATACATTTTTTGAAAGACACTTGCTTCCAGTCCTGGTTGGAAAACCATGCTTTTCCTCAGCTGCACACTAAGATCTTCAGCAGAAATTAAGTTTCTGTTTATTACTGAAGTCATGAGATCTTAGGTAGATTTCCAAGTCTATTAACAATTGAGAGCTTGAGGAGTTAGCCCTTTGTAGATATCACAAGAAACTATTGATATGAAAAGCCTGTAAGAAAACTAACAGCCAAAGAAAATCTGGCTTTTGATGTTCTTAGTGTTAAGGACCAGGACTGCTCTCATGGTCTGGTTGTGCTCTTTCAGAGATGTGGAATATCCGGAGCTGAATGTTAGTTACATTTTTAAAGTGGATTTCTAGCTGCTTCATTTTACTGGGATGATGCAGACAACCCACAGGTGGTCTCTAGACCACTGGATGACACTAGGAATCTGTAAAGAGCTGTGGGAAATAGTTTTATATGTGTGTTTCCAAGACAGTGTTTATTGAAGTAAGTTTTAATTTGACCCTATTATCAGTCTGTGTGAACCATGGTAATGTCAATAGCTCAAGATCTATAGGTAAAACTAGTTTGTGGAATGATTGATAAAATCTGGTTTAATATTAACCCTGTGTTACTTCGTCAAGGACTTTGTGTTTCTTTTCTTAGGCACCAAACTAATTTTAAATGGGATAGAGATGTCAAAACGCCATTTAAGATTAGAATTAAGTTTTACTGCCTCTTTGTCCCAGTTCCCTATGTACAAAATGGGCAGAAGAACAGACTGTGTTAAAGCCACACGGAGTGTATGTCAGTTTTGGAAAGCATCAGCCTTCTCTGTGATCTGTAGGATGCCTATGAAAATGTGGGCTTGTAGCATGTATGGATATTGCTGAGGAATGTGAATAATAATAAGGTATTCTCAAAGTCAGAAGAGAAAAACACAGAAAAAGAGATCCAGAGATAAAGAGAAGGGCAGTGCTTTCCTCAGGTGAAGGTAAGTCGATTCAGGCAAGAACTAAGAAAAAAATCTCAATGTAGACTGACAGTCTGAAAGTTGGGAGAAAAATAAGTACAAAAATTAGAGACCTTTGAATGGAATTTATGCAAAAGGTGGTTTTAAAATAGTATTTTGAACACTTTTAAAATAATGATATAATTTCCTGTTTTTCTTGAGAGTATTATTGTCACTGATTATTTTAATAATTAAGAAAGGTTCCTCTTTAGTAGAGATAGTGGCTTTGTAAGGAAAAGTATTGTTATGCTAATAAACAGATGTAACATCACAAATCCAAAGCCATAAGAAAGGATTCTTTAAATGTCCATAATTCTAGTAAAAATGTAAAGGACACTCTGATTGTAACATGTACCATTCTGAAGAACTTCAGCTCAATGTCTCCTAGCAACAGAAATACTGTATAACTGTACACTGTGTAGAGATTCTAACGTGGCTTGAGGTAGGTATTTCAAAATGTTGCTATTGAAGTTATTTTTCATTCTGTACTAGGCAATCTGGCTGGGTAGCAAAAGGTTTTCAGAGGCTCCTGAAGAGTACAGACTTAAATTGTTTCTCCATCTCATGACCAGGAATGTATCTTCCAGTTTAGGAAGTTATGAGCAGCTGTAAACACCTACTACTATGTTCCGGGATTACATTCACTTACCCGAGGAGAACACAGACAATTTGGTGGCAAGATCCATCAGCTTTGTCCTGCTACTGAAGTTGTGTCGATCCCATGACCACAAGGCAGGCATCTCTCTGCACGTGATGGACGGGTGTGTGGTCTTATGACAAGATGTGCTGGGATTCCTCATAATTTAACACCCTTATGTACATATTGCTCTTGTATATGGAAAGGTATTAAACATATTAAAAGGTAGGGGATGCCTGCATATTGATCACAGGACAGATACTTTCTGGTCATCTGATGAAGGAAGAATGATAAGCTGCAGAAATAGGAGAAATTACAGTATTTCAGAAAGGGGAAAGCAAGAAATAGGCTGCTAGAACAATTAATATCACTACTGACCCATTCTGCTTATTGCTAAGTTTCTTCCCTCTACAAAACAAAACCCACTAAATAAACCCCACAAAAACTGTAGTGCCAAACAGCCTATGGTTTAGATTTATTGCTCTGAAAATCAGCTTGAGATCATGAACAGGTGATTTTTTTCCTGTGGGTCTGCTACACCCATATATTATATACAGTACAGGTGAAATAATTCCTAATTGATATATTCAGATTTTGGATTTACAGATTTAAAATTATACAAAGTGGATGCTCATTCAGGTATGCCAATTATAGCCTAAAAAACAAGCGTGTTTCCTATATATTTATATAGTACATAAAGTTGTCAAATTCTTTAATTCTCCAGCTTGCCAGTCACTGCAAAATCTCAACCACCTCTTCACTTTGTCAGCTTCCTCCACAATACTGCATTATAAATTTTGCTCAGGAATTGCATTAACCTTTGTGAGTTCTAGTGCTTTGTTGACTTAAAGAAATAAGGCCAAGTGCATTTGTACTGACAGCAGGAGACTGCAAATGATGGCAAGAAGTTGTATAAACCTCCAAGCCTTTAAAATCTATTAAAATTCTTTTTCTTTCCCTTTTCTTTGCAGTGGTTCATCTACCTCAAGAGATTTGAATCATCTATTTTTCCATCCAGGGAGACAACTTCTCACATGTTGCAGCTCAAAATTTTTCTTTCCCCTGCATTTATTCTTCTATATGTTTGAATTTGAGTGTTTTGTTGGTTTTCTTTTTTTCAATCCATAGCCTGACTGCAGTTCTTGATCTCAGGCGTAGAAACCTACAATTCTACATTCCATGAAAAAAGATTAATACACTAAGGCATTCTTTATTTGACTCTACAAGAATGCTGTAACAACTGTACTCACAGAAGGGATCCTGAAAAACCTAATGACAGCTGCAGTTTCTCTTGCAAAATATCTAAAATCAAGTAGCTGGACACAAATCTGATAAATATTATAACAATCCTGATGTGATAACCTAGATAGACTGATAACCTTTGAGTACTTTGACTGAATGTTTTTTCTTTTTAAAGTTTTTTTTTGTTCCAAGTCATGTTCAAAAACACCCTGCTAAAATTATCTGACTAAAGAGAAGTCAACTTTTTCTAAAGTTCATGTACCAATCCAAGGAGTAAATTCAAGCTAGCTGACAGTTTAATCAGAAGGCACATCCTACTGGAAAACTTTGAAATGAGAAAACAAATTTCTAAGAACATATTCTATAGCATCAGTGAAGGCAGTTGTTTTTTCAGGGTAGAATTAATATCAGAAGGCAGCAATGCTTGATGCTAAAAGGGTGATTTAGTGAAGCACATTATACGTGAGTTCGCTCTTTGAAATAGCTATGAGGAAGATGTAACATCTTCGGACAAATATGCAGACTGTTAGACTGCAGTCACCAGTCAGCTGTTTGTTATCTGTCAGGGTCTAGTCCTACACAGAACCTGAAAACTTAGAGTGATCATATTGGTGTAAGTGATCAAGGAAAAGTTGGTAACAATTTTTAAAAAAAATCTATTAGGAAACCATCCTTCTTAGAATGCAAGTCTAGGTTTTTAAACACGTCTGTTTTTGGAGTGAGGGAAACTATCACCAGTAACTACCACAGAGCTTCCCACTGGTTGGTGTGTCTGTGTTCATCCTGTCACTCATTTCCTTAGATCTCTCCCTCTCTTCCTTAGTCTTTCCAGAAAAGTAGAAGTTGACCTTGCTATATTACAGTACTTATTTCCATGCTGAGTCTGATTCTGCAGGTTGTGCAGAGAATTCTAAGGTCATTACTGTCAACTCCTACTAGAATGGATGACTATAAAACAGGATCTCTAGTTGTCTGTTCTCAGCAATGGGTGATTCGTGCTACAGCTCATTTGGAAGGAACACAAACTGCCTAAATGTGAGAGCAGAGGATGCATTTACAACATAACATTGTACATGCTTATGCTGCCTGTACAATGTAAAAAGGAGGGCTCTTAATATGAGCACAGTTAATAGAGATCATATAACTTGTCACCAGGCTGGCTTAAGCAGTGTGCAGGACTTTTTGAAAAACAACACATTTAGAAAACGTAGCCTTGCAGCCCAGTAATTTGGTGTTGTCCTCCTTAATAAAAGATCACAGGCTTTGCATTGAGTTTGCAAGGCAATGGGATAGGTGTGGTCTTTCTGAACTTGTCCTGACCTGACTGCAGTTTTGTTTTAACTTGTTTAGTTACATGGGGTGCAGGCAGGCATGGAAACCCCAAGATTGTAAACAGATCAGCCATGGTCAGTTAAAGAAATTCAGATCTAGCTGGAAAACTGGATTTAGGGATAACAAAGAGAAGAGTGAATAAATATGCAACATCTGTAAGATGGTATTTTATGTATGACATTTTCATGTAGCATAGACATGCTAACCAATAAAGAAGAAGCAAGATGGGAATATGTGCTAGCGAACAAAAAACACCCCAGACTTATCCCAGGCAGGAAGAAGTCATCACCACTAGCATCACAGTCCTCCCAGTGAAGCACTTGGCATGCTCTACGCTCATCTTCCCTTCCCTGACCAGATGGAAGTAATAAACTTCAGGGCCAGGATGAAAGTCAAAAAGTAGAAGATAGGAACTGTATATAACAATCATCTTAGCTGGTCTATTATTATTGTTGAGACCTTTTCTGTGTGGTGGTATTCTTTAATGTCTTTAATTTTTTTTTTTTTTTAATATATAGATATAGACTAATAATAACTCTTTGATTAGCTTGTTAAAATTTCAATTATAGTAGCAACAAATTCTTGGCTTTACATATAGATTGTTTTTCTCCTGCCCCATTAATAGATTTTATAACTTACCACAAAATCATACTCTTTTTTTTTTTCCTATATAGCTTAAAGCACTTTATAATCCTCCAACCATTTTTCTCCCCTCCAGTTGGTATTAAAGGAAGAGGTCTGTAAGGTACTTCCACAGGACCAAAGGACCCTGTGTTGCCTGTCAGCCTTACAACCGACAAAGAAAAATAGGCATTTTCTGTGTCCAAACTACCTGATCAATTTTTATCTGTTTAATGATAGGAAAGACACAAGTCTTTCAGTGAACTCACCTTCACAGACAACTGAAGGCCTTCTGTCCTCTGTCTAGTTGGCCATTGGCTCCAGCTTTCCCCAGCTAATCTTTTGGGGATTTTTGGACAGTTACATGCAGCTTCATTTTATGTTTTGTTTTTAAGAAATTACATAATCAAATAAAGCAGAAGAAGGATCTGCTCTCAAACAGGCAGCACAAAGAGACAACAGGAGAAGACAAAACATGGAATTCTTACACTGTATTTCCTGTTGATTCATTCATTTATTGGTCATAGAGCATTCCTGCAGCAGACGCGCCTTTTACAACAGTTACTAACATTATGTTTATATCTATCTCTTAATTCCTCCCTCTTGCTTGCAGAATTGCCTAGGTAAACATATCACTTAAATTTTGACACGTTTTTCTGTTTCAAAGTGTGTAGGATATTGACCTCCAAGATTGCTTACACCAGTCATCCTAAACTTATCAGACTTTTAACCAGCCTTCTTGTTTGTATAGTCCTTATGTGTTTGGCAAGAGAATATTGTCAAGTGAGGTTAAAACTGTCAGCATTCTGTGGTATTACTTTCTCAGTTTAAGCATATGTTCTAGCATGGGAAATGCTTTGGCCCAATTTCCATTCCTGGCACTGAATCTCACTTTGCAGTTTGACTTTAAGGGAAAAAAGAAGGGGAAAAACAATCCTCATATGCAAGCCATACATGATTATCAATGGGAGAGATTTTCAGCCAGGAATACTTATTTTTAGGCCTACACCTGTGCTGTACGATACTCATATACAGATATTGGGAGAGAATGATAATAAAAATATCTCCATGTGGCTGATTGCTGTTGGCTTTCCCTGGGAACAGCAAGCACTCAGCCTTTTTATGTAGTCAGAGTAGTACAAGACACCCCAGGAAAAGAGAGTTTTTAAATTTACAGCCTTCTCCTATTGCAAATAAGCTCAGAAATTGTGTGGGGAGCTGAAAATAGACAGGCACAAAAAGAAAGGATATTATTGTGACTGTCTAAATCAAGGCACAATGACAGCCGAACAGCAAGAGCCTTGTTTGAGATGTGAAGTCTCAAGTGGGGGCAAATAAGAGAAATGAGGAGAGTGATCAACATCAGTCCCAGACTTCAGACTTCATATCTTCCAATGGATTTGAATTTTACAGGTCTCAGGAGCCATTAACTTCTTGTCACAATAAAATTAACAAGGGTTAATATCTAAGGAGACTTCACACAGACATCTTGACCCAAGAGCCAAAAGATCTTTCTGTTATCATAAGCAGGATTATTATAGTGAAATGAAACAGCAGAATTCTAAGAGAACTTGCAATGCTGCCAATACAAGTGCTACATTTCTAGGCTCAACAAGGATGCACTTTCAAGGGTACACCAGTGCTCTTCGGGAAAGAAAATCAATAGCCAGATATTCAGTGTTCCACTATCCTCACTGACCTACTGAAGCATCTAAACTTACTTTTTTCTGGTTGCAATTTCAGCCTTTAATTTACGTCCTATGTATCACAGATATCATATCCATATGCAGGACTTTTGAGCTTTGAGAACATTTTTGCTGTTATCTCTCAGTCTTCTCTACTCTAGACAAAAAATTACTACTCCTTCCATATTTCCGTGTAGATCATGACTTGCAGACCACTAATAACTTTGTGCTTTCCCCTCACAGTCTCTAATTCACATATATTTCTCCTGATATTCAATACTCAGAACTGAACACAAGGTTTTATTAGAGATTTTATCAACAATGATGCAGTGGAAGTGATAACTCATGAATGTAGTATAACACATACGACAGTGTAGATATTTCACTACACCCTCCATGCATATAAAGCCAACTTTTCTCCAATCTGTTTTTATTTGATTGGTTATACTTATGTCCTCTAATTGTTCTCATTAAATTGCAACTGGGCTTTTTTGTTTTTCTTCTCCAAACAATTTCTCCCTTTGGAATTTAAATCCTGCCTTCCAATGTGTTTCCAGCTTAGCATCATTTGTGTATTTAATAAACACAGTCTGTATTCCTTTGAGCAGATACGTAAAAGTATTAGGCTAAAGACAAACTCTTCAGGAACTCCACCTTATGCATCATTCTACTTTAAAGGCACAGTCTTGGTAGCTACTCTTTGAATATGACTTTCCTGACACTTTTATACCAAATTACAGACCTTTTTTTTATTGTCTTCTAGAAATTTGTTGATTTTTTATGAGATTCAGTACTCTGAATACTATAGAGAAGAGATCATTAGATCCAGCACATTCAAGAGCATCTGTGTTTCTAAGAATTGTTAAATTTATTCGTCCTTTCTGCTTTTGTTAAATGTCTCACCACATTCAACTTTTTAACAGAAGACTGATGCAAGAAAGCATCAGATTCTTCTCCTTTGTGGTGATGGATTCATTGTATTGTAGTAATTGAATCAACTATTTATTGATTTATTCTCTTAGTTAAAAAGTACTTACAGAGAGGTTTTACTTGATTTTGAATATATTTCTGTAATTTTTCTTTCTAAATTTATTCCTAAAATTCTGCTGCCATTCTATTTTTATTTGTGCATGATATCCAACTTTGTTTTGATTTCCTATTTGCTGTGGGGAAAGAGTCTCTGATACAGGTAAATGTGCCTCATACTGCATTAAATCATAGGATCATTAAGGTGTGAAAATACCTTTAAGTCCAACAGACATAGTACCACCATGTTCACCATTAAACCATGTCTCAAGTGCCATATTCACATACTTTTTTGTACACTTTAAAGGATGGTAACTCTACCACTTCCCTGGCAGTTCCAATGCTTTACAATATTTTCCATGAAGAAACCTTTCCTAATATCCAATCTAAACCTCCTTTGGCACAACTTAAAGCCGTTTCCTCTTATTCTTCCTCCAGTTATCAGGAAGAAGGGACAGGCTCCCACTTGACTACAATCTCCTTTCAGGTGACTGTAGAGACTGAAAAGGTCGCCCCTGAGCCTCCTTTTCTCCAGGCTAAACACTCCCCCTCCTCAGTTGCTCCTCACCACACTTGTGCTCCAGACCCCTCCCCAGCTCCATGGCCCTTCTCTGGACACGCTCCAGCCCCTCAATGTCCTTCTTGTAGTGAGGGGCCCAGAACTGAACACAGGATTTGAGGTGTGGCCTCACCATTGTTGAATACAGGGGGATGGTCACTGCCCTGGTGCTGCTGGCCACACTATTGCTGATACAGGCCAGGATGTCATTGGCCTTCTTGGCTACCTGGGCACACGCTGGCTCAGAGTTAGACACTGCTGACCAGTACCCCCAGGTCCATTTACTCCAGCCACCTTCCCACCCAGCAAGATTTCCAGCTTTCCATGCATGTCATGTTATTTTTCCTCTGCAAATCAAGAATTTACATTTCTGAATTTAATATTTTCTTTTAAAAGAACCACCTCAGCCATTCATCTTTTTGATATTTATGGTCATTTCCTAGACTGAAATTCAGAGTTTTGATCCTTTTCCTGGATCTACTTATTGAACAAGTTATTCTCCCTGGCAAGGCACTTTGCCGTGGCTTCCCCGTCTCTTAAAAGGGAATAGTAATATTTATTCCTTTACAGAGCCCTTTCACACCCACTATTGAGACACTGTGGAGCATTATTAATTAATAAAATTATTGAAATTCCCTAATGTTTTGAAGACCAAGACACTCTAATAAGTGAAATGGTTTGATTAATTCATAGCTTCCGTTTTGACTTTTTGAAGTGTTTTGATGATCTGTGTTTAAACAAGTAAATGGTTTAAGGGAAGAGAGTTGTGAAATATAGTCTTTAAATTAAAAAATATTATTGGATTCCACTAGCAATTTCAGTTGAAGCTCAGTAATTTATCTAAACCATAGACATTTACATTAATATTTTCTCATTCATCCTGTTGCTCAAGCTGATTACAGTGCTTGATAATCATTAAATGGAAATGCTAGAAACTTCAAAACTGTGAGTTTTTTGTCATTCTAAAGTGAACTGAATTTTCTGCCTTTACCTTGAAACAAAACCTGTTCAGGCTGACAAATCTATTAGACACAGTCACGTATAATTTAGTGGGTTTTATAAATGTTAGCTACTGACAGAGACATACAGTAGGGTGAGAGTGGACTCTACAGCAGACCTTTCCATGTCTGAGGCATTGCTTCAACCAGTTAATTGTGCCAGCCAATATGTTAAATTCATAATACTAGTCAAATTTATTTACCATGTAATCCCTTTTTACTCCCTGCTTTCCTTTGTTTCAGTAGCTCAGAGCCTTCAGGGCTTACAGAAAGAACAATTGATGACCACAGTGCTCTCTGTACATCCAGGACAATTAATTGTTAACAGTGACATTTCCAAGTCTATGTTGAGATCTGTTTATGAAGAAAACATTGTGCTGATGCTCCAGGTATTGCAGAGGGGAAAAAAGAAAAAAAAATTATAATGTGACTTTTATTGAAGAAGATGAAAGGTTTGTTTTGTTCTTGTCCCCATCCCACCTGTTAATGTTATTCTGAAAGCTGAGCAAATGCAAAAGCAATCAGTTCTTAAAGTCTATATCATACCTTCTTTTGCACAATAAACAACATTTTTGATGTAGGCAAAAAGAGCGAGTAGAGAACATCAGGGACCTGTATCCTTGTGAGAGGTGAAGCAGGAGTGCGACTCCCACACAGGGCAGAATATTTTGCACAGCGCTACAGGTCTGATAAACTTCCAGACTTGCTTTCTTGTGGAAATGAACTCTGTTGGGGAACTGGACCTACTATGTTTTATTTTGCCATTTGCAGTTCCCTTTAGATACATAAAGGAGACTCTGTAACTGTTTAGGGGGGTTTATTTTCCAATGGTAGTATTTTCTTTTTTGGAATACTCTAGTTTTAATAACCCTATTTACATTTCGTTCTTGGGAGCAAAGAATCTGAGGATGAAGCTGCAACATGAGCCTCAGCTGTGAAAGCTGAAGGAGTGAGTTGAGATTAGACACTCTAACATGTGGAAACAGGGTAGTATCTTTCCATCAGATGTTGTAGAATAGAAGAGTCCAGGTTTTACCATTTGTTGAGAGTTTTTCAAGGTTTTTTGACTAGTGAGGACACTTTGAGAAAGAAAACCTGAGAACTTTCTTATACCAATTCAATTGTATAACTTTTTTATCCACTTCTATCAGTTCTATCTATATCCCACATGGAGTACTGCATCCAGGTCTGGAGTCCTCAGCACAAGAAAGACATGGACCTATTGGAGTGGGTTCAGAGTAGGCTACAGAGATGCGCAGAGGGCTGGAGCACCTCTGCTATGAGGACAGTCTGAGACACCTGGAGTTGTTCAGCCTTGGGTAGAGAAGGTTTAGGGAAGACATCATTGAGCTCGTTCAGTGCTCAAAAGAGGGCTTATTAAAAGAGGGAGAGTGATTTTTTACAAGAGTAGGACAAGGGAGAATGGTTTTAAACGAAAAGATAAGAGATTTAGATTAGTTGTTAGGAAGGAATTCTTACTCAGCTGGGAGTCAGGCATCTGCACAGGTTGCCCAGAGAAGCTGTGGATGCTCCATCCCTGGAAGTGGTCAAGATCAGTGACACTAGCTGATAGTAGTGCCAAAAGACTTTAAGGAAATCAAATCAATTAGGTTAAAAATGTCCCATTTCAGCAGACAAAATGTACCTCATGAGGCACATGTTTACAAGCTCTGAACGATATTGAGGTAATGGAGAATAGTTTCTGACTCAGGTGAGCAGTATGAATAGACAAACTGGAAACATCATGCAGATGACTGAGATAGCTCCTTCTTGAGTGCTCCAGAAAGAGGGATTACTGTGCAGAGAACTATGGTGAAACTGGTGCTTCAGAAGTTCTGGAGTGAGGAATTGCTAACTGCAAAAGGGCACAACACTGTAGAACAACTATTTTCCTTCTATATTTTTATCCCTCACAGCAAATCATTCCTATGTTTTCCTGCCTTCAGTGGTAGCAAGTTACATCTTATTTCAACATTGAATTTGTCCAAGTTCAACTTCCAGCTCTTGGCGTGATAATAAAATATGAGAATGGTGTTATAGTCTTCGTATAGTAATACAATAAAATTTTATGAAGCTATCATCATGCCTTATAAAGCAGCAGGAAAGGACACAACCTCTTTTTTTTTTTTTGTCTTCTTCTTTGCAGATCATCTACTACAATGACAAGAACAATTATGGAAATAATGATTGCATGGACGAACAATGATACTGAGGCCTAAGTTGCTCTGCATGAGCCTAGTTTTACAGTAGTATAACTTCAATAAAATCAACCCCAGTAACGGGAAAGGGAAATTGAGTGAAGAGGATCCTAAAATTCATCTTGATGACCTGAACAGAATCCCAATTGCTTATCAGGCTTGACTGAGTTCAATAATATTATCTTTATAATTACATGTTAACTCAGTTGCTGCTTGCTGTCAATGATTAGAATCCTTGTGTATGTTGCTGTTACTGACTGCTTTTTTCGGGAGTCTGTTGCTCCTCCTGGATATCATCAAGTAAATGAAGGTCCCGGATAACTGTGCTCTGCAACTAACTAATTTTCATTTTGTTTCTCTGCTTCAGGAATCTGCTGTTTTTGTGAGTTTTTGTTTGATGTGTTTTTTAACTTTTTTATTCTGACAAAATTCTAATTAAAATTTGGTCTCCTACAGCAAAACTACTCCAGTAGTAGTTTCTTTTTGTTTCATAGCATAAATATTTTTATAATATTGATATGGTTTATTGAAAGTTATACCTTGTTAAGAAGACATGAAAGTAGAGGGTTATCTGTCAAGCACTGGTCATGATCAGCAAATATTTTAATAAAACTATTTTGAAGCTAATGATAATGAAGAATGGGATTGGCAGCAATTTTTATTGACTTAGAAAATAATTAGCCTTTCCTGATATGTTTTGCAGATTATTGTGCAAATTGATGATTTGATTAACTCTGATGAAGTTTAGCTGCCTCTGAAGTTGGAGTTACAAAATTACAAGCTACTTCAAGAAGCCAACAAAACTCACAACTGAGGTAGGTTGGCTAAGCAGTGTGTCCCCGAGGACTTTATCAGAAGTTGTGCATGCTCAGCACCTTAGTGAATCTGACTAGAAATGAGGAATGCATAGAATTGAAAAGGAGGAATTACAAGTCTGTTTGTATAGGAGAAGGCAGTCTATGAGGTTATAAAGAGAGCAGAACTTGTCTTCCCCAATTTACTGTTTGCTTAAGGTTTCTTGACTGAATGGAAATGACATTCTTCACATTAGCTTCTTGTCAACAGAATATAAGATTTAGACTCTCAACAGTGTACCAATGCTTTGAGTTACCCTGAAACTGACAGAGACATTGTCTTAAAAATCTGGTAATTTTTTTCTTGCAGAAATGATTAACATTAGCAGGAAGTAGAGACTGTCCAAAAATCCAGCGTGGTATTTAACTCATAAATTAAATTATAACTTAGCTCCCATGTGTCTCCCTCATTTTAGTTTTAATTATGTGAGTCCTGATTTACTGCTGATTTGGAAGTTGAGACTTGAACTCCTGTTATAGTCATAGTACTGCAGCCACAAATATACCCTAAGTTGTCCAAGTTTTCAAGTAGCTATGTCCTACTTTTCTGTCTGTAGAATCAATGTGGCCAGAATCTGTTTTTACTGATGGCTTGGATTTTATGTGCAGCTGCTCTGATAGAATTACAATATAGTAGCTCTCATCTGATCTGTGAGACACACAGAATGCCCAGACACATCAGCAGCACATTCTGTACACATTTTGTCCAACGCATCCTGAACGCATGTCTGTACATGAAACCACTGCAGGTGAAATTCATTAGACTTGGTCTAGAATAAACAGAGTTTTTTGGTCTCAACTCAATCCTGTGCTTCGCTCTGCAGTCAATGGAGATAAGTGGACATTACTGGCACAAAGCCTGTATGACTGTAAAGAAGGGGAAATTTCACTGTGTAAGTGCAGGTGGTTAATTAGGTGTCCTGCCCAGCCTGAAGCTGCCTCGACAGAGCACTGCAAGTGCCTTATAAGTATTTTGTTAATTGTCATGTTGGTGTCTTGAAAATCTCAGGACCCCATAATTGCCTCTAAATGTTTACGTTTAGAGAATGAGATCCCATCCTGAGAAGGTACAAGCAGGGAGCTTGAGTTGTGTAGAGAAAGGAGGGCCCAGAACCAGTGGTGCTCCTGTTATATCTTCAGACTCTGGAAAAACCACCACTCAGAGTTGAAGAGATTAAAAGGAGGATTTCTGAAAGCACTCCAGCTGGATTATGTTTTCATTGAATTAATTGGCAGATACCTTAAAATTCTGAAAGTTTTTCTCTTACTACCTCTCATATTTCATTCAGTAGCTGAACAGTGACTCCAGTCCTCAGTCTGCCTGTCTTCCTTGCATCACTGACCTGCTCACTACATGAACTAACAGCAACCTATTTTTTCCCATGGTGATTTTCAAATTTATAGGAGCATCTGAGAAACTTTTGACAAAATACTTCTTTGTGACAATGTATTTGATTTGTGTAGTAAGGTTTAGGAAGCAGGGAGTCTACCGGGATGGCTGCTGTGATAAGCTGCTGGAACCCTGCCTCACATCCAAAATAGCCAATGTCACCTGGCTCCAAGACGGCTCCACCACTGGCCAAGGCCAAGCCCATCAGTGATGGTGGTAGCAATTCTGGCATAATGTATTTAAGAAGGGGCAAAAAAATAGAACAAAAAATCTGCAGACAAAGAAAGGCATGATATACAACTCTGCTGAGACCAAGGTCAGGGAAGAAGGAGGAGGAGGAAGTGCTCCAGTGCCTGAGCAGAGACTTCTCTGCGGCCCATGTAGGTCTGTGCTGGAGTAGTTTGTGAAGAATTGTAGCCTGTTGGAAGGACTCGTGTTAGAGGACTTTGTGGAGGACTGTCTCCCATGGGAGAGACCTCACACTGGAGCAGGGGAAGAGTGTGAGGAGTCCTCCCCTTGAGGAAGAAGAAGTAGCAGAAATAACATGTTAGTAGCAGAAATAACATGTGATGGACTAGCAGCAACTCTCATTTTCCATCCCTCTGTGCTGCTGGTGGGGATGAAGTAAAGAAAATAATGAGTATAGCTGAATCCAGGAAGAAGGGAGGGGTGGGGGGAAGGTGTTCTAAGGTTTGATTTTATTTCTCACTGTCCTGTTATGATTGGTAAATTAAACTGTTTTCCCCAAGTTGAGTCAATTTTATCTGGGAGTTGGTGAGTTATCTCTCCCTGTCCTTATGTTGACCACGAGCCTTTTGTTATATTTTCTCTACCTTGCCTGGCTGAGGACAGAAGGGATAGAGTAGCTTTGGTGGGCACGTGGTGTCCAGCCAAGTTCAAATATATAACAGAAAAACTATTTCCTTGTAATTTAATAAACTACAGAATGTCTCTGTTAAAATTGCCCTTTGCATGGTATAAGCAAAATACTTGGCTAAGTGGTAGTAGCAGTAAAATCATGTGATGAAACCTACATACACTAAGATAATCTCTATTTTTGGTGTTGTCTATTTTTGAATTTTTTTTTGGTGCCTTTTCTTAGACATGGGCAGAAATTTTATTATGTGTCTGTCAACACCAAGCTATAAGGCGTCATCATAAGTAGGACTGGTAAATGCTATGTAACAAAAGAGAATTCTCTTTATCAACTTCCAAACTATATAGTCATTACAATTCCCACTCTGAGATTTCTTCCAATCAAAAGACCTAATCAGCTGATATTTAGGTGGTGGTCAGATACATTCTGGACATTTTAACAGGATGGGGAGATAACCTCAGTTTCTCCTCTGCATGGAGGCTGCAAAAACATGTTCCTGGACATACACCACAAAACTTTTACTGCCTATTGAAGTACTGCCAAATGCTCTAATGTGTATTACAAAGGGAGGACAACTGATTAGCTCTATTAATTTACATACAGAACAGTCTTCCTTTCACATGCTTATTAATAGAAAGATTACTAGTGTAATTGACCAAATCCACTCAGCACAATTAAAATGGATTTTAAGGGCTTTGATGTACATCAATGTAAGCAAAGGAAGCAACAGTTAAATCCCCAATTAACACAAAGAAAATATGAGACAGGATTTTGTATCATTTCATTGCAAGTAAACAGAAAGAGAACAAATCCCCCCTCTGTAATGGAGTTTACAACTTACAACAAGAAAAACCAATTTAAAGCTATTGTAAATCTTAAATTATTCATTTCATTCTCAATAGGCCATTAAAAAGCTGCTTCTAGCTTCTAACTTTTGAGTATGGTACTTGCTTTATGGCAAAGAACACACAAGGGAAGGAAAGAAATGGAAACCCCAAAGGAATCTAAAACTTGAAATCAACAGAATGAGAAAAACAAAGCTGAAGGTCTTTTTATCCTTGGGATTTTCTGAGTGGCTTGAGAGAATTTACTGAGTATGTTGGACTCCTGTCCTTTTAGTTGGTTAAAAAAACTAAAGGATCAACAATGACCTGGGTATTGTCTTAATGATCCAGAGGTTGAGGGTATGTAAGTAACATGCATGCCACTGTGACTATCCCGGTAGGACTATCAGGACAGATTAACACTTGGATAGCATGATGTTAATGTGATTAAAGCTTGCCCATATCAACCACTCTGCTTTGCTCTACAGAGAGATACATGAACATGCTCTGTGAAATCATGCATCTTCTGGAGCTGACGCGGAATCTTGGCACCCAGTTGATCAATCTGCCTTGAAAAATTAATTTTGTTGCCTACAACTTTCTTTCTTGGCCATGAGACATAGGAATTGTCTAGCATCCACCTCTTTACCCTCCTGCCTGCGTGGCTCATAAAACCTTCCTTGTACTTGCCTGGAAGTACCTCTTATTCTCTGGTTCATGTCTGAGTACTTCTACCCAATGATACAACACAGAACATGTATTTTGAGTCTTAAGAGAGCTGTGAATTTCACTTTTGAATATTCTGATTGTTAGCAGCCTTCTTAGTTCAGCTTAGTGACTCTCTTGGTACTCCTTCTGTGATGGTCATGTGTGAATAATATCGACAGTGGAAAAGCACATTATTTGTTAAAAATAATTGCATGTAGTGTATGAAAAGAGTTTTTTGCTTGAAGAAAATGTGTTTACTCAGGTGGCAAATATATAGTAAGATCTACTCTATTATAAGGTGTCTTGTCCACTGTCTCTACGTGCAGAGTACTCTTCGCAGGGATGTGAAGAAAGGGTACCACAATCAATGTGGTACTTATTATTAAAAACCTTACTATTCGAATAGGGAACAAAATAAAGCATTTCCTTTGTAACGGGCTACAAAACAAAGAAAACAAATTAAAGATCTGACATTTTCTTCTCTCAGGCAATTTCTTGTCTAAACATGTAGAGATGTATACGTGATGGAGGTGACTGCTAGCCTTTTTGTGATTTTTTCAGTTTGTTTTCACTCTGTGATGTGGCTGTAGGGAATCTGTTACACACATGTACTAGGCTAGATAGAAGGTTCAGAAGATCAGGAAGAAAAATATTGGAAGTAGCAGTATTAGAATTTGTCTTGCAACAGGATCAGTGTGAAGCCTCTCTGCCTTTGAAAATCTGTGAGAGGCACCTCTGCTCTATGATAGGGCAGGACTTTAATACCTTGCCTTTATAAGGATAAAAACTTATTGAGGCAGTGCTTACACAGAAAACATTGTCCTGGAAGAATTTTCTGGTGTGTTTTTGTTGTTCTTGCTGTTATTGTGTCTCTGTGTGTTCTGTTTTGTTTTGGTGTTAATTTTTTTTTGAGATGGGGAAGGAGGGTTGTTGTGGGGGTTTTGTGGTAGGAGAGGGGAGTTGTTTCTTGGAATATGTATGCCTGCTTTTTAATTCAGTTGAAAATTACAGAATCAGTCAATCTGGCATGTCTTTTGCTTGCTTTAGCACAGATTCTCCACGTTTCCTTGGCATTTAGTACTGAGTCAGGGAGACCTCTGATCAGATACAGTTATCTACATATGAATTATTTGCTTGGATCAAATCCCCACCATACTCAGTGAAAAGAAATAGACACTTTCAAGTAGCAATTCTTTTCCATATTTCAGATGAATTGCACCGCCAAAATGACTATGTCTTTCCAGTCTTAATGCAGGGAATCTGGCATGGGTACCAGAAGTGTGGATACTTTTTCTGTCTGAAATTAGAAGAAAGTATATCCAGCTTGTGTGCCAGCCTATTATGGAATCCTCAGGGACAAAATCCCACTCTAGAGAAGTTTGAAACTATCTATATTTTCCATTCTCTTTGTAGCACTTCCTGTCTTATTCTTTGTCTCCAGCTTCCAGACAAAAGAGGTAGGATAAATGTTCATGAATGTTTCTGCTGGCTCGACAGAGCAATAAAAGTGATGATGAACCTTTTGAAGAGGGTTTTTTCCTTTGTACAAGAATAAAACTAATTTTATATTAAAGCCCTGATGACAAAATTAAAAAATTGTCACATGGAGTTAATCAGGTAGCATTATTCTATTTTTAATTCACAGTCTCCTTGAAATTATATTAAATTGCAAGGATAGATTAAACTCTAGATATAAGCATCTACATTTGCATCTACCTATAGGTATCTTCATGTGTCTTAGGTGCCAAATCTGTCATTACTATCTGTGAGTCCTGGAAAACAATTCAGATGGGCATGAAAAATAATAATGTATAATCTGGAGTGGAATAATTTCTCCCAAAACTCTTTATTACATTATCTAGAGGATGGGCTAGAATATAGGGAGAGCACAAAACCTCAACTCACTGGAGGACATCTACACGTAGATAATTTAAGTTTCTTACTTTACAACTGAATTTCCTAGTATTTGAAAACCCTCAGCTAAAGGGAGCTAACATAATCTTGAAGGTCAGATTTTCATGTACATTAGCAGATCTAAATATAGATGATAAAGGAGTTCAAGGTGTCCCTCTGCCTGTTAAAGAAGACGCACATAATAAGTTGCTGATGCTTCTGGGTATCTTGCAAACAATCATATTTTCAAATGGGTAGTTTATTAAAGAATGAATAAAGTTTTTGCCTATGAAAACAGCACTGAAAATAGAAGGACTGGTGTATGGAAAGTTTAATTATGATTTAAGTGGATTATGCTGAAACGTTTGTTGTTCAGAAAATTGCTTCATGAAGGTAGATGCAATTTCCTTCAGCTTTCTTTCTCCCCGGTAGCATTTCTGATTGAATTGTCTACAAAACAAATCCCTCTGAATTGCTGACTAACTCTGTAATATAGATTGGTTACTAGCACTCTGGGATACTTCAGCAGTGAATTTACAAGATGAACTTTATGGAACACAGATTTAAATACCCTTATTCAGCAAAAGTTTTTACTTTTTGTCTTTACCATGCTGCTGGGCACTTAATCAGTGAATAACTTACTGGGTTTTTTGAAAAGTATTTGCCATATATTATCCTGGTTTCAAACATCAACAAATGGGGCTCTAAACAACCCAATCTAGTGGAAAACATTCCTACTCATTGCAGGGGGTTTGAACTAGATGATCTCTAAAAATTCCCTTTCAACTCAAGCTATGCCATGTTTCTATGATTCTAGAAAGGAAAGATATAAGAAATTGTGATCATAAACATATCCCAGCCAAAAGAGAGGAAGGAAAACATGATTGCTTCCAGATTTCAGTGTTTGAAAAAGGAATATAATAGTTTTTATTTTATATCCTAACATTTTCTATTCTAATTTAGGAATCACCAGGATCCACGATTATGTCAAGTTAACTTTATAACAATTTTCACTATTATTACAATTACTTTATTATCTATGTCAGATTTTTTTAGTGAGGGTTTTTCTATCTTAGATACTTAGAAGTCCTAAGCAAAATTGTGTAAATAGCTGGGTTGTAATGTTCATTCAAGTTTAAGGTTATGGCAATGACCTTGTGCTTGTCACACGAGCTGTCTTGATTTCCCGTTGCAGTTGGACTAGATGACCACAAGTAGGTCCCTTCCTACTGAAATATTTTATTCTTCTATTCCATTTTATTCTGCAATCCAGCATGATCTGTTTGTATCATTAGTTAATCTTTAAACATTAATTTTTCATATCTTTATATAACACAGTAAGACAACTTCTCTGTGATCTGCAGAATTTTATCCCATTTGTATACTTCCATGAATGCTACTACAGTTTACTGCAAATGAGCATATAGTTATAAAAATTTGGTACTAAACCCAAAATTTCCCTCTACTGCATGCTGATATAAAATATACAAGAAGTGCAGGAAACATTGTCTTAATTTGAAATTGTAGTTCTTTGCTATATTTTTTGTATGTTATAATTCTTATTGACCTATATTCTTAACCTATATTAGATTGCTGGCATTAGGCAAAAGGTAACACTGGCATTTTTGAAAAGTATGGTTATTGACAAAGAGTCTGTGAGAAATTTAGAAATTAAAGGTTTATCATCAGAAAACCTTCTTATCTATTTCAATAACTTGCATGTTTTTAAAAATTTTCTTTTGCTGTTTTATCAGGTTCTGTTCTCCTGTTGTAGACACAAAGAACATGATGTCAAACCTTATTTTCACCAGAGTGGTAGTGAGGCAGGTAATGGAATAATTTATCACATTTTGCTATTTATAAATGATCTCCAAAAGATGATGAACTCTCAGATGGATGCATTATCTAAAATCCTCTTCACATTTCCTTGAAGAAAGCCTCAGAGTGTGATAAATCCCCGGTGGCTCCTTATTAGCCACAGAATTGAATTCCAGATGTCTTCAACAATGCATGAGGAAAATAAAAATTATTTTCAAAACTAACTCTCAACCTGTTGCCAGTCATGGCAGGTGAAGTAGGCAGGTATACTTTCTTTCTCGTCACTCATCTTGAATGTGTGGGCACCCTTGACATTATTGAGTCCACTGTGTTTCTTGCTCTGTGACACAATCCTCATGAAAAATTGCAGACAAGGATTAAAGGGATGATCAAATGAATACATGATCATCCTTCAAAGAGCAAGCTTACCTCAAAAGAGGTCGTGATGTTTAATTTCACATTCGCAAAGGGCTCACTGTAAATCAATCATTCTTGGGTTATGCCTGAGGCAGTTGAAGGTCACAGCCTTTAGTTTATTGTTGGATCAGTCAAACGGAGTCCCAGTAGGGACTAGGGCTATCTAATGTTCAGAGGGATAAATTAATATTCCCCTATATCTAAAACTCTAGGAATGAAAAGCAATCATGGCTGAAATGAGATTTAGAAAAAATAAGCTATTTTTAAGGAAAAATTGTAAGATTAATATGTAAGAAGGTATAAGGATAATATAGAAAGAATGTATTGTTAATAACGTAACATTGAAGAAATAAAAGAAAACTGTGGGGATCATGGACAGCACAGATACACATCAACAAATTCAATCCACAACAGTAGTCAGACCCTCCCAATGGCAATTTCACATCTAGTAGTCAGAAGTCATCAGACTTGCCACAGAATATAGGTGTGCCTTCAACATATGATTAATGTGAAGCTCTGGATCCTTCATCTGCTCTGCTCTTCCTCCTTTCCTAGAGTCCTCTGTTATTTCCACTCTGCAAGGCAGATACCTCATTGCATAAAGTAGTGCATGTTGGGATGCTCAGGCCTGGGATATTTCTGGAAGAAGGAGGACCTACCAGGGAATGATGACAACCAGTCCTGGCAGTCAAAACACAGCCTTTCCCATAATGTATCAAGACGATCACAGTTGCATAGAGATCAGCTACCCAATTAATCTTTTTTGTTGCAGATAGCTTAGAGCTGGGACTCTTCAAAAGGTCAGTGGTTTTAAGATTCAAGCTGGAAATCTCTTTACAGTATAGAATCGTAGAATTGTTTAGGTTGGAAAAGCCCTCTAAGATCATCAAGTCCAACTATTAACCCAGCACTGCCAAGCCCATCACTAAACCATGTCCCTAAGTGACACATTTATACAGCTTTTTAATACCTCCAGGGATGGTGCCTCAACCCTAGTGCCACTCCTTGCGTATACCTTCTGAAGAGTGAGATAGCACACTGAGGGACCTTGCTTGCACACCATCCCTCTAACATTGGTTACCTGGCGTGACCCCCAGGCTTATCCCTAGTGAGTCTGGATTTCCCCTTTATTTGATGCTTCAAAATGAGAGACTTATTGTCTTTGGTTATTGGTGACTGCCGTATGTGACTGCATGAATTGAGGGGTTCTGGCTCTCTCTGAAGAGGACAAGGACCCTCTCTCATTCCTCATTAAAAGCAGAAGATGATCTGACTGTGGTGCAGGTCTTGGTCTCACTGCACAGGCCTGGAAGAATGCCTGTACAGTCAATCCTCATGTGAACAGTAAGTGTGAGTTGCCATGGTCACTGTACACTTACAGAAGCATTTTCAGAGTCAGTGACTGAGCAGCTGGCTGGCAAGATGCCTTCAAACACAGGTCTCTACTCTGTGCACTAGAGCCCTAAGTGGCACCAGTCACAAACTTCTCTGTCCTGCTGGTGTTGCGGATCTCATTTTCAAACATGGGTTGTGGACACAACTTATTTTAATGGTTCCCAGCTCTCTCTTTCTGGGTGAATGGCTTCTTTGAAGCAGTTCTCCAAGTCTGCGTGGTTTTGTTATATGCATGTCCTGCGCAGGAGTAGGCTGCAAGGTCAAACCCTCTTTGCAGATGTCTCTTCTCAGACACTTTTGGATTAAATTCCAATTCTAAGCAACCTGTTTTTACTCTTGTCCTTCAGATACCTTGATTATTGTTTTTCCGTCTTTCTTTCATTTAATGGAGAAGATTGGTAGCCTGTCTTTGATGGCATAGATTGTGCCTCTCCCTTGTAACCCAAGGACGTTTTAAGAGCTTAAGTGATTCCAAAGCTGAATTTGGTGAAATGGGGGAATGAGAAAAAACCCCAAAATTAAACCACCACCCCATGAAGAAATGCATGACTGATAAGGGAATTTTGACCTGCATATCTTCAATCCTTCATTTGAGTGCCAGAGATTTTGTGACGCATATGGCCCTCTGTCAAGGGATGCCACAACCAGAGGCAGTTATTAACAAAGAGCTTGCCATCCAGCAGTATAAATGATGCTCAACTCAGCAATATTATCCCTGCATACCATCATTTATCTTTTTTTCAAAGAAAAAAGCAATATCAGTTTTATTTATGTGCTTTTCTCTTCTGACTTTAACTACTAGTTTAAAAAGGAAATGGAATGTTTTGTTGCAGGAGTAGACAGGGTACATTTTCTTTCCTTCTGAATCTGAGATTTAGATAGGATTCATACTTCCTGGGGATTTCATAAATCTGTGTCTTGGCTTCTCTTATATACTCCTGCACTGGGCAGCCTGCTGGAAATTACAATGGCATTGATCACTGGTCATATCCTTGTGAGCCAGAATAATGTTGTTTTGTTCCTTCATCTTTTCATTTGCCCCATCTGGTTTAATTTGAAAGGTGCCTAATGGCAGCCTGTTTTTCTCTAGGGATTTTCACTTATGTGAAAAACTGCTTTGCAGATTTTGGGTTATGAAGACCTACTGCAGTTCTGTGAGGTAAGTAAGTAGCATTATCACCATTCAAAAAGGACAAGAGATGAGGAAATGAGGTATAATTTGTGACCTGACAAAGACCACGGTGGAAGTCTATAGAATAATTTAGAATGGAAAAAAGTGTTGTCCAGACTATGAGTTCTTTGTCTTTACCACAGCATGGATCTTTGACAGATGCAAATAACTCCCTAATGAGCTGAGAATAATTTTCGCTTTTGAAACAGAGAAAGAATCCCAGTGAATCAGACTGGTCTTCCATCTCATTCAGCAGCCTGTCTCTAAAAATTGCCTTGGAGGATCTAATTCAGAAGCAGACACTCTGCAGTAGGATTTTTACTTATCCACTCACTAGAAGAAAAAAAAGTCTACTTAATTCTCCAAAGTTTTGTGATGAATAAAGATCTGAAGCACAAATATTTTTTCCAGAATTCTTGTTGCCTTTTAAAAGTCACTGTCACAAAGCTGGATTTTAACGGTACCAGTTCCTATTCAACCAAAGCAGCTCAGTAACTATCATTGGTGGCAACTATGAACACATATTCAGATGTCTTAAAGACCTAACTATAAATTTGAATTTCTAAATTTTACAATTAATCCTTGAAGTATGCACATATTCATAGCTTTAACTAGTCAGAAGACTCCAGGAAGGATGTATCACTCTTTCAAATCCTCTGTATTCTTCCTGACTTCCTACTGGATGTGAATCAAATTCAAAAGAAATCTGCATGGCTACGATCTGTCTACAGTTTAACTAAAAATTCAGCAGAGGATCCAGAAGAGCACCAGTTCTCAGACACAGCACAATTATATATCTTCCATATAAAGTTCCCTTGCTCAAGAAGCATTTTTCTTGGGGCAAATTAAGAATTGTACAGGGATCTCTTATAGGACACAATGATTTTTTTTCTGCTCTCAATGCCTGGTGCATTTGTTTGCTTGTCAGTCTTTAATGTGAAGCAAGGGAAACGTGTGCCTAAAAACAGTAACAATTTCCTGCCAGGGATAACCTCTGCCCTGCATACCTTTCTCAGACTAGAGAGTAGTAGTGAGAAAAATCTCTTAGTCAGGCTGTTTCATGCAGTACTGGTAAGTTCTACAGAGCAGAAAGTTGCTTTTACCTTGTTTCCATACCACCCACCTCAGGAAGGACCACTCCAGCAGTTGAATCTAATCAATAGCTATGAATATATCTTTTCTCAATTAGAGAAAGATCACATTAATGCTTCCTGAGGACTTTGATTTTAATATATTAAAAGATATATGGTTTTTGAACTCGATAGAAACAAACACATTTTTGCCCCATCAATAATATACCACGTGTAAATTAGTATCTGAATTAATGTTGTGTGGCTGCAGTGAAAAAATAGCAATGGCTTTATTACATAATAAAATGTCCTTAATTGTTGGACTACAGCAGCTTTATAACATACCATTATTTTTGGTAACAACCTCTGCCTTTTTATTGATCTCAAAATGTTATCAGTGAGAGCCAGATTGAAAGTAAAACTGAAGAATAATATTACAGGGCTGATGATATTGAGTGAAATAAATTGATGCTGGCCTGGCTTTGAATTCAAAATGAAATGTAATTAATAAGAAGATTTACAGAATAATGCATTTCCAACTTTTGAAGTCAAATGTTTGCGCTCAAGGCGATAAAGCATTACATGCAATTTAACTGCATTTCTCAAACCCTGAATGGCTTGTTGTCAAGCCTCTTTTCGTTTGCTTATTTGTTTGCTTTCTTGTGGCTTAATTAAGGAGCATCTCAAAGTACAGTTTGGAGCTACTCTAATGTCACTAACCACTCAGCCATTGTGGTAGAATTAGAGGCTTTGATAGCAAGAGGATATTAAAGCATTTTCTTGTTTCTATCTGTTTAAATGCAACTTATGGATTTAAGATTCCACCTTAAAACACTCAGATTTTTTTCTGTGTTGTTTTGTTTTGTTTTTTTCTCCTAGGGAGAATTTTAAGAATTAGGAAAACATAACTGGGAACTCTAACTAGGGGCTGGGATTTATTTCCCAGTCCAGACCCTCCAGGTTCATCCATGACTCCAGAAAGCAGACATATTTATGGAAGAACCTAACTAGTTAACTAGACCTACACATGTCCTTAACTGATTTCCTAAGTCAGTGCATTGGACTGTAATCTTTCTGGGCTGGAACTTGCATCTTAGCATGTCTTTAGGTCTGTCAGAACAGAAAAGGTAACAACGAACTTAGTTTAGGCAATATATATGGAGAGTCTATACAATGACATCAAGTTTAACGGCATAAATATAGCTATTTTGGTAGGCTATTGTCAAATCCACTGTCTAGGTTATCTTCTACAGCTCTCTACAGAACAATATGCATATTCCTGTAATTGAATTCCCTCTGTCTCACTTCCTCTTTCTCTCTTCTTTTCCCTTACACTGCCTGTGTAACTTTCCAACGATTCAAACGTTTTCAGGCATAGGCAAGAACACAAATATTTAAAATCTAAAATGAAAATGGTAACACAAAACTCCATTATTCACCTCAGCCTGATCAGAGTGGGTGTTTTATTCCAAGGATGTAAGAACAAGCATGGGTGTGCCAGGGGAGTGGGAAGTCTAAGTCAAGTTGCTGAGTTAAAAGTGAGGACCAACTATGGAGAATTGTAGAAAGATTATTAGAGTCTAAAAGACTGGGTGATTAAATGGCAGATGAAATTCAGGACAGATAAATGTAAAGTGACATGCATGGGGTAAAACAATCCAAGCTTCACATATAAAATTATGGGCTCTGAGCTAACTTCTATTACTCAGAAATGAAATCTTGGGGTTATAATATATAGTTTTATTGCCCAGCTTTGGTAAAAAAATGCAAACTGAATGTTAAAAATTGTTATGAAAGAGTATAAAATAGAAAATACCATTTGATCACCATGTAAAGTGATGGTGTGCCTTCATCTTAAATGCTGTGTGCAGTTCTAGTCTCAATTTCAATGTCATAACGCTACTAGAAAAGGCCAAGGGGAAAAGTAGCACAGGTGATCAGTGGTGAGTTACAGATTGCACATGAGGGTGGACTGAACAGGATGCAGATCTTCAGGTAAAGATAGTGGCAACAGAGAGAGATTTGTAAAAAGGGTGTATAAAGTCCTGTGGGATACACAAAGGCCTTGTAGGAAATAATTTTCCACTGTCTCTACCCATACAAAACCTAGAAACTTCAGGTTAAGTTAGGTGGTAACAGGTTCATAGCAAACAAAGCAATTAAATGTTTTGTTCATCTCTGAAATTCCTTACAACAAGAGGCTACATGTGTTGAAACTGCATAGGGAAGATTGGCTGCAGACATAGAATAACAGTAGCCAGAGGGCTAATGAGCTCAGACAACACGTCTGGCTCAGTCTATCCCTAAACTGGAAGTTTTGAGGAGCAGAGGATTATTCCAGTTATCACTGCTGTACCGTCTCTATGTCTGTATCCTCCTCCCAAGATATCAGCTGCTGGACACCTCTGATGACAGGACACTAAGACAGCTGACCCAGGACAGCTGCCCTTCTGTCTGTGCTTGTTCTGTGTCATAAACCACACAGCCACCACTATCGCATGTTGCACTTGCGGCAGTGACAGCTGCAGAGTTCGAAACTTCCCCACCTCCCTTGCTAAGGCTCGTGCTGTTTCCACCTCAGAATACAGTATCCAGCCCCCACCAGAATTTCAGTTGAGCCCACACAATTTTTTAAATCTAAATCTGGATTTACTCTGGCCATTAGAGAGATAGAGTTTAGACAATGAATTGAGATTAAAACCTGAAAGATTAGAAAGCTGCCAAGGTTCAACAGAGCTCAACGCTTGTGTTATCTCTCTCCACAAGCTGTCTAGTCCTGCTTATCCACACAGAAAATGTTAATGCATCTTTCTAAAACAACGAAGAGATGAAATTAGCATTAGCAAAGCTCACTACTTTCTCTCTGGCTAAAGATTGTAGATTGGAGAAAAATGTGTAGATTTGGCATGTAAGATGCAGCTGAAAAATACTACTTTTTCTGTATTTTCTCAGAACTCTCCATTCTTGCCTGGTAGTCTTTCTGGCCCCCCACCCACTTCCTACAAGTTTCTTATCTGTGTGCTCTTGAACTTATCACTGCAAAATTGAATTGTCCTTTACAGTGGAAGTGGTAGAAATCCAGCTTGCACTAAAGGAGAAAAAAATACTTTTCAATTTGTTCAGAAGTGCTGTGCAAATAAAAACAAGAAGAAAATGACTGATTAAAATGAAACTCCCAGCAGTAGATTTTTGCATTGAGTTGAAATTTGTTTCTCCTGAAGCATACTGTCTGAAAGTTTCTCTCTGTTTATCAGCTGAAGCACTTCTCTTCCTCCACAATTTATCTGAATTCGCACTTGTCAGCTTGAAGATGACTGAGGGCTAAATTCTGTCCTATTTTATTAAGTGCAGCAATGTAGTAAGAAGAAATGAGATGTCTTCCCACTTACTTGGGAGGCTCACCTGGAATTTGGGGCAATCTCTTTCAAGAGTGAGGTGAAGAAGATATTTTTTTGTTGCTCTTGCTATGTTTGCTTAAAATATGGTTCCCAAATTACTTGCTATAAAGTTTTAATGCAAGAATTCCTGGTTTCAGGGGTGACTTCATTTTGGTGAGTAAATCAACTCTTTACAACATTAAACATCAAGTATATACATAAACCTTTCTTTCCTCGTTAGACAATGTCCATGTACTTGACATGGTAAAGACCCAGTCAATGAGTGTCTAGCCAGGTACTCTGTCTTGAGAAGTGCCAATAGGAGATGCCATTGAGGGACAGCCTGTGAGCCTGTCTACCTTCTGCAGTCGTTTTCTGTCGTATTACCTGCAACAGCTGTAATCATTGGATAGACATCCTGTCCTATTTCCTACCTTTCTTCATGGACCTCCTGGCCGAGAGTTTGCCTAAACTTCTTTTATATCTGCTGTTACTACCTGCCTTCTCCACCTTCTGCAACAGCAAATTCCAGAAGCATGTAAATAATACCTTTATATTTACTTTAATATCACCTCTTAGGAGTTACCAGGAATGTCTTGTGTTTCAAGTACAGAAGGATTCCTAAAGGACAGCAGCTCTCCTCAAACAGTAGTCAGTATCTTGAGTAGAGATAACAACCCACCTTGCAGAATGTTGAAGTATTGAGAGAGTTTTACAGCTAAATGCAAGCCTTGTGAAGTGTAACTAGAAGTAGCAAGACACACATCCTGTTTCATATCTGTATATCCATTTTCAAAAACATATGTTAATTTCTTAAATTTTTCACCCTAAGAAAATAAATTTTTCTTTCTTTTAATGGGTAGTCTAGTTTTCAGAGGAATTTTGACAGATGGAAGAAATTGAAGGTGTTCCATTCTTCCAAGAATAGACACATCAAAGTGAACAGACTCCTCCACCCTCACAGTGCCTTGAATCCCAACACAGCACCAGTAGATTCATGTCAAATTTGTGACTGCTCCTGCAGTAAGTTGAAAAAGCTTTTCTGAGGATTGATGTTGTAGCTGTCTATTTAGGAAAAGTGTCTTCCTATGTCAAGTCTTAACCAGATTGTTGTTGACATTCAGCAGAACAAGAGACATAATTTTTTAAACCTCTGAGTCAAGTCAGCATTGCAAGCACAGTCTTTCTAACATTTAAGGATCTTGGAAGGGACAGCATGAGGAATGGGCTGAGTTTTCACCTTGCCTGTCTGGGTCACAGGTAAATAAATTATGCCCTAATGTGAGCTACAACAGTCTTCCATATAGAACTTGATACTGGCAGAACTGAAAAAGGTAGCACTGCTTTTCCTGGAATGCCTCCCTATGCACTTCTCCCGAACACTGAGATAAGGGCTTTGTTTAGCATAGTTAATACAAACCTTGTATGAGGAAGTACCACACCTAGAGATTTTCTAAACTGTTATACCTACTTAGTCTTTGTAAGGGAAGCTGGAAAAGTTAAGGGATTATTATGTAATCAGAAGTGTTATTGCTATTATTTCTACCTGCAAAAGGGCGGAAAGGGCAGACAGGGCAGCTGTAAAAGCCAAGGCCAACATCATGAGGATATTTGCTTTCATTTTTTCAGTTCACTCTCTTTTTAGTTTTGTATGCTCCAGGTTTCTACTCCCCTCCTCCTCAATGGTTGGTTCTGAGCTGTTTATCACTGCCCTACCTTCCATTTATAGTGTTATTTGTGTCTCTTTTACTTACCTGAAAACAAACAAAATCCTTTCTGCAACTGACATGTTATTTGCTGGGCTTCACATTACTCTCTCGGATTAGAGAGAAAACTGGCTTTTCCTCCATTCATCACTTGACTGTTGAGTTCATTTAGGACGGTGACTGTGCACTGTCTTGCCTTTGCCTGGTACCTGACATGGTTGAATTCTGGCCTTGGCTGATCAGGCAACAGATGATAACAGGAAGGAATACTATAACTCAGTAGTAACCTATTGATAAATAGAAATACAATACCATGCATCAAACCCAAAGGATGGTGTATTTCAATGAACATGATGACAAGCCTTTGTATCTAAGCTAAACTTGATGTTTATTTTGTGCAGAATGTTGATAGTATTACATACCTAAAGGCACACATATCAACAGCCATTTCTTGGCCATTTGATTTGGTTTGATTTGTTGATTTGCTTTTTGCTATTATGAACCGGTTCCTGTATGATCTTTTAACATGTCCATCAATGCTAACATAGAATGAGAGCAGTGAAGATATGCTCTGCTTATATAAAATATTTTCCTCAGTTACTTTAAATTGCAAAAATTGTCAGACTTCAGAGCTCACTCAAATACTCCTTACTGTTTTCAAAAATATTCTCCTAAGAGAGAAAAACATTCACGCAACCCTGCCCTACAATGTATTTATCTATAAGCCTCTAATGACACTCATTAATTTCTTCACTTTTCATTTGCTCCCTTTTTATTCTCCAAATTTGTAATCAAATTAAGAATTGACAATAAAGTTAATTCATATATCTATATACACCTGTATATTCAAAATAACAACGTGCAAACAAAAAATTAAAGAAGACATTAAAATGTGTCTATTTTGGCATACACTAAGTGACCTGCTAGACAAAAATGCCAAGTTTCTGACAACCCTCAGTGAGGACAACTGTCTTTTGAAGCTGTTTAACAAAAATCTAAAAAGTATTAAGACAGCTCATCTTAGGCATGTTTCTTCCAGTCCTGACCATAACTTCTCTTTTTACTGGGGATCTTCTCAGGCTGTGGGTGAGGAGTTGAACCTAGCAGAGGGAAGGAGGTCTGGTAAGGTAGGCCATGGTAGGCCACAACACTGGAATGTCATTGAAGATGTCCACATGGTGCATTGAAAGATAAGTGACGTGGTGCACTGAAAGAAATTGGTATTAAATTTTTATTTATAAAATATTAAATTTGTATCACTGCACATGTTCAATAAGGAGCTGTGTTCTGGGCAACCCCAGTGCCACAGGCGACTGGGCTTCTGCTGCTTCACCATCTTGCTGTAGCCAGGGAGCCATGGAATTCCAACTCTACCTTTGGGGAAGTGAGGTTGGAAGAACCAGTACATTGCTGGTCTATCTTGAACATAATACATTGGCTTCCTGGCCTGGAAAGCCCTGCCTCTGTGGTTTTCAGTGGCAAATCTGGATTCTCCTGGGACATCAAGGAAATGTAGTACCAAGGAATTGGCTTCAGAGAGACCAGGTAAGAAGCGCTCTTTTGCTACGTTGAACCAGGTGAAATGAGCCCTCATCAGATCCTCCAGACTAACATTTCAACAGCAGTCAGAAGATGGGACCCTTGTCCCCACTGGTTCAAGAAGCAGCCTATGAAGAATCACAGAGTCACAGGGTTAATTTGGTTGGAAAAGACCTTTAAGGTCTGTATATCCCTGAAGGAGAATTTGTATTTCTCCCGCCGTCCATGGCATTTATTTAAATATCAAGAGTTAAGCAATTGTTTCTATAAATACTGAGTGTATAAAACCCATTTGTCTCTATGAAGGAAATCTCTAATAGTCAAGCTTAAATAATTCCTCTGAACTTACATAACTAAAATTCACTTTACAAGTGGTATTTAGGGCCTAAAGATTTAGGAGCACAGTCAAACATAGGTTGTTGTCCTGTTGCTGAATGAGCCTGCCCCAAAACTGGGATTAAGTCATTAGCTGGTTATCTTCTACAGTGAGCTAAACTTGGCTACAGCACCATGTTGATGCACTGTATATAACGATTTGGCTCCCATGCTGCTGCTGCTGAAAGGCTCTGTGCTTTTGTACTCTCAGCTTGATGGATAAATTTGTTATCTTACAATTTATCACTCTCTTTCTAATTCTTACTTGACAAAGCCCCTTTCTGAATACGTTTTGTCAAGTTTCTTTAGACTGAATAACAAGAGAAATGTTTGTACAGTAAACTCTTCCTTCAAGTACTCAGACAGTTTCTTTATACATGTGTGCACGCATTCGCAATGCTTTCAGTTAATTTCCTGCCGTATCTCAGAACAGTTTGTCTTCTGATGTTTGCTATTGCTTGTCTGAGATTGTGTATGCAGTCTGGAAAAACTTAAATAAAAAAGCTTTTCCTGAAAAGCTTTGAAGGCTGGGTGGCTCTGAACCCTGGGGAAAGGCTATGTTCTCTTATACGGGTGCTAATTTGAAATGGTCATTAGTTTCGTTCTCTGCTCTTGTAGGTTGTTATTAGTGGGGGATATAAAATGATTCAAGCAATATCCTCTGTGCTGGACAAGCAGACCCATCTCAGAGTATGCTATTACTGACAACCATTAATGCAGAATGTGGAATTAGCAAAAGAGGGAAGACCGACCAAGCAAACAGTGCTGGGATCTGTTGGGCTAAAGCACAGCTGGTGAGCTGATGCTACAACTGTCTCTGCTGTGTTTCTTCTGTGTGTGACAGAAGGATTTCCTCTTCACAGGGATTTAAGTAAAAACCACTTCACAAAGCTCTGCATTGCATACTGCAATGAGAATTATTACCTTTTGTTTTACCAGCTGATGTGGTCTTCAACTGGGCAAGTTCCAAATAAATAGGCAGTGCAGAACACAAAACATTGACAGGACTTAAAATCAAGCTATGTCTAAGCTCATGAGTGTAGGAGTCTGCTTTCGCTAATAAAAATGCAGCACTTATTTTCTTGAAAGACTTAACATGTCTGACAACCAGATGGCACTTCTGAATTTTTTCTTTGGGATAGGCTGAACATTTTGTCCCCCACCTTGACTTCTGATGTTGGAAAAAAAATTCTTGGTCACTTCTGCATCCCCAGCTGATATTGCTTCTTGCTGGTAAACCAGGGGAGGTCATCAAGGTTTTTGCAATTTTGTATAGAAGTGTGCTGGAGTGTGTCCTGATTTTGTCTGGAATGGAATTAATTTTCATCCTAGTAGATGGTACAGTGCAGTGGGTTTTGGGTTTAGTATGAGAACGTTGTTAACACATTGATAGTTCAGTTGTTTCTGGGTAGTGGTTATTCAAAGTCAAAGACTTTTCAGTTTCCCATGCTCTGCCAGCCAGCAGGTACACAAGATATCAAGGGGGAGCTTGACAAGGACAGCTGACCTGAACTGGCCAAAAGGATATTCCATACCATAGAATGTCATGCCCAGTATATAAACTGGGGGGAGTTGGCCAGGACGGGCTGATCGCTGCTGGGTGATGGACTGGGCATCAATCAGTGGGTGAGCAATGGTACTGTGCATCACTTGTTTCTCTTGGGTTTTATTTCTCTCTTTTCTTTTTGTTATTTCTCTTTTCATTTTCATTTTCCTTTTCATTATCATCCTCATCATCAATCATCCTCATTATTAAATTTGCTTTATTTAAATTATTAAACTGTTCTTATTTCAACTCATGGGTTGTACCTTTTTCCAATTCTCCTCACCACCCCACTGGGAAGGGAGTGAGTAGCATGGTACTTAGTTGCCAGCTGGGGTTAAACCACAAGAGAGGGACATAAAAAACGTACAAAGAATTGTGCAGATTACAGGGCTCATATAGAAACATAATTTTTTTCCCTCTCTCTGATGGGAAAAGTCACAATCCTTCAATGTTTAGGTCCTTCTTTCACTATAAAGCCATGTATGCTCTCTTTAGAGAAAGAATTATATTTTTACACAAGAGGCTATACAAAAAGGAAATACATGGATGATGAGGCCAATGTGCTGCTCCAAGAAGGAACAGGGCTCTATTACTCTGAAATTTATGTGGCCAGTATTTACTGTGGGCAGTATTTCACTATTTAAAAAGAAAAATCTTTCCTTTCCTGTTCAGACTAGCAAAGATTAAGGCACTGACCTGAAATGCAACATAATAACACATGTAAATTTTACACAGGTAAAAATGTAATTCATTAGGATAAACAGGTATTATTCCAGCTTATCACTTTATACTACTTTACACCCAAATTTCCAGTTTAGCCGTGAATTTTCCTTTAGGCCTGAATTGAAAGCCTCTTGAAGTCGATAGCCTGCTTTTGAATACTGATGGGCTTTGGCTTAGGCTTTAAAGGAATATATACTCTTGCTTGACGGTGTGGTTTATATTTTGATGAATTGCTTGTCATATTCCCTTGGATAATTCATTGCTTCAGTGGAGAGATAAACCCAAATCTTGTGCAGTCACCCCATCTTTTATAGGTACTGCAATTTACAATATATCAATCATCTGTCTGTCTTTAGAGAATTTACATCAACATTGCAAAATTATGTAAGACTAACACTTAGAGATCAGAACTGGAGAGGTTTTGTTAGCACGCAGAGTCCTACGTATATCCCATGACACATTTAATTTGCTTTGAATTCCACTGAATACTCACAATTTCCCAAATGCTCTCATTATTACTGCTGTTCCACTTCTATGCCATGGACAAGAGGTAAACAGGCAATGGAGCTGTGTTCTGGAGCCCGTCCCCAGGCACTTCACAGGGGAAGAACATGACAGTCGATGGAAACTTTGCTCTCAAGATGCATGAAAGGCTGAGAGAGAGGTCAGCATGTGTTGGATGGCTGCAAGGCACATGGGTGCCCACTGTAGTAACAATCTCCTGAAAATCTCACCCCTCAGCAGCAGCAATAGCAAGCCTGAGCTTTTGCCCTGTCTACCCACTTATTCTTGAGGAAGAAAGAAACTAAACTGCTGAGATGCCTTGCAATGGCTCTAAGTCAACACATAATTAGAAGCCCAATAGCAGTAGCATCTAAGGATATGACCTTGTGTTCATAGTATTTTCTTGCACAGTACTCCTTCTTTCTACTGGAACAAGATTAGGACTTCATTTCTGTTTCAGCCATGTTTCATTATTATGGCAGCCTGCAGGCTGTCATAACCCTGATCATTATTTTCTGGCTCCATTCAAACGAGGCCCGTCAGGTTTTGTGCTTAGTAATACACCTGTGAGAAGACAGCACCTACTTTCCACTAATTGGAGTGGGTTTTGCTACAGGTCAGGTTTTTTTTTGAAATATTTGGACAACTTAGAAGAGTAAGTCATGCACATTCCATCAGATAGAAGGTTGAGGGCTTGAGAGAAAGCAGTAAGGACTCTTAAATTAGCTCACATAATTATTTTTATTTGAAATGGTGTATATCATGTCTTGATAGGTTTCATGATGCTACTTCTACACTAAGGTCTTCTAGACTTTCATTTCTTGTATAGTGGTCATCCAGAAATCCAGAGAGGTCCTGACCATGTGTCTCACAGGCAAGACTAGCTGACACAGGACACAATTAATCTTTCTAAATTTTAGATATCTGCAGTGGCTCAGAAGAATGAAGGAGGAACTTCTGATCATGATTCACCCTAAAATAGATATCTGAAGTATATTAGATGATTCACACTCTCAATCGTTGTGAAATGGAACCTAGGGTGACTAGCACAGATGTACAGGACAAAATCTAAAATCAAACAAGTTGTGTCTCATCCATAATTACATCAGCAATGGCTATGGATATTAAATTAGAGATGAGTCCTGGTTATGTGTTTGTATTATTTGGGAATAAAAACTGATGATCACAATAAAAAATAAAGTGTTTCAAATATTTTTTTAACCAGATGATTGGCAAGTGTGAAATTAAATAAGCCATAAATAGTAAAGATTTTTCTGAGTGTAAATTATATCATCTTTGGTGTGTAAACCTCTCAGATTTGAGACTGGAGGAAAGTTTGGTTTAAGAACCAGGCCCTTCACCATAAAGTGGGATGTGAATATTTTTGGTCTGTGACTTATTTCTGCCTGGAATTACGAAATAATTTCAGTTCATTTTATCTTTTTCGTTTGAGCAGAGGGAGTGGAATAACAGTTGTACCCAGGATGCCAGCATTTGTCCCTTTAAATTAGGGCTGATTTCTAATCCTATAAAAAAGAAAATGTGTGTGTGTGTGAGGTTTAATGAAAGTGGCTCTCACTTCTACACACAACATTATGAATGCCTCAGACACCAACAGCAAAAATAATCTCTCCAGTAATCACCTTAATAATGATTTTCATTAATCCTTGTTCAGAGCTATTCTCTTTGATTGAGTTGAAGAGGAACAGTAGGCAGTGCAAATTCAGAGCAATGCCAGGTACATTCAGAAGATACTCTAAGGCATTGCATTATGAAAGCCCCTTCTGATCTGCTATGTGTACAGAGAAATTGGCACGGTCCCTCTTAATAAAAGAATTAACACAAAGACCTTTTATTGGAATAAAGGCAGTGTTCTTATTAGATATTGGAGCATGACTTCACTTACTATGAATTTTTTCCCTTTTAATTTTCTTTCTGAGTTTAGTGTTCCTGCAAGGTACGGGAAAAAAATATTCATGAACAGCATGACAGTTTTACCAGGATTTGAACTTCTGACTGCTTTAATGTAAAGCAGGATACTGCTTCAGAGACCATGAGACTAATGCTGCTGAAGAGAGAAGCCCAAGAACATCAATCCTGAAAGGCAGGACTGGGGAACTGAGGGCTAAGAGGGCTTGTTCTTTGCCTTTATATTCACTGGCTTCTCTACCCTGATTTTGAATAAAGGCAACTTTTATTATAGGCACTGTGTGCTTAAAGTGCTTGTCAGTCAGGAGAGCAGACCAAAACCTCAGTTTTCAATCCAATTCACTGACCTATCAGTAAAATTAAAGACAGACTCTGGGATGTGGGATTAGACAGTGCTTCTGTCTTCTGAACAGATGGCTGGTGCTTGGTAATAATGGCTGTACTGTAGTAGACTAGACCCAAACCACACTGTCCAAAATCTGTACAAAGTAAAGTTCAGTCACATTTATATATTTAACTTTCCAGGGTCTAATTTTCTTACATTGGCTAAGGCTAACCAACAGATACTCTGGGATAACCTGGGAACACCAATTGTGGCGGTGGTAGATGTTGCCACTGCTGTGTCCAAGCAGCAGCTGGCCCCAAAAAGGCTTACGTCCAGTGGTGGGGGCTGCCAAAACTTAAGGACCTCTGATGGTCTCGTCCCAGATATCGTCTCCCCCTTCCTGTGTTTAAAGGCATGGTTTTTCCCTAAGTTGTGAGCACCCCTAGTTCGCCCTGTCTGTCATATTACCTACCCTGCCCCTTCTGGAAAGTCCCCTGGAAAGTCCCTTCTTACTTGACACCCCGTTGGCGCCAGCTCCCTCTCCCCTCCCCCCTCCCTCCTCAATTGGGTCTCCCCAATCACCCCACTCTTTGTACCGCCCCTGGACCCTCTCCCCACTGGACCCTAATGTTCTCTCCCCAGCTCTTTGCCCCTGTATAAAACACAGTGTAAGGAGCTGTTGCAACTTTCTCTGTCTCTGGACTCATTTGCGTATGCGCCCCCAATAATGCTTGGAACTCCAAGCAGAGAACCCCTCCCCACCTCTTTGCCTCCATCCTTTTTCTACGCCTGATGGAATCTGGAGTGTGTGCGTGTGTGCAGGCACTCACCCAGCCAGGGGAGTGTGTGTGCTGGGGTCGGCAAACCCCCCGGAGAGCGGCTCTGCCAGTGACGCTCCCTGGAATATTGCAGAGCACCGTGAGCTTGTCCCCACTCGCTCTGATCCGGCCAGAACAACGCTGCGAAGCGGCAACCAATGACATCAGCTTGCAAGATATTTTTGGTTTTCTTATTTTTTTTGTTTAAGACTTAAACCCCTGTATTCATTTGAAAGCTACATATAACCCCTTCCCTCTGTTTTGTAGTGCAGGAGACAAAATTCACTATTCTCTTTAATCTCAGATTGTGAAGGCAACATCCAAGTTGCATTTGCCATTCTGCTCCATGCTCTTCAGGGACTACAAACTTACAGCTGTGGCCCCAAATAGCCACCATGGTAGTACCTTCTGGGCCCTGGCACCTGGTATTTATTCTCCTGTGCTACTGTAAATCCAAAGAGACTTGGGAATTACTCTGCAATGGCACTATTATTACTACTTATGTTTATACCAGTAAATTAAACTTTGACATAAAATATTTCTGTGCAATGAATCTTGAGCACCCGCTGTTAAACATTAAGATAGTCCTCAGCACAATTTTGGCCTGCATTTGCTCATGTTTAGGCGTATTTTTTGAAAAAAGTCCTGCTTACAGAAGCCATTTCAATGAGGGAGTCCACATGCAGATGTCTAGTTTTGCAGGATAAGAAGATGGGCATGAACCATTCTATGCCACTGGATTTCAACACCAGGCATATTTGATTTATTGGTATAGCTCTATTTGTTAATAACTTTTCCCCTAACTCACAGTTCTCTAATTTATTATTTTTAATTATTTGTATTTTATTTAAAAAAAAAGTGTTTTCAGCAGAACAGATAATTACTTGGTAGATTTATTATTTTCTAAAGATAATTTAGTTTATTAAGATTCATGCTTACATTTTTAGTACCACCATCTACTCTGTAATTACTATGAAATTAATTTTTATCTATTCTTAAGACACGTTTGTTCTTCTTGTACATCTAACTTGTACATCTAACATTATTTTCTGTACTCTTTAGATGAGTATGCATGCATTTGCATTAAGAAATGAAGTACTGTATAATAATCTTTTAAAACAGCCTGGAAAATGCTGTAAGATGTTGAAGGCAGTGTCAGCAACACATCTGTCCTTCTTGACAGATGTTGCCTGGCATGTGTTTGAGACCTTCAGTGATGTGGGCTTTGCAGTCACCCCAGACATGTCTTTCCTGGGCTCTATGTACTTTACCTTTACAAAGCATTTTACAGGTCTGACCTAGATCTCCCTGGTGGCTTAAAGCTGCTTCTTTTTGTCTCATCACAGCCCTAATACTTACTGTCTTTCCTCATAGACTATTCGAGACCTCTGATCTTTCCCGTTGCTCTTCCTGATATTTCTCTGTTTATATCTCTTTGTTTCATTTGATTGATTGAATTCTGTTGCTGTTTTGTGTTATTCTCTGTAGTGTCAGTCATGTGTGTTTAAAAAAGTTCTGAACCTTTGTCACCCACCTTCATGAAACTGTCCAAAATATAAAATGTGACATAGCTCTCCATAACGTGAATTATGGAGATGGATGTTTCTGTGACACTGTGCCTTCTTCCTTTACTGTGTAACTGAGTTGAAATCAGGAAATCAATGGCTAAACTAATAGGGTTTTCAAGAGGCCAAACACCTCCTCTGTAAACTCTGAGGTACATGACAGTGGGTGAGTGGAAAAACAAAGTGATTTGGATTGTCATCTTACACCAGTCCTGAAAGGCAGATACACATGTGCCACTATCAAGAAAACATATTCCATTGAATTTATGGGTCTGAGCAATAAGACAGATCAGCACAACCAAGCACAGAAGAAAACAAACCACAAGTACAACTTTAATGGTAAATTTCTATGCAGTGAAGATGTTTCTGCTCAGTCTTTTGATATTAGCCTGCTTCTGTGGGTGTCCTGTCTTTACCATTGTTGCAAGATATAAACAAATGTAAGTCTTAAACAATATTTTCAAGGAAATGTGTGGAAAAATCAAGGTACCAAAAGAAAATGTTGTAAAAGCTCCTGTAATATTATTTCTTAACTTATATGCATCTATTGTTTTGTGTTCATCGTGTATCTATCAGACTTCTGCAGAACAAGTCCATTACTATGTATATTCTTTGACTTAATTTCCATCTTTTAAAACATTATTTACAATGATATTCTGAATGTGTCAGTCCTGTGAGGATACATCTGTGCTTGTATTATACCAGTTAGCTATTTTGGTTTTGCAACTTTAAGATAGAACAACAGTCATTTAATTTCTTTGCTATACAATCAAACACATAAAAGCTTATCGGCAGTTTCTGCTAATTGGTCCCTGTTAATTCGTATAAAGGCCTGTTTGATAACAGCCAGCATAAAGACAAGAAAGCAAAATTTGAAGCTGTGACTCAAAACATTCCTGCACTAAATCACTCCTGAGATTAGATGGTGTGTGCATGCAAGTGGAACCAGCTATACAGGGAGAGGGAACAAAGATTTTATCCCTTTAGAAAATGGCATTGTGAATAAACACATAACTCTGTGGACACTCTTCTACCCCTGAATATGAACAGTGTGGTCATTTGTGAGCACAGACGGTGTATTTGGAAATAAGAGATTTAGGACCAGAATAGGAACCTCCCGGTTTGAAATGTAGCCCTACTGAACAGTGATTATGCAGATCTTTGTTATACCAAAGTCCATCAAATCTGCAATTATTTTCTTAGGGCAGAATTTCTCAAATCACTTCTGGATTTTACAATGGTTTTTTTACCCTGCCAATTTTAAGCACTGTGCAAGCAGTGGCTGAAAATCAGTCCTCTTTTAAGCCATAATCCAGCCCTTTGGCTGGCCCTTTTAAGAACTATTGCCCTTAATTGGTTTCCATTAGCAGAAGAACATTAAGGTACAGGCAGTGATAGATGCGCATTAAAGATGAACCAATGGTATGGTCTCTGAGCTGTGAGGAAGACACGGTCTAGATAGACAATACTGAGTCTTGAAGGTTATGCAAACTGCTGCCTGCTCTGCTTTCTCTGCAACTAACAGAAACCATGAAAACATTACTGGGATTTGAGGTGAATCACCTTGAAAAAAATGTGTAACCTTTGTTGAAGAGTAAGAAAAGTTAATAAGGGAGGCATTGTTTCCCTGGCTAAGTAAATGATGAATATTTGTAAAGTGAAGCTGGAGCTGAGAACCACATTGGAACCACGTGCAGCAGCAATTTGTTAAACTCTGTGCAACCTGTACACCAGGTTTCAAACAGGTTAAATGTAGCACAGCATGAATAACAAGTATGTCAATTAAAACATCTCTTCATCTTATTCCTGATCAAAAAAGTGACTGTCACTATATATACACACACAGCTGTCATTAATGTTTCCGCCCTTGAACTTTTACTTTGCTGTGTGTGTTGTCCTGTCAATTAAGTACAATTACACTTATGTGCCCTCACTTAGTGAGCTTGTCAATTTATGGTTCAGTAGATGAGAATGAGGAGGGGAATTGGACCACATTGCTCCTGCTGATGAGATGAGAAGAAAAATGCCATGCACATACTTTTAGACAGCTTTATTATCCTTAGGACAACAAGGAATAAATAAGAAAATCCCAATATTTTAGGAAAAAGGAAGTCAAGCTTCCGCATTCCCACACTTACAGAGGTCTTTTCAAATGCTTTTATCAAATTTTGCCAAAACTCTAGGGTATCCACAGGGCAAGAATTGTGAAGACACACCAACGGCACACAGAAAAGATTGGATGCTGTTAGCCTCATATTTCTCTTTGATATCCCAATGTCAGGGGGGCAGGTACACATTTTAAATTGAATAGGTTTTCTTTTTCATCATATTAAAAATAAACAAAACATATGTAAATGGACTTTAAATTTCCTTTAATAAATCCTCTCAGCTGCACAGAAGATTTGAGTATGGCAGATTATGTTAAGGGAGAAGGAAGGGTGTTTGTGAGACCAAGGTGAGGAACTGATAGCTCAAGTGAGAGGAAGAGGAGAAGGGAGGTGGCTTCTTCTGTGGAGGTAGGTAGAGGGCAAGAAAAGCAGAGGCTTGTGTGAGGATAAAGTGCTGTTGCATGTCAGGATGGTGCTAAACATGCATGAATAATTGTTGGTGTGCGTGATCTCCACCAGCAAGAGTCCCAAGGTCCAAATGTAGCTGTTACCGGTGCCCAAACAGACACATCTTGTCTCAATGGCTACACAAGTTTGTTTCAGATAAGTTCTAACTTCCAAATGCTTTCAGGACACCAAATTATTATATGCTTCCTCAACCCAGCAATGTGGGTTAGCTTGCACCTCTTTTTTACTTTAGAACATTGAGTTCAAACTGCAATGGGAACCCTCAAATCCCTATACAGGTCTAAGAGTAGAATATTCTCCAGCTCTCCAGGGTCTGCAGCAGCCACCTAAGAGAGCTCAGGTGTATTGTGACTCATGAGCCCTTGCTTCTCTTCACTGAACTGAGAGGGGACTAAAGAGGATATGTCTACTCACTTGGACAGGTGAGGTGAATCCCTCTGTTGAGATCAGCCTTGCTTTCCCGGCAGGGCATACCAGGAATACGGCTATTTGAAATCCAAGGGTGCACTTCCGAATACGATCAGTCAGGGTTATTTTCCTCCAGGCACCTGTTTCCCCAGATGGGCAGTGATAAATACCTTACTCTCCTTTACAAAGGTGTTTGGAAGGTACACATACCTAGGGAGTTTTATCACATCCTTTTTGAAGCAGAATTCAAGGCTTATTTTCGTAACCTCCCAGGTTTTTTTCTGCTTTTGACTGTTTTCAGGATTACATTCCTGATTCTATTGATGTTTCCAGGCTTGCAACCTCAAGCCTGAAAATTGCTGACTGTTTATCTCTTGTCTCTGCAACCAATAACTCAGCTTCTGCTGTACCTAGTAACACTTGCAGGTAAATGTCAAATAGGCTATGCAATTGAAAGAAAAATAGAGAAAAAATCCAGTTAAACTTGGGTCCTGGGCTTACAAACATAAAAATGTTTGTCTGTTACAAGTTAAGGCCAGAGATACGTGTTGGCAGGATGGATGTCTTAGTCATAATATTTTTTTTATTATGAGAATTTCTGTCAGCTGTAGTTTTTGTGTTATCAACATCTGTCACTGCGGGCTGGGCTGTGATCCATAAGTGTTCCAAGTAAAAGGAAACATATTTTCCTTCTAAAAATCAGAAATTGCCAAGCTGTTGTTTTGAGCAAAACCCTGCGTTTAGAACAATCTTCTCCTGACAGTTCAAGAGAGGCTTTTATTTTCTGTGTGTTTTTCTTATTTCCAAGCATCACCTGAGGTCTGTCTATCTCCTTGTCTGATAGCTGTGATTTCCTTCATGTCACTCACTAGGATGTCAATACTGTGTAGTAGGATCATATTAATTCTCTTTCCCGGAGTATAAAAGTTTGTGTTGTCTAAGCACACAGTAATATTTGTTAAAAAATATGCTGTAATATTTACTGTTTTTTATGACTGAAGACTGATGAAAAGTGTGGACTTGCACCTCCCCTTTCCCATGAGGAATTCCTTTGAGGAGCTGCTATGTTATTCATGGTGCTACTGTGTCTTACTTTCAAGAAAGAAGCAATTAGTATATCTGATTTCCTAAACAATGAACACATCTTAGCTAATAAATTCTTGAGTTGCCATTATCCCTCTCTGTTGGAAAAAAAAAAAAAGATTTTTCAGCAGCCCACTCTGTTTCTAAAGAATCTAGGAAAAATCATCTAGCTAATTGGTGTTAACATTGGCATCAGGAAGAGGCTGATCCTCTAGAAGGTTTCTTGTTGGCACTTCGTATTTTTTTAGGTTTTAAATATTCTTTCTAACTTCCACATGTCATGTATAAACATTAATCATAATGCTGGCTCCACTTTGGCAGAAATGTTCAGATGCTGCCTCCATCTGCCAAAGGCTTACAGTCCAGAAATTCCCAGAATTCATCTAAATCCTCAGTTAGTAACTGTCCTGCTTCCAGGGATATGTTTACCTGGAGAATAGATGAAGTGCGCAGAGACAAATTCCTCAGCTGAGCAGACTCAGAGAAATCAAAGAGTACCTGTTCATGAAGCTCAAAATTTCCAATTAAATAGGAATCTAAAATCTGGGAATTAAGGATAAATCGTGTTTCCTGCACTGGATACACTGGAACTGCTTATCAACAAGTGATTCTTTTATATAAAGCATCAAGCAAGTTTTCTTAAATTTCTATTCATTCCTTCGCTGCAGTCTTCAGTCACTCACTGATATAAATGAATTATCATTTGTTGCATCACTGAAATGAAAAAATAAGAAACTGTACATAATAACAGTATAATGGCCAGTTCCAACACCCCCCAAAAGGACTAAATGTCTGTCCTGAGGCTTTGTTTCTGCTGAGATATGCTTCAGTTACCTGTCTAGCTGGAAGTGAATGACTAGAGCACATGTGTTCCATGTTACAAAGTGATGTGACACCAAGTAGCTCTCAGTTAGATGTGATATAGCAACAGAGTTTCTTAAATCATACTCAGAGTCATGTTAATCCAGGTGATTTATGTTCAGTTTGTGATTTTTTTATTCCTGTAGTTGGATTCCAAGTCTGTTGTGCATACAATAGACAGTTTGTACCTTGTATACTGAGATTTCTCACAATAGGAGAGTGCATGGTATTTGCTGATCAATTAACATGCTCAATGTGCAAATGCTATATCCATACATTTAATTTGTTTGTTTTCATGTCCGTTAGGAAATATAAGCCATAGATCTATACAGAGAGCAGTAGAGCAGAAATCCTGTAAAAGTCAGTGGTATTTATATATGCAGCTATTATAAAAATGGAAGACTGTACTTTAAAGTCTATAAAAAGTGCAAGTCAAATATAGCCCTCCTCAGAGTATATAATAGCCAAGTAGGTATTTTTGATAAAGAACAAGAGTTGGAGACCAAGAGCGCTAAACCTGGATGTGACAGAGATTCCAGCCCGGAGCTACCTCCAACAACACATCGAATTTGGGACCCTAAACCACCAATCTCTCAATCTTGACAGGGATTACAGTTGTCTGACTAGAGTCTAAAAGTCAGGCATCTGTTCCGAACTAGCTGTCTCATTTCCCTTTATGATCAATGGGGATAGATCAGCAAGGTGATGATTCATTCCTCTTATCTCAGGCTAGCATGAATCATTCTTTCTGTTTCTCCCTGTAAATTATTTTCTCTATCCTATATGTGTCTTCTTTTCTTTCAATTGCAAAACACTTCCAGCTGTTTTTGTCCAAGCTGGGAAAAAGCCAGGAATTGTTACCAATGAAGAAATCACAGATTTATAAAAACCCCTCACTCTGCTAAATTGAGAAGGCAGATATGGCTGTCCCTGCATGATGCTGTGCCTGACACCACATGGTGCCACACAAAGGTCTAGATGAAGGTGACTCAAAATGGATGTTCAGTCAGGAGGAGATGCCAAGGCTTCACCTACTTCCAGAGAAAACTGTAAGATTAGAGTGCCTGACCTAGTAATTTGTAAACTATGGGCAATTAGAGCAGGGAAAATTAGAGGTTAAGCATGCAATCTGTGCCCTGCTTTTGGATCTTCCTTCAGACCTTCCAGATAAGTCAGAAAGAGATTTCTATACAAACAACATATGCTGTTGTCTTAGCCTTTTTCACCGAATTCCTCCTCTCGGCGCTCTGTCTCCTCTCTGGTATCTCGCTCCCATAGTATTGAAAATTTTCTCCCCAGCATATGCAAGAAATAAAAATCATACCTACACCATCCCCCATCTTGTGATACCTACAGTGATTCACATCAAATAAAGGACAAATTTTCTTTCTTAATTCCAGTGACTTTTTGAAAGGCTTTCTCCCCTCCCCACTCCATATCAACAATCAGAAAATGTTCTCTCTCCTCTCTAATTAATGATCATTCCTTTCAGGCATTGCAGATGTCTTCACATATGGCTCATTACCCCTAAGACAGAAACGATGTAAGAGTTAAAGGTTTATTTCACAGGGTGCTTTGGGAAACCATGAAGGATGAAGTCATTAAAAATACTTTTAACTAAAGAAAGTGCTGCTGCCCAGCCTCATATTTTCTTGCTTATACAATATTATCTGGTGGTCATACCTTTTGGATCAAGGTTTATAAACTTTTGATTGTGGTAAATTTGTCCATCAAAGATGTGACTAAGCCCTCTGCTAGAGTGTTTGTCAGTCCTTCTCCAGTGGCAGAAATATGAGAACTGGTGTGATGCTTTTCTAAGATTTGTATGTTTTTCTTATATGAGATATAGATAAGACAAGTTTATTGTTTCTGCACAGATGTTTGGAATGTCTTTACTGGTCTTAGTTCTGGATGTTTAAATACAGGCCTCAGAAGGTGTCATCTTTCTACTTGGAGAACTCAGCTGATTGAGTAAAGCTTATTGTGGACTTAGTGATCACTGTAAAATTTTTAACTCCTCTGTGTCTATGGTCTCTCTCCTGAGAGTATTTAAAAATACATATTGAGATTTTATATTTTATCAGTTTTTATGGAAGAACAAAGATAGTTTTGATCTATTGATAGAGGTGGTGATGATCTATCAGATCCTTTTCTGAGTCCAGTTTATACTGGGGTTTATACAGAATTGACTAATTGTAGTGAGGATATTCATGATGCAGACAAAATTATTACAGAAGTGGGAAAGTTTCTAATCCAAATGAGGCACTAATTTCTAATCCAAATGAGCTACTTTGACCAAACGTATACTAACAAGAAATTGAATGTTAACCAAAGCTCTAGGAATGCTGAAAGTTTCATTTCCAGTTATAACACATCAGTGTGATACCACCAACAAAAAATTAGGGCATTAATAATACAGCAGAATCAGCCAGAACGTCCTAGGTAAACAAATATGATAAAAATAGGTAGAGGCAGATTTGTAGCACCAATGGTATCAGTCAGGAATCCACGAATCCTACATAGATATCAAAAAATTTGATGATTTTCAGGTATGTATGTTTAATTTCACAAGCTGTGTTAGGGCCGTAGATGCTCACCTGAATCCAACCTCTCCATGAGATTTAGCTTCAGGCAAATGTGCATTCCCATTAGCTCAAATTACCTAGGCAGGTGTCTTTTCCAGAAAATATATAGCCCGTGATTGTGGAGTACAGGAGCTATGTCTCTTTACATTGTACTTAACCTATACATGGATGTCACTTGACCTTAAATTTCTTCAGCAATTGGTGCTTCTGTGTGCACATTAAAAAGTATCAAAGAGAAAACTGGACCCTAGGTAACCACTGATGGAGGACTCAGGTGTCACAGGAAAACACCTAATCAGAAGTGACAGGAAGAGTAAGAATATTCTTAGGAATTTTAGCAGATTTCTGCCTGTCACCTCTTTCAGGCAAGTCTGAAGTATCGATGGTTCCACAGGTGCCAAGGGAAATGCATTTATGTATAGAAATTATAAAATCTTCCATCTGTGGCTTTAGTTCTGAGTCCTAGTTTGAATCCAAGTCGTATCAAGCTTGGAACAGAATGTAAATTGGCCACGGCTATGAATAAATATAATACGTCTGGATGTCCTGAGTTTTTCAGATTCTATTATGTTTTAAGGGTTTTTTTGGTCTTTAAATGCTGCACTACCTCTTTCAATTGAAATTGGCCTTGATTCTCTAGCTCTTTGTTAAGTGTGAAGGAATAAGGTCAAGTTCATTTTACCAGTCCTTCTGGGTGTTCAGGATTTCTGACCGTACCGAAGCCTGGGCATGGAGATGTGTTGTGGGCTGATGGTTGTAAGCAGTGTCCATAAGCAAAGTCATTCTGTGTGGAAAAGACTTTGCAAATATCAATGTTCTTTTTACAGGAGGATGATAATTCAGTTCGGGAGCACTCCTCTGCTCTGCAGAGGGTTGTAAGCACTCAGAATTGATGAAACCACTTAACACCCAAGATACATCCTAGATAACTCCTTGGAGACTCATTTGGCAGCTTCAGCAGAAGCTTACAGGAAGGTTGCAGGCCAGTAACAGAACCTTACAGTTCCAACTTAAAAAAATGTATTACGTTTCATATGATTTCATGTAGTGTGGCTAACATTTCTGTCTCTTAAGGAAAGGACTTCAGAAAAATAGTTGATGAAAATAAGGGCCATGGTGGGGAATCAGCACTGGCTAAAGATAATGATTTATTGTCCTGCAGTGAGATCAGTATTAACTTTTTGTAGGCTGTTGGAATCCATTTCCATTGACTCAGAATAATTCATGTCAGTAGATGACCATTCCATTTAAGCAAACCTGTTTGGGTAATCTGAGTGTCTGCAGCCTTCCTAAATTACACATTGAAACCTCTCAGGCTAACTCGACAGGAAGGTGCCATCACTGTGATAAAAAAGCCATCAGTGTTTTCTTTTTTATGAGTCATTAATCCTAGGCAATCTGTAAATAAGGAAAATATTCGTTTTAATAACTGGACTATCTGAAATTCAATAAAATGTTCTTACCCAGAACACTTCACTGTATGTCCTAAGAGTTTCCTTACTGAGTGACAACCTCACATGTACAGGTAGATAGAAGAAAATAATTCAGCACTTGCTTCTTTTGGTGAGGTGTTAGTCATGAAGACTATACTCACTGCTTCATCACTGCTGAAGTCCTAATATTTATAGCAGTTCTTCTTACGTCTGTGACCTATAGCTTTATGTGGCATGCACCTGGCTTTGATGGGAGCCATGGTCTTTTGCAGAAATCAGGTGTTAGATGCCTGTAAACAAGTTACTTTTATCCATTTATTTCAAACTTGGCTGTTTTAGGTGAGGAATGAATAGGACAACTGAAGAGGTTTTTTACTAGATGACTTAATATCCAATCCAGATGTCATGAGAGAGCCAGTCTAATTTCTAGGTTTGTGTATTTACTGAGTCTGAGGAGTGAGCAGATCTAGAATAATGGGTTTCTAAATTGCCAGAGGCTGGTATGAAAGTCGGAAGACCGTGACATGGAATTTAGCAGGAAGGATGTCACTTGGTTGTAAGAGCTTTTATTGTTGAATGTGAGGTAGAGAGAAAAGAAATCAAGATGATTTTTAATTGTGCATTAGTTTCTATAGAAGGCCATTAGAAAAGAAGGAGGAGACTGGGAAAATGACCATTGGGTGCTCGTAAACCTAGCGCATGTTTTTATTCTAGGGATTTTAATTTTAATTCCTGAGGATTAAGATTTATATTAAATGCTCTGCGTGTATAAGGTTATAGCCAGGGCTTTTAATATGTCAAAATATGCTCAAAACCAAGGAACACCAGTGAAGTCAAACTCAAACATGCTGGAATGGGGCATACTCTAGTCTGATATCTATCAGGATTTTGTGAGAATATTTATCAGACTTGGATGCTGATTAACACTTACACCTAGATATTGTAAGGGAACAATTTGGTTATATAAGACAGTCAGTGGGACTATTGACTACCAAAGTAAGGTCTCCAAGAGACCACCTATTTTAGTTTAGATGATGAGAGCTGGACTCTAAAGATCTGAAATACAAGGAATAATCAGAAAATATCACAGTGTTCAAATAAGGCTGCAGCAGTGTCCAGAGTTAATATTGGTGTATGACATACCTAAAGTTTCCTAGAAGACATCTTAAAGTATCATGTAGAGGCTCTGTTGGCAGCAAGTCCAACCACTTCTCATAATAGGATAACTCACGTGATCATTCAGTTCAAGAGACATGTTTGAGCTGAGTGGCAGTGAGAAATCAGTTCTTCCTCTCTTAACCTTAGAGTGTATATTATTTTCAGAAAGAGCTTTGCAGTCTGGGCAGAAGGATCAGCCTGGCCAGTTGCAAAACAGTTTATAGCCAGTTAGAGGGGAAATTTTTCACACTGCAAATTAAACTCTGAGCAATATAGTGTATTTGATCTCTTGTACTTTAGAACTACTTTACACCCAGACAACAAAAGCATAAAGAAGAGAGTCAAGGTCTATCTGTTCCTGTTTCTATAGATATACCCATGATCTAATTCTACGTGGCAAAAATTGTGAAGGGAAAGGAATAATGGCAATACTTTGTCAAGCCACCTTCGGAAACCAAGACTCGATGGGGCTGTAAGTATAAACAGGGTGTGCTTTGCTTTGATGGCATTCTTGAACAGAAGATGAGGGTGAACATCTTGTAGCAGTGAATGAACTCAGAAGCAGCTAAGCTGAATGTAAAATAAAAGTTGGATTATGAACAGGGCTTTTGGGGTTGATTTGCTTGTGGGTTTTTTTCTGCGTGGTTTTTTTTTTGCTCCGTGGGGGTGGAGGGGTTGTGTGGAAGAACAGAAAATTATTATAAAGTGAGTTTCCCATTTGGAAACAGCAACCAGCTCTCAGGAGATACACAGAACTAAACTCAGAATAAGTTTTCTTCTATCTGAGTGTTGATAAGAAATGCACTACTCTAATGAGCAGGTGAAGATAGCAATATAGTCCATTTTAATAGATACATTGTAGTTGTGATAATGAGAAGCTATTAGAATTTTTCTTGATAACAATTAGTCTGTTGATTGGTTTGTATCCCTTTTGCATCATCAGCACTTTTATATGTCAATACAGTGTTGATTTAACTTTTAGTGTGTCTACATATCCCTTTCAGCTGCTTAGGTGAAAAACAATTGTATTGACTTAGCAAAGCTGTGCTTAGCAAGCAAGCTACACTTACATATTTTATGCCTCGTCCCATTTTATTCCTCTTCCCATTTTATTCCTCCACAGTAATAGTGCTTGAAGGCTGCAGAACTAACTGTTCAGAAATTGAGAAGCAAAATTTAACTTTTGAGAGTTAATTCTACTTGTCAGAACATGTAATGATTTGCAAAGTGTAGCAGGGACCATACGGAAGATCTGTATCTACAGGAAAGAAAGAACAGGTTTCCACATAGCTTGAAACTAGACATTATCTCTTTTGTTTACCAGGGATGCTACTGGGATCTTCCCACAGCACAGAGTGGCACCTAGTAGCTGCAAATACGTAAAAAGTAATGTTTGAATACAGTTTACATCCTCTAAGTCATGAATTTTCTTTAAATGCATGATCACAGTCCTGTGTAGACCTTAATTAATCAATGGCTGGAATCAGTGAGCTTAGAGGTCTTTCCCAACCTTGAAGATTCCATGATTCTATGATTCTAACTTTAGATCCCTATGCACCCAATATCCCAACACCCAAAATGCAGAGAAAACTGCTGTCTACCTTGCTGGAGGATTTGCAACCAGGGTTTATTCACTAATTATTTTCCTTCAAGCTTCCTAAAAATGCATCCTTCCTGAAAAGAAACTACATCTTGGGCAATTTTCACCCAAATACGAGTATCTGAAAAACTCAAAAAGTCTAATACAAATTAGAGTAGCAGCAACGCTATTAAGCATCATTGTTGTTACTGAAAACAATCTAAAAGTTACTTTGAAGAAAACTCAGGTGCTGGTTTGCCCTTTGTGCACATCTTTGTGGTGTTACTGACTTTGACAGACCTCTTGACTCTTTCAAACATGAAATAAAGTCTTACAGTATTCAGATGTCTTCACTGATACATCTGATATTATAGTACAAATGCACAATGAAAAGAACATCAACTATCATTTGGGAGTTAAATTAATTTGAGACTTAGGAATGTATTTCTGCTCATGTAGGGGATTAGTTGCCCAAGATGGTGTTATAAGCAGTTTGTGATCTTTAGAATTAAATGTTCAGCACCTTGAGTTTTACAGCATGGTACAGCATGATCTTACAGACCTTTCATCACTGCAAAGTTTTAATGTGTCTTGAAGAAATAAAGAAGAAATACCCATCTTAAGTTAAAATTTTCCTTCATCAAGCATTCCTGGTTCAATGCTGCATCAGACAGCAGCACTGTTTACAGGGTGATCAGCACTGAAGTGGGCTTAGCTGGAGTCACTGTTTGTACTCACTGGCATCACATTTTGTTATTTTATTTCTTTCCTGTGACTTGCTAAACAGAAATTTATTTGTCATTCAGTTGGATTTGATGAATGGTTTAACCCTTTCTGACTGCTCCTATTGCCTACTGTGAGCTCAAGACAGGTAGCCAAAAGAAGCACAGTGGGTTCCATTGCACACCCCCACTGCACACCCCCACACTTACGAAAACTGCCCTGGCAGAATGTACATTTTTCACAACACTGGCACCTGCTCTGTACAGGTGCCCAGACAGTAACCCACTGTGACATTTACAACCTTTACACAATATTCATACTGCTTCTCTGCCATTTCTGCAAGCTGGCTTAGGAAAAGGACACCATCTGCTGTGACAATTGCTTCCCTAGAACCGCGTAACATGGGCTGGACTGGGCACAACCACTATGATTTTTTTTTTTAAAGACACTGCAACTCATTATATTGCATTTTGCATGGCTTTAAGGGCACCATGTGAAGCAAGGCAGATGTGATGTGTGATACTATTTTGGGACACTCAGTTCAAGTGTGGGAATTCCCCTTGGCTCACAGTTTCATGTGTGGGAATTCCTGCTGGCTGGCGATCAATGGCACCTTCCTTTCCCAGGGACTGGAGTGAAGTCAGCAATCATATTAGCCTGTGCTTCCTAAACTTGCAACAGGCCTGGACAATTGGAAGATTCTAATGTGGCTGCAGGTGTCTGACTCCTGATCATCTGCATATTATTATCTGAGACAGACCGGATGATTTATTTATTTATTTATTTATTAGCAATAACAAAATGCATACCATTCACAGGGAATTTTGCAGGTTGAGGAAAACAGAAGTACAATGTCAGATGGAATAACTGTACTCATCATTTCTATTTCAAGTTCTTCTGCTGGTTTTACTATTTTTCTCAGAACAATTAGGTGCACATTTAAATTTACATTTAATTTTAAACTGCATAGATGTAAAGGCTCAGCACTATGAGGATATAAGACACGTGAATGTGCTTTGTACTTTCTACTATACCATAAAATCATAGGCTATGTTATACAGCCAATAATTTGATATATTTCATTGTTGCCTGTAGCCTGGATGAAATTTGCAACAAAGCTTGAGCGTTTGGTTTGTTTAGTTATAAATTCACTTGAGTAGCAGGAACTTTTGCATTTTGGAATATATTTGAAACTCTGGACCTTCTCCAGAGCTCCAGAGAATTAAACAGAGAAGATGTTACATCCAGCTTAGAAATAGTGTAGAGATACAATATTCTGCAAGTAAATAGCCACCACGGCTCAATGTGAAGCATGCCTAGCCTTTGCTATTTGTGCTCTTCCATGATCTGTGTGTTACCTGTTGAAAGTGGCTCCCCCAGACAAGGTCTGCAACTTACTTTTGTTGTCTTAAGTTACAATGTTTGAGCAGTTAAAATACATATCAGCAAAACCTGTAGATTTTTTTCATTGTTGTTTGGGGTTTTTTATAATAAGAAGTCTTCAAGTCAACTGCTATTGTTTCTGATCTACTCTGTAAATATGTTTCTAATGTATAATGCATATATATTGTAAGTACCTTGTTTCGCCAAAACATTTAAATACTTTACTCTGTTCAGATTCAATTATTTGTTTGCAGAAAAGAAAAGAAGAACTTCTGGGAAATTTCATTTAAAATTCTAGGTTTGATTATTTCTATCTCTAAATGAATTTAATTTCCTTATAAGGTATTCCTGGTTCCCCTCTATGTAGTTAAATTGTCCCTTAATAGCTTTTAATCCCTCCTAGATACATGGACATCCTTGGTGTAATTCAGCCAGCCCTTATGCATTGGCTGTAATTTTGGATGTGCTTTCCACAAGTCTGGTACATCTCCTGAGAGGCCAGTTTAAGATGCACTAACACATAATTGTATCAGGAGGTTGTTGTTTTAGGTTATTTTATCAGCCTAAAATGTTCTCTCCAAAAGGCCCATCTCACATAAGAGGTACTTACTTGGGCAAAATGCAGCTGTATTGATGTGAGTTATTCGATGGAAAGAGAAGGGAGGGTTGGTGGGTATTTCGTCCTATAGATGTTCACTCCCACGTGGCAACTTTCATAAGCATTCTTATGTTCTTCAGAAAGCCCAAAAACTAGGAAATGGGTGAACTGCTTCCTGTAAAAATGTCATTCAGCATGTTCAGTAATGGTTATGGGTTATAACTAAGTGGTGCTTGAAATACATTAGCCTGCCTGATGTTTTTAATCTTTCTCTGTATCTGTGGAAGGTTTGAGATGGACTTCCTGAGCCTGTACCCACTTATGCCTGGTGCCTCTCTGGTGTAACGGGGGAATTTCCCTTTGTTCATCCCTACAGGAGTCAGCGAAAGAGTGATATATTTTACTTCATTAAACAGACTAAGGACAATGTCATGTTGCAGTACTAAGCCACGACCTTAGTACAGAGAGAAAGCCCTGGGAAGATCACGTTGCAGGAAGATTAATTGATCAGAATGTAGATCCTGTGAAGTAATGGGTTGAACTGTCCTGTTATGGGCTGGTCACTGAAATGGATGAAAGTGGAAGTGTAGCTGTTGTTTTTTTGCACATGATGGCCATCATATTAGCTGCAGAATAAATTCCAAGTATAACTACAAGGCATCTCCTGCAAAAAACACCTGAAAAATGCACACAGGGACACAACTGGCCAGCTCTTTATTTATGAAAGTGCACATGTCTGTAAATGGTTCTGTTTCAAGACATGAGCCCACAGGTGATAAGAATTTGATCCACCAGTAAAGAACAGAGATTCTTTACAGAGCCTCTGTACAGGCTTTTTTTTCTAGTAGAAATCAAATTCCCAGCCTGTTTTAAAGAGGGCACTGGGCACATCTTTCCTCAGAGCAATCAGCTGCTTTTCTGCAGAATATTCCAGCTGTCTAGAAAAGTAGTTGCTTTACATGGTAAGGTAGTACCTGCAGTACGTGACAGTCAGACCTGTGAGTACAGCCTGATGATATGTCACATATGCTGAGAGTCCACTCAAACTTTCTACTCCATGGAACCTGGAAAACTGTTCTTTCATTTGTGAATTTTCCTTCAGAACTGAAAAAACTCTTAAGGCTGATAGCTCAAAACACCTTTTCCTCTTTTTGCCTTCAGCACAATCTGCCCTGTAAGCAACCAGCAGGAAAGGATTCCCTCTCTGCACTGGAATGCTTTGTCCACTCCCACATCCCTCTTACGTTAGTGCAGGGATGGATGTATTTTGGAGCCCTTTAATGTGTCAAGGTCTGTGTTCTGACACGAATATTTGGGTTGAATATTTTATCAGCGAAGAGCTAAGTCTCAGTTGAGGTACTGAGGACAGTAGCACCACTTTTAAGATATCTGAATGTGTCCCTTTTCTGCTTAAGCAATGAATCACTTTGTAAAATCATTAGTATGTAAGAATGCACTTACTCCCTCTGCTGAGCATGTACTCACACAGATCAATGAGATTATTGATGGAAAATTATTCATTGAAAGCAGTAAGAGGCTGTCATTTGGGTGCTAAATGTACAGAATTAAGTTTTGAAAGAAAAGGATCAGGAAGACATTTGTGTTATAAAAACAGATCACATTTTATGATAAACAGTGAAACAACACACTAGACCTAATCAAAGTAATTAGACAGCAGTGAGGAAGACAAATACCTATTCTGAATACTTATTTTAGTCTAAATGCAAAAATGTCTCCTTGCTATGTCATGCTGAAGTTTTCCTGTGATATCAGAAAAATGGCAACTCCTGTAAAATTTTATGAGATTCCAAAATCATTAAAGGAAAGTGGCAGAAAATGAAACTCAAATATGAAGAATGGATTTTGGACGATTTTATGTGAATGCATCCATTTGTAAATTAAAATCAAATGCCACCAAATAAGGAGGTTGTAAGAATATCCCTGGTCTGTAAAGCTTTGAAAGATATCTTCCAAGTGCTGAGACTGAAACAGTATTTCTTTTGAGAAGAGTAAGGTAATTAGCTCCCCATTCAGCTGACTTTGTTAAGAGTGTGGAGCCGGGCTCTTCTTGGCTGAGCAGTAGGACAAGAGGCAATGAGCAGAAACTGATGCACAGGAAGTTTTACCTGAACATGAGGAAGAACTTTACTGAGGGTCACAGGAACAGGCTGCCCAGAGAGGCTGTGTGTCTCTTTATCTGGAAATACTCAGAAGCTGACTGAAAATAATCCTAAATAACATGGTCTGAGGGACCCTTCTTGAGTAGGAGCAGGACCAGATGACCTCCAGTGGTCCCTTTCAACCTTAACCATTCTGTGATTCTGTCATTTTGGCTTGCAGAAGAAAAGTGAAGCTCCAAGAAAGCTGTCAGCGCATGACTGGAATTTGGGAGAAGCAAAGCAGGCATACCAGCAGAGATATTCCAGCAAAATTTCAGAAGGGTAAACATTATGTAGAGGTTATTGTTTTTATCTGGAACAAATGGCCCAGAGTGACAGGCCAGGAATGTGATGCAAAGAACGAAATGGTGCCCCTAATTCAGTGCTTAACCTTGGCCAACTTCAGGGCTCAGGGATTTTGAATGTTCTGACCTCAGGTCATCCTGCAGCTGTAAAACTCGCTTGATAGCTGTGCCACTAGTCTATGAACATTCAGTCATCTGTAACCTAAAGAACTCACTTCCCACAGCCCAAATGGGGATTTCTTCAGTGCTTAACCTCAAACATCCAATTTTAAAAACACTGGAGTCTGATCTTTTTTTTCTCGCAAGCTGCTCCATTTGCTGTTTCGGTTATACGCTCTGACAATACTTGTTTCATTCTGAGGAAGTATTAAGTATATGGGTAGATGCAGATAAATCTCTTCTTTGACTATGACTCTCAGGTGACTCCTGACTGTGGCACGTAATCACAGATGTGAATATCATCTATTTTATTTTCCTTCTCTGAAAAATATAATCCAGTTGAAATGTGTGTAACGTATGCCTGTTAAATGGAAAGGTGAGAATAAGTCTGAAGGTTAATCAAATGCTCATGCCAAATTCTAACAGAACCAAAATTTTGCAATTATTATTATATGCAGAAAGGTATTGGCATAGTTTTCCATTTTCATCTTCACCTGATTGTTTCTAACTTTTAGATCTCTCTTTTTTGATGGACATGGGAAACACTTACTGAAGAAGAAGGTGCAGGCTGTAAGTACTAAAAATTTGGTTTGTTTTGAACCTTTGCAATAATCTAAACACAGTTCTTTATAATGTTTCTTTACAGTCAAACTACTATCTTATGCTGTAATTGCAGAAACAGATAATACATTTTTATTAGTAATTATTTAGTATGATGTTCTGCATTATTTTGAAACAGCAGGAAATTTCTTTGAGGAACTTCTTTGAAAAATGAATCAGAGAAGAAAAACATTCTTCATCAGCTTCTTTTCAATGGTTCATAAAAGCAAAATTTTTTTTTTATAAAAAAAGTCATCACTTTCTAGTCAGTCAGGCAAGGATGATATTTTTTCTTATCTTATTTCTTTTTCCAATTAATTTTATAGTAATTTTCTTCTACAAAAATTACCTACTGAGATGGGCAAAAAAGGGTTTTCTTGAAATACCACCTACATAAAAATAATATTTGAACACATTTTTATGGGTTTTAAAAATAATCTTGGTATTTCCATAATAGAGAAATTAATCAGTTGTAATCTCATTCCTTCTATTGCAGAGCTAGCTTCCATGTTTATAGAGAAAAGAAAAGAATATTCCCTCTACCCCTCCAATATATTCAAAAGCTTTATAACATTTAAGTGGAAATAATGTTTGTACTGTGAATGACCCTAGCAACAAGATCGTAGAAAAGGACTGTGCAATAATAAACACCAGATTGAAAAAAGACAAAACAGCAATACCAGTCTGGTTTCCCCAACAGAACTTTTGTTTTTCAGAGAAGCCTTAAGAAGCTGCTTACTGCTCAGTTTTCCAACTATTTATTGCTGAATATATTATTTTACACAGGATGCACACACCACTTCCTGATGCTCATGCAGACACCATCAAATCCAGAAATCCAGCAGAGTTTTATCAATGGTAGCATTGAAGGTAGCTGTGTGACTTGCTTTGGATTTCCTACCAAAATGATAACAATGCTATAAAAATATTATACAGTAAAGAAATACAAATAGCAACAGACTAAAGAATAAGGTTCTCTCATATGACTTGGAAGATGAGCAGCACAAAAGCATATGCTAGTTTAACATAGTTGGAATGCAAATTTTGATTGCAAAGAGAACCCGTTGGCTTGGTAATGAATGATGACTCTTGTAGAGTGAAATAGGAAAATGAATCTACTAAAATGTGGAAATGTCATGATCCATTAGAAAGCCCACAAATTTGCACAAGAAAAACATATGAACTGCTGTAAATGAGAGCATCTAATGGTTTGTACTTACTGCTGTACTGTTGTTTTGTGTTCAAAAGCAACCCTATTTTGGATGTGTGAACTCAAGCTATTAATCCTGTTCTGACAACAGTTATAACTGGTCTGTTTTATCACCTGAAACTGAGCAAAGGGTAAAAGGTGAAAATGAGGAAACATGGCTTCTGCGCATTCATAAGCATATTGCTAATTGAGAATTTCCACCCTGCAAGCAGCCATGTAACCTGCCAGAACCAATTCCCTAAGTACTAATTAAATCAACAATGAGCAACATGATCCTTTAAATTTTCTGGTGTGTATAATAATGAGAAGTGTAAAACTAAATATACATATTAAACCAAAGTATCTGTTGTAAGGGTTTTTAAACTATACTCAGATCAATATTTTCCAAGCCCTGGGAAGAAAATCCAGCCTGTGCCAGAAAGAACCTGTCACTACTTCTGGACACCCAGCTCCGTTAACATAGCAGAGTGGAAGGTGACTACGATGTTGTGCAGTTCCTTTGCTACCAGAAGTCTCATAGAAGCATTCTGTGGGATAGCCATCCTTTCTGCAAAGAGTGTTAAAGAACATTCCAGTGTGTCTTGGATTTTTGTCCTTATGTCACCTTCATGTTTTCCATCTGCAACCTTTTCTCATTCCAACCATCACTGCTGTTCACGCACTTGAAGCATCCTTTTGAGCATGAGCTTGCTTCTCCAAACTTTCACATCATGAATGGCTTCTACGGGACATGGCAAGTGAATGCTGATCTTAGGGGTAACTGGTAAAAGTTAAAATAAGGCTTGGATTTCTTTCCATAATTCTGATGGGTTCTTTGTCTCTTTCTGTTTTTTTCTAAAACAAAGAAGAAGAGAACATTAGAAGCAACTTGACTATGTAGAATTTTCCTGTTCATATTTGCTTATTCTTAGTAGATGTGTTTATTACAGATCTAGCTATATGTTTGTAACACCTATCTATGCAAAGAGAGAAAAAAACCCAACAAAACCCCCCCAGAGAATTGATAAGTGTGGGTTTCCTTCTTCATATTCCTGATTTTATTTGACATTATTGGTTCTGGATAACAGAACAAAATCACAGAGTTACAGAATGTCTTGGGTTAGAGGACACTTAAGAACCACTTTGTTCCAACCCCTCTGTCGTGGACAGAGACACCCCTCACAAGACCAGGTTGCTCAGAGCTCCATCCAACCTCACCTTAAACACTTTCCAGGATGTGGCATTCACAGTTTCTCTGTGCACCCTGTTCTGGTGTCTCACTACCCAATTTGATAATAAATAAACAGAAAAGACTAACATACATGAGCTGGAAAACAGTCCCTATTTATTTCAGAACAACTGGTTCTCTGAGATTGAAAGAAAACTCTTAATCATGCTGCTTGAAAAGACACTTCTAGGATTATTTTTCAACCTCTTCAAAACACTTCCATGGCTTTTAGTACAGCCTTGTAGATCCAGTCAGTTAAGTCACCACGTATTCATTTAAAAGAACTCAGAGACCAGGGAAATACTCTGCCAACTGCTTTTATTTTCCCCCTTTCCTTTTCTAAATAGTGCTGAATGGAAATGGGCATTTGGTTAACAGGGTATAATATTTCTGGTTCTTACTTGGTCATCCTGGAATTAGTCCAGCTTGCAGAAGGTTAACAGGGAGTGGCTTAAATCCTTGAAGAAGGTTAAGATATGATTTGGCATACCAAAGATCAAGAATTTGAGAGAAAAAAAGACAGACAGATGATTAAAATAGCTTATGGAATAACCAGTAAAGTAGGGATTTAAATGCAAGTACATTAGCAGAGCATAGTATGATAATTGTGTGTGGGCAGTGGTGGAGACACAGTAAAGAGGAAGGAATACATAAGCAAGAAACAAATGAAGGTTTATGCTCACTGTGATGTTTGTTCTCTATATGCTTCACGTAACATTTAAAAAAAAAAATCTCAAACTCAAAAAACCGCAAAACACCGAACCTAAAGCAGAAGACAACATAACAAAATAGAGCCTTTTTTTCCAGAAGCTGCACAGCTCTTTGAAAATGAGTACTATTTTGAGATGTTTTTTCCTTTTTTTTGGCTACAGCACAGAGTAATTTTCATTTGTACAAGAAAGACAAAGGTAGAACAGCATATGATTTCATAACCACCTTCTGCAACCTATTTCACTGCTGTGGCTCTGGAGAGATGAGCAAGACCCTAGAGGCACTAACCTCATTAACTGATTGTCACTCAATCTTACATCAGATTCTAAAATGACACCAGCTTTAGATTAACAGTAGGCAACCACACAGCCCTCCACAGTTAATACATTAGGAGGCAGTAGAGGGTTTGTTTGAGAATAAGGAGGAATTCAGCATAGAAGCCATTCTTCTCGGATGATGTAATTTATAATTTTATAATTAAAAGTGTGCTGCAGCAGGGCCAGTACTAAGAATCACTATGCCTCTGATGACCAAAAAGAACCAACATAATTTATAATAAAACATACAAAATTATATTAGTGTGTGGCCAAAGAGCACGGGCAGCCTTGGGAGCCTTGTTGCACTGCATCCAGATGACTGTGCGGAGGACAAGCATTAGAGGGAAGAAAAGGGTAATTTCTCTTCCTTCCCCCTTCTGCTCTTGGAGAAAAAATGAATGTAAATTGTATTAAATAATTGAATTGCTGCTGAAATCCTTTCCCAATTAAATGAAGAAATCCAAACAACCTTCATCTCCCAAATGGCCAAATATCCCCTTTTAAAATCTTTGTGAATATATTGTGCATATGCCTATGCCCCTGTTTTGGTTTGTTTCTCTGTCTGTCTGCATATATTTATTTTTATAAGAAAGAGTGTAGGTGGTTGAACAAGAAAAAATTTCTGTTTGTTACTCTTTAGAGTTTTCTACCTACAGCCTATCCTTCATGTCCTTCAGAAAAGAAGGTTGCATATTTATGTTTACTGCTTAATGAGAAAATACATCCTTGCATATGATATGCTCTGCTTCCTGTCATGTACTCATTATTCTCTTTGAGTTTACCAGTGTTTTTTTTGGTTTATAGATTCATGATTAATTTATTCTCAATCTACAAGAAAGCCCTTTTAATTCAAAGAAGTGGGTTAGATGAATTACCAGACACTACTTCATTTGGCCTGTTTATCTACTGGAATGATTTGCAATTATCATCCCTTGTCTTTCCTGAGTGGAACAGAAATCAGCTGTTGATAGAATTAAGTTAGTGAGAGACAGGGAAAGTTTTGCAGGTTTTAGGGTTTCAAGCAGGATGGAGTCAGCAAAGGATGGTGTCAGGAGGGAAACTGTCCTGAGTTGCTGCTGCTGCTGTTTTGAGTACAGCAAATGGAAGAGGAGAAACTGTGTGTGTGCTCCCACCAAAACATGCAAGGACACCATCCAGGGTGCAGCTCATGTAGTCTCCATTGCCCTGGGGTGCCCCTGGCTACAGGCAGTTCCTCTAGTGAACACACGAGATGTGAAGGTGTCTGGCATACAGCCAGTGGAAACTAGGCTGTCATCAGGAATGGCTGTTACTCATCTGCTTCTTAAGCTGAGAGAAACTTTCATGTTGAAGGAGTTTTGACTATCTTGGTTCTTACTCTCAATGTAGTCATCAACCTTTATGTACATTGGATGGAACTTCAAATGCTGTATGGATGGGATGCTGATCAAGCAAGGAGGCAAAGTTGAAACCTCAGCAAAATGGATCAGTGTGTTTTGTGCCATTTGGAGGCGGAATCTGTTAGGCAAACATTTCCAAACATGTTTTGGTGGCTTCAGATATAAATGTTACAACAACTGTGAATCAATGATTTATGAAACAGAATAGATGATGAGAGGCACTGAGTGAGAATTTAGGACACCTGTGATCCATTCCCAGATCTGCCCATTCTCAGCTTCGAACTTTTATCTGTGAAGTTTGTAATTTCTTCCTGCATGTTTATACAACACTTGGAAAAAGCAGTTCAGGTTTGGAGTGGTGCCCTCCAGTGCTCCTGTAAATATTCTTGCTGAGTTATATGAGTATGCAGTGCAGAAGAGTGTGAACGTAGAAAGGGTAGCACCGGAAGCAAGTGGGAAGACTTTACATATCCAGTATACAGTGGAATGTGAGTGAGTAGAAAACAAACCTTGTCTGCTTTAGTGCTTCCAGAACCCAGTGCTGTCATCTGAAGGGAAAAATGGCATTGCAATTAGTATAATTGGCTACTAAATGTTTATCTGAGTCTTACATACAGTGAAAGAATTGTGTGACATATGCTTAGGATCACATTTTTCCTTTGGGAAATTTCGGTCCTATTAAAATTATTGAGGTCACATCATATTACAGCTGCATTAAGAATTCATGGTTGGATGAAAGAAAATAGGTGTCTTGCCTGGATTTTTAATACCTTAAAAAATAAGGGATATTTTATTCATCCATCCATCTCTATGAAAGTAAAAACAAGCCTGTCTCTTTTTTACCACAAAGATAAATTGACAATGTCTTTAAGCTACTACCAGTGAGAATAAGGGAGTACTAAGAACGGGTTTAAAACTTTAAATACTGAGAAAAACATTTAACAATCGGACTCATCTTCTTGAGGCAGGTGTAGCTAATAAGAAGGAAAACAGGGAACAACCGTATCTTGGATAAAGGCTCCTTGGACATAGGAAGATAAATAGCTAACAGCTGGTTTCCCACAAGGGGTAACTTTGCTGTAATGCCCCTGTTTCTGCTCCCTTGTTTAGATGAATCTTCTCTTAGGCCAAAGGGGAAGATATGTTTATACATCATGGAGACAGATGCTTTCATCCTTGAAGATGATAATTTGTTCTGGCTGTAGAAAATTAGCTCTCATTGGTCACATTGGGAGTGGACACAGATGTTTTGTATTATGGTGTTCAAAGTCACACTAGTTATTAGGGTAGCAATGCAGCATAGCTTTTCTAGATATGAAAAATAGCAAGTAGGGAATGTGCTTCTTCATGCAGTTAAATTCTGGGGTTTAATATAATTTATGAAGATTTACAAGATTTTTTTTTCAAGAGAGTATGAGAAGGAGAGAGAGTTTGACTGGATGCTTTACCATCCTTTCTAATTTTGCAGCTGATATCCTGACATGGATGCAATATTAATCACAGTAGGACTAAAATTACAAAAGTAAGATATTTCAGCTAAATGGAAAAGACTGTCTCTCACTCCTAAGACATTGATGAGGGCCTCAGATGGGGTGATAATCTCTGCATAGATCACATCTTTCTGTTTTATTTTCTCTATCTGTAGGGTGGTGAGGCATTTGCATCCTATGATGGTGCATACCCAAGAGAAACTGAGTCTAGTGTTGTAAGCAGTGGGTTCTGTCATCAAGCCTGCAAGTAGCATCTAGTTTCATTTTCAAGAAAACTGTGTGAATATGGACATTTAAGAGAGTTTGCAAGACATAATATTAGGGTTTTTTGTACCTCCCCTTTATGGAAAATGTTGGGAGGTCCAATCCCAATTTTAGCTTGTGCTGTTCTATCTTTTCTGCCTGGTATTTATTAATATTGGTACATGATTGTAGGTTTTTCCTGTCTCTGGAGCTGACCTGGAAAAAAATTGTTCTTCTGGTTGCATCATTTACATATTCTACAGATCTCAGAACCGTTTCTAGGATTGGTGCTTTTCTCCAAGGCTATTTCTAATTAAACACTTGTTGCTTTTCTTCCCCAGCATGTACTGTAAAACAACATGCATCCTCATGGGATGTCTTGACATACACCCAGGACTTTTTCAGATTCTTAATTTTTCATTTATTTCTATAATTTTTATAATAAGCTTTTGAAAATAGATATATAAAGGATGACATACACAGTCACTCATTTTGTTTGGGTTATAGCACCTCTCCAAATACATTTTAAGTGAGTAAAATATATATTTCCAATTTTTAGCTGAAAACTGAATACTTGGATGTGCCTTGTAATTAGGAGGTAATAGAAACAGGCAAATTTAATACAACACGAGTTCTGCCAACAGAACTTTCCATAACAGAGAGAAGCATGAAGGAACCTGAGAGACTTTCCAGTAAATCTTTTCTATATAATTATTTTTCAGGAGCTCTGCTGCGGAGTAGATATATGCCTCCTCATAGAGTATCATCTGAGGCTTGCCAATAAGGATTGGTAATTTTTATATAAAAAGTGTGTGAGTGAGAAAGTTTTCATTGCATCTATCAATCTGAAATCTGTCAAGCTCTTTCATTTCTGTGACCAGTTAATATTTTTCTTTCCTGCTTTTCAGATTTCAAAAAATTTTATTTAAACCCAAATTTTACACTGAATTTGAAATGTAAATTCTGAGCCCTTATTTTCTAAGATAATTTTTCTTTAATGTTAATATTTGGTTTTAATAGTTAAGTTATAGCTACACATTGCAAACTGGATTTACCAGAAATGTAAGATTTGTATTGCAAATATTAGGATCCAATTACCTACTCTGCCTTATCTTACGTCCTGATCCTTCACATTCCTGACTATACAAAAGCCACTGGGAACAGAGACTGTAATTGATACCAACTTGACCTGACAGAGTCAGTGCAATGCGACTGTTGTTGGGTCAGAACATAATGTATATAACAAAACTAATCCAAAGAAAAATCAAGTTGAAAAAGAATATTTTATATGAAAAGTCAATTTCCAGCTTTTTATATGTACAAGGGTTAATTTTTTTGTAAATATTTACTTGCTTTTCTCATTACATACTTCTGTTTTTGTGGTTTAACCTTAGCCGACAACTCACCCCAAAAATGTTTGCTCATTCTTCCCTGATGGGATGGGGGAGAGAATTGGAAGGGTAAAAGTGGGAAAACATATGGGTTGAGATAAAGGCAATTTAATAGGGAAAACTAAAGCTTCACAAGCAATCCAAACAAGCCAGTGATTTAATTCACCACTTCCCATGTACAAGCAGGTGTTCAGCCATCTCCAGGATAGCAAAGGTCCGTCAGTCATGATGGTGACCTAGGAAGGCAAACACCATCATTTTGAACATCCCCCCTTCCTCCTTCTTACTGCACTTTACATGCTGAGCATGATGCCATGTGGTGTGGGATGTCCCCTGGGTCTGTTGGGGTCAGCTGTCCTGGCTGTGTCCCCTCCCAACTCCTTGTGCACCCCTGGCCCCCTTGTTGGTAGGGTGGGATGAGGAGCAGAAAAGCCCTTGGCTCTGTGTGAGCACTGCTCAGCAAGAGCTAAAACACCCCTGCGTTATCAACACTCTTTCCAGCACAAATCCAAAACACAGGCCCACAGTAGCTACTATGAAGAACCTTAACTCTATCCAGGCCAAAACAGGCACTGTTACTGAAGGGGCGTTTTCTGATGGAAAACTCTTTCCACTGATGTTTTCCAACAAAGTTTGAAGTACATACTTCATAGATTTTTAAATATTGTGATTTTCTCTTTACTTTTTTTTTTGTTGTCTTTTTTGAATAAATTTATTTAAAGGTCAAACTGCAGTGTAACAGGGACATTAAAGAGGAGTTTTGCAAGCCTAGAACTTTTTTTATAGAGAAAAATAAAAAGAAAAAAAAAGAGCAACTAAATCTTTTTATTAAAGAAGACATGAATTGTATTTGTTTGAGTTAATTAAATCTTATCACATTCATATGCACGTTCTAATTAACAATTAGCCATGTTTTCTTNTCATAGATTTTATATTGTGATTTTCTTTTTACTTTTTTTTTTCTTTTTGTCTTTTTTGAATAAATTTATTTAAAGGTCAAACTGCAGTGTAACAGGGACATTAAAGAGGAGTTTTGCAAGCCTAGAACTTTTTTTATAGAGAAAAATAAAAAGAAAAAAAAAGAGCAACTAAATCTTTTTATTAAAGAAGACATGAATTGTATTTGTTTGAGTTAATTAAATCTTATCACATTCATATGCACGTTCTAATTAACAATTAGCCATGTTTTCTTTGTAATAAATGAGAAATCTTTCAGGAACATGAGAATGGATAAAAGCATGCAGCAGCTTAATGAATCTCTATTTTATCTCTGAAGAGCTAAGTTAAATTTAGCAACAGTGACAAGCAAAATTCTACACTGGTTTAGGGTTTCAGATGTGACAATTTCTTTATGAAATCAACTATCTGCAATAACAAAAAGTTCCAAAAATAATATTGTTCATTATATAGTCTGAATACTCCAAACAAAAGTGAAGAAAGTAAACTTGTTTTAAACAATGGACTAAGAATATTAAGAAGTGTTGCATTTAACAAGACAGTTTAATGTGCAAGAAAAGTGGGCAGTTGAAAAGACCCACATTTTCCCTAAGTTTTTAAAAAGTCATCTCATCAAAAGATTTGGTCTGTAGCAGGGAAAAAAAATGTGTTACTTCCTCTGTTCTTCTAGACCTGATGGAAAATGTTATGGTTTAATAAGTTAAAAAGTAAAGGTAAGCTGACCAGGTAGTTCATGTTAAAACTAGAGCCTAATTTCTCTACAGCAGAATTAGTTATATGTGAGTTGGTGTGTTTGTTTTGTCTAGCTTCTTTTAGAAACATCCTTTTTTCTCTTCGTAAAGTCACAAGACCTTGATAATTTATGTAATAGTTTCATGAAATGAATATTCATCACAAAGCAGCATTGACTGTAACTGAAGCTAGGTCTCCTACTGGGCGAGTAAGAGACACAAATCCTGCATGTTCTCCTTCCAGGTTTGCCTACTGGGGTTATTTCACTTTCTGCAAGACACATGGTCATTGTGCCAAAGACAGACCAACTCTATACCTCTGTAGTTAACATAGCTAAAAAATTAACCCTGTCCTGGACAAAACTAGGACAGCAGTGTATTGAATTCCTAGGTTATTTTGGGATTGAAGAATTAATCTCAGCTTTTTAATGATGTTTTAAAAGGACTGCATTTGGAGAATGAAGAGATACTTCTAATCCTATAAATATTTTTCAGATGAGAGAAAATTTCCTCCTCCATTATTGATCTCACACAGTCATCATATAATTTTTGCTTGTGCATTCTTGGTATCTACACAATGAGAGATATTTTGGACTAATGGCATTTTATCTGGAAAGAGCCTATCCTATGACACATATTTTGAATGGTAGATGGTGTGTGTTGTATGTACCTTTCTGAGTACTTTAAGGAAAAATCATCAGCTCTGTTTAATTCTAAACATGGCCAGTTTTGTGTCTGATGTCCCTTGAATAGTGAGTTGGCCACTCTAATTTCCAGAAACATTTCCTTCAAAAGGACTTCATCACCTGGCAGGATGATGATTGGTACAGCCAAAACGAACAATTGCTGGTGCACAGGCCAATTGTCGCCTCTGTGTATCAGCATTAATGATCTCTTTGGAAGCAGTGCCTTTGAATATGTAGTGTCATAGGTGCTGCTGATTGGCATGGACTGCTTGGTTGCAAACATTGAGTTCCCTTTGAGTTCCTTTTGAGTACCATTGACATCAATGGAAAGTAGGAATTCTCAACAACTAGCAGGATTTAAATCAGAATAAAGCTGGTTGTGGTGTGTTTCTTCTGGTTTTTTTTTTTTTGATTGGTTGGTAATTTTGTGGGATTTTTTCCTGGTTTTGGTTTATTGATGTTTTTGTTTTTCCCCTTCTTTGTTTGTCTATTATTTGTTTGGTTTTTGTTTGTTTTGTTGATTTTTGTTTGCTTGTTTGTTTTAATTAGTTACATATCCATGAAGAATACCGTGCTTTCACTTCAAGTATATGGAAAGAGGAAGCAGGAAGCTATGGGGTAAAAGGTATATTTTTATGAGCCCATAGTGATGTGTTTATCATCAGCATAAAAAATAAATGAGACATGATTTTCCAGCAAAACAACTTTTTATCTGTTGTGTGTTAGTTCTCTTTTTCCTGTGACCAGTACTACATGTTTTATGCTGCAGAGACCTGCTTCCTTGCAGATGGAAAACTGGATTGCCTTGATCTTGTACATTCAATGAGATGGACAAAGCCTTCTAATTCCAAAACCAGTGAATTCTTCATTAGACTTGAATGTTGTACAAAGTGAATCTTATGGTGTAAAGGCATCTTATTGATTGACATTTATGTCATGCCCCAAGGCTTCATCTCTACTGAGTTAGGAAAGTTACAGATTTTTAATGGTGGTTAATGATGTGCTTTGCAGGGGAGAGTCAGAAGACAGCCACAGAAAAATGTGACTGTACAAGAGGTGAGGAGTAGAGGCACCTAGTAGTAAATATTTTGGTGTATTCTTAGAATCAACTTGACTAGAAAAGCTCTTTTATCTAGATCATTCCTAAGTACTCACTGCTTCTCATATTTAATGGAAATGTCACCAAGTACAAGGAAAACTGGTGAGCAGTCATGGCCAGTGCTATTAACTGGCTAAAGAATGTGAATGTACCAACATTCTGGTCATCCGACTTCTATTATCTCTCTTGTCCTTCTTTTTATCCTTCTGTTATGATCTAAAAAGGCAAGATTTAAATATTTTTTTGTACAAACTAATGTGATTTGTCTAATAATAATAATAATAATAATAATAGCTATTTCCAGACAGTTTCTTTTACCCAAGCACTTGGAATTGCTTTAAAATATGAGCAGCTCAAGCCTTAAAAGTGTGTTACATAATTTACCCATTACTGTTCTGCATCACTATGAAGCTAAAGATTTTGTTGAGACAATTGTGGAAACCTAGAAGAGAATTTTATGTCAGCTTTTACTTCTCAAACACCTAAATTATCTAGGGTTTTATGGTCACTTGAAGCATATGTTTTCTTGCATAAGGTTCTCCTTTCCACAAATTTCTTTGAGAGAGAATGTACCAAAAAGAAACTGAGCCAGGGTTTTGTTGTTTCCCCTTGTTACCAAAACTGTTACACTACTTTCTATGATATCCTCAGACTCAAGATCCAAATCAGCTTGTGCAGGGTTTTAAGAAAAGGTCTGTGTCTACTTTGTTGTTATAAAGCACATGAAGGAAGGCACACAGTAGGCATGAGAACAATAAGAACAACATAGAAGTTAAGATTTACAGACTTGCAACCTTTCCAGAGTGTACTTTCACCAATTTACTCTTAATATTTTGATGGATTAAAAGTCTAGACGGTTATAACCCGTCTTTACTAACACTTTGCCAGTTAGCACTTTTGCCTTTCTCATAGGAAAATATGCAAGCCTGTTACCTTGTGTACTAATCTGCTGAGAATCTTCATTTGTACCAATATATAACCACCGTCAACAAGGGAGAAGCTGTCAAGTGAGACTGGAGTTTATTTCTGTTGAACAAACTGATCATGGTGGTCTTGGAATATATAACTTATCTGTATGTGTTTCTTTACTCATGTCAAAATTAACATGTTTACAACATCAACTGATAGAAATCTCTCTCTTGCAGGTATTTTTATCTTTACCTGTGGGACATGTTTTCTTTTACTTACAATGAATAAGTTTTTATAATGTCAGAATTAGTTAGGCTTTCAAGACTAATTGCTTAAGAATCTCTGCTAAGAAAAACGGAAAATTTATTCCTGTTGTTCGAAAGCGATGTTAAGTGAAACAGCTATCCATGATCAAAAATGCTATCTCAAGTTCAGATTGTAGAAGATGTTTCTCAAAATACTAAACTTAATGTTGGTCTAAAATCTGCTTCTGCATTATTGATTATTCCATTGACTGGACATGGAAATAGACCCTGCAATTAGATTTTATCTCCTTGCATAAAACCTTGGACAAATTTCCCAGTCTGAAATGAGGAGAAAAAAATTTGGCAGAGCACTTTTCTCCTAGATGATTCCTTAGCAATTTCTTTGTTACTTAGCAGTGCTACAGGGCCATTGAGCCCAGAAGACATGCCAAAAGCACTATGGTTCATATTTCAGTAAACACCAACCTGTAATACTTTTTCTATTGGAAATGGCTACTTATACCAGAATCCACACCAGATCCACATGTATTTTATTGCAGATTTTCTGTGTCAGATTCACACAGAATATGAATCTGTCAGACTCATCTTGGAGCTATCATCTCCATCTCCATCTGTAGGAGATTAGGTTTGCTTATCTGTTCTGCTTTTGTCTCTAAAGATTTCTGTGTTTACAGACAAGGAAACATTGGTTGGGATGTGAAGACTGGGAGCAGACTTGTCTGCTGTTACTGTGAATGGTGGGATTCAGGATCCTGAGAGGAGAGAGCCAGGGAAATAACAGGATCATAACCCTGGACTTCAGAACAGACTTTGGACTGTTAAGAAAATTTCTTGGAAGAGTACCATGGGATACTGCCCTAGAGAGTAAGATCAGAGAGCCAGTTTATTTTAAAGGATCGCCTCCTCCACGTTCAAAACTGGCTGATACCTTTGAGCAGGATGTCATGAAAAGCTGGCAGGACTTCCTATGATGAACAAGAATCTCCTGGCAAAACTGGAGTATGAAAAGAGGTGTACAAGAGATGCAGGCAGGACAAGTGCCCCACGAAACACAGAGAGAATTTTTCAAAATGTGCAGGGATAGACTCAGGAAAGTCAACTTGGATTTGAATCTGGCAAGGGACATAAAGAGCAACAAGAAGGATTCTGCAGGCATAGCAGCAGCGCAAGGAAGACCAGGGAAAATGTGGCCCAGCTGCTAAATCGGTCAGAGCACCTTGTAACAAAGGACATGAAATATCTTCCTTTCCTTGGTTTTTGCTACTACAATTTGCTTTCACAAATCGAGTCTCTGGGGGATCAGTGTCTGGTGTCAGTCAGCAGGTGGTAAGTAATTGTTTTTTTTTTTGTTTTGTTTCCAACTTCTCCCATGGGAAAGATTGATGCAAGCACAGAGTAGTCAGGAATCTGTCCAGTGAAAGCACAAGAGATGATGCACACAAACTGAAATACAGGAAATACCATTTAAGCTTAGAGAAAAATGTTTTTAGAGTGTATGTGGTCAGACACTGGAACAGGCTGTCCAGGGAGGTTGTGGCATCTTCATCAGTGGAGATATTCAAAACCTTACTGAACACAGTCCTCATCAACCTGCTCTAGCTTACCCTGATGATCTCCAGAGGTATTTTCAATCTCTTTGTGACTTACAACCTGTGACTCACTATATGGTCCTCCATGTTCATGGATAAGGGTCACGTCAGCTTAATTCTCATGGGAAAAAATTCTTTGTGGTTACTTGTCGCATGTAATAACCCTGAGAGTTTCGTGTCATTTTGTGCAACGTTCTGCACAGAATTTGTAACTTCAGCCTTTCCTGCAATGAAGAAAGCACAGCCTAAATATAAAAAAGGTGCACACAAGACAGTGCAATGTAGTGTAATGGTGAGAACATTAATAACAATGTAAGAGTCATGAACACCTTCTTATTTAGTACCACAGGCATTAGAGCAGTGAAGGTTAAAGGCTATTGATTAGAGAAGGCTTTGTAAATGTTTAATTGCCCTCTCCTTCTATAGATGAAGTGATGCTGTCATAATCTGCACAAATTACTATTTGTTTTATAACTAAGATTTTTCTTGTAAAAAGCAGTGTGTTTACTGTTGTTCTCTTTCAACAGGATGTTTATAGCCGTTGGGGGAGCTGTGTAAATCTTTAACATTATCTGCCTGTTCTTGGGATTTCTGTCATCATCCATAATTTAAAGCAACTAAGTTTTGGATTTAGAAAGGCTCACCATTTAGCTAGATCCAGAAGTAACACACAACATGCCTCTTTTGTCCCTAGGGTGTTAAGAAAGGAGCTTGGAGCTTTGATGAGGTGATAAGATACAAGGATGTGTACAGAAATGTGGAAAGGTCACTAGATGTATCAGCCATAGCACCACAGCCCTAGGCTCTCGTCTGCGGCCAGCAGCTATGAACTTCAGCAGAATGTTCAATGGAGACTAAAATTTAATTAGAAGTGAATTGTGCCAAGGTCTTCTGCCTTCATTCTAAAGATGATAAGACTTGACAGCACCTCTGTCCACTCAGGGTGAAATTTATTGAGACCTCACTCTCACATATCAACTTCGTGGAATTAAAAGAAGTCGAGTAAAATGCTAGTAAAGAAAACATCTAATGCTTTAGGTTTAAAAATGTCAGCCTTCAATTCTTGCACCTCTTCCAGAAGTACAATTTTGTAGAGCGGTCGAGTTATGTAAGCAATTGCAGTTTTGTACTGTGATAAAAAGGAGTTGCTGCCTTAAATCACTTGCCCTTACTTAATAAAAACTTAATTTTTTTAAAATTAGAATAGCAAATGACCATATTAGGAGACAAATTTTTTTAATTAGAGCTCAGTAACTTGTATTGCTTTTCACTGAAGGTTTAAATCGAAGTCAGAAGAACAGAACCCAGGACAACGTGTTACTTAAATCTACTTGGAAGTAAAACCTTCTGTCACAGTAAGAATTAGGAGATTGTTCCAGGATTAAAATATTCCAGTACATTTCTTGATATTGAAAATCTGATTAACATTTAGCATTGTTAAATATCCTGAAAAATGTTTTTTAAAAAGTTCCTCAGATGCATTGCAAAATGAGAAATTTAAGGGGCCCAGGTCTCTCCAGAAGCAAGATGATAAAATACCCAAAACAATTGCAAGCTAAAAAATAATTTTCAAACTATTTTAGATTGAAGTTTAAATTAATCTTAAATCAAAACTAAACATAATATTCTGACCAGAAGGGAACATCATAGGTCTGTATAAGTCACATAAGGGCTGTATCTCAGAAAAACTTCCTTGGAAAGCATGGTTATCAGTAGGTAGTTTCATACCGGCATGATACTATTTTTTTTTAATTTATGGGTAATGGATGATGATTCTGTATGCACTATGAGCACAGCCTGTATCAGTGTATTTTTGGGGTATGTATACAGATGTCCCAACCTGCCTGCAGTCTTTACCAGATTAACCCACTTCACTTTAAGCTGATCAGCTCATATTTTTTGTACCATTAATACTCACTGCATCCTTTATCCACAGCTGTGATTCAGAGGTCACAGTGTATCTCAGTGACTGGTAAGTTATACAGAGATGCAGTCTATTGTTCATTTATTTCTGATTTGAAATGGTCTTGACACTACTTAGCCATACTGGGTCTGAGGTCTCATATTTAGTAGGACCACATCTATGGAGAGAGGACAGCGCAGGCCTTTGGGAAAGGGAGTTGTCTGGCACATGCTGTGTCATGCTCGTAAAGGGGTATGATGCAAGACCTCTACATAATTTGACTCTGATGTTGCAGCAAACTGAAAAGTGTGCACTCTGTTTTGTTATAAAACTTGGGGGTTTTTTGTTAAATGCTATACAGTAATTTTAAGAAAACATAGGTAAAGATTTTGGGTATGATTTATTTCTAGTCTGATGTAAATTATGTGTGAATAAACTTTATCTTGCCCAATTTAAAAATAGGCATTTTGAGTTACTCACTAACTCCATGTTTGTTCGCGGTGCTTACACAAATCTTGCAAACTAATGCACTAATCTCTGCTAAGCAGTGTATTTAAGAGGTTTCCGAAATCTAGACATAATATAAGATGAAACATAAATTCTGAGATCTCCTCCTTGATTATTCATGGCACTTGAAAATGACATCAACAATTGGCTGATAGTATGCAGTGCAAGTACAATCGGAATCAGCCACTGGCACGAAGAAAGTGGTGTCACTGAGAAGTGGTGTGCCCTTATCACTTATAGGAACCTTGTAGTGAGGGAAGCATGTTCTGCCTCTTTTTAAGTATTCAGTTACCTGAGGGACAGAGGTTAACCTACACACATTAAGGAGGGATGTTAAACTAAACACGTTAAAGTATGTGTGTGCATGTATTTATATGTGTGTATGTGTGTGTTTGTGTGAGTATTTTCATCTGAAGGGATGGATAGTCACTGAATAATGTGTTGCTAAATGTCTACTGATCAATGAAACATTAAAAAGTTACACCTATACTAATGCTGTAACCTGGCGAGTGCCCAAGGTTTGCATGACATCCATGCGTCCTGTTAGCCTGGCACAGCTTTGCTGAGGGTCAGCTCTCTCAACCACGGTTTAGAGGTCAGCATGAGCTGTGGTTCACTTCCACAGTCAGTTTGGATTTTGGATTTCTGTGCTGGAAATGGAAGGAGATTTATTTGGGTTTTTGTGTGCAAGCTGTACCGATACACTTGGTCTATTCATGAGAGTACACTACCTGGTCCTTTTTGTATATTTGAGTGCAGCCAGCCAGCAATAGCAACATGGATCTGTTCAGGTAGGAAGCGGGACTGTGGGGCATAAGCTGCAGGACTGCCTGTTCTGCAGTAATTAAGTGTGGCTTACCATAAATCCTGGTGAGCACAAACTCTACTGCAGAATGAATTTACTCCTATCCAAAAAGTGCTAAATGTTGTAACGTCAAGGCTGCAAATGACTGTTTCATGGACTGAGCTGATGCACACATTTCAAGTATGCTAAGCACACCAGGCCCTGTAGAAAAATATGCTGATTATTCTAGTCCCAGGTGGCCAACTTGCAGCTGTTCAGCCTCAGAGATACTTAGGCAGGCCTTCCACTTCTTGATAGTCCCAAGTGTCTCATTTCCCTGCGAGCTATGTACAGTGGTCTCAGCTGAGTTTTCTAGTTACACCAAGGATGGTAGTGCACCTAGGTGTGATAACATAGGACATAGGGGTCTCCTCTCAGCTCTGAATGTAGGAAGCACGTATTTCCATGTTTCTTGTTCTTTGCAGTAGGAGAAAAACATGGTGTATGAAGTACAGTAATTTTAGTTGATGAAACGCATCTGTATGGCTGGCTAGCTCATTCATCATCCTCTTTCACGCATATGAATAAATTATATTTTTCCAGGACTTGTCTCTGGAACTAAGCCCAACTGACATGGTGTGGTATATTTATAATAGTAAACATATAAGAAAGATATTAAACTATGAGGGAGCATCCAAAGGAGGGCAACAAAGATGGTGAAGGGCCTTGAGGGGAAGCTGTATGAGAAGGAGTTGAGGTCTCTTGGACTGTTCAGCCTGGAGAAGGGGAGACTGAGAGGAGACCTCATCACAGTCTGCAACTTCCTCTCTTTCACTTTGTACTCATTACTCCTTGTTCTATCAGTACAGTTCCTGACGAAGAGTCCCTCTCCAGCTTCCCTGTAGGCCCTTTCATATACTGGACGGTTGCTTTGAGGTCTCCACTCAACCTTCTCTTCTCCAAGGTAAAGAGTCCCAGCTTTCTCAGCCTGTCTTTGTAACAGAAGTGCTCCAGTACTCTTATCAACTTTGTGGTCTTCTCTGAACTGACTCCAAGGGCTGGAAGAAGGAAGTGTCGCTAGCGGGCCCGGACACCAACGACACGGACGGCCTTATGTAGATGCAAACCGACCTCTTTATTATATTTACAAAGGTGCTTATATGCCTTAACATGCTGGACTAACATAAGGTCATTGGTTCACTGACCAGCCACCCCCCGGAGGGATTGGCTGGACCCAGTAACTCTTACCTCATGTTTTCTTCTTTGGTCTCATAACAAGACCATAGTTTACAATACTTGTAAATTGTTTTCCTGCAGCATCCTTGAGAAAGCCTTGCTTTCTCACAGACACTTGTCAGGAAAATGAAATCTCTTTGCACGCAGGCCTGTAACATCCACAAGGAAGGACTGGCAGAAGTGTAACATCATGAAATTACTGCAACCCCCATTTCCCACACTTCCTGGGAGGGAGGGTAGAAGATTCCTGAAAGAGGATGAGCCTGGGAACCAGGACAGATGGTGGGAAGGCACATTTAGTATTGTCTTTTTTTTTTTTTCACCATCCTACTCTATATTTAACTGTCAATAAATTCATTTATTCTTCCTCCATTTGATCCTGTTTTGCCTGTGACAGTGACTGGTAAGCAAACTCCCTTTCTTTATCTTGACCAATGAACTTTTCCATCCTATTATCTGCTATTGTCCTGTAGAGGATGGGAGCCAGAGAGTGGCTGGGTTGGGGGTCCAGCAGCCAGTGAAAGTCAAACCTCCACACCAGAATTAAAAATCAACACTTGATTAGAGCCAGCTCCAACTCATCGATGTTCTGCAGTGGAGATATAAATGTATATATATATACCTGTTGTATTCTAGCCACTGTAATTTCAAACTAAAAATAATAAAGGAAATAAGTGAGAGAGTGAAAGAAATAATTGACCTTCTCAGAGCAGTTCTTAGGCTTCGGATCCCTTGTTTGTACTCTTTGCTCAGGGCTGTGCCTAAAGACATAACCTAACTCTCCTTTTATGAGCCCTATTTACTTGATCAGACTTACTCCAGAAGGACTTGGTCCCATGGGGTTTGTATGCAGAAAATAGTGCTTTTACTTGAATTTAACCTCATTCTCCTCCCCTTCTATCCCTGACAACAGGAGGCACGAACAGTAAACCCTGCATTAAAGCTCGAGTTCATTATGCAGTGTACCTGTTCCTTTATCTGCACTCTGGGTTTCAACACTCTGTAGAGCTGTGCGTTGCTCCAGCAATCAAAATAACTTGCTCAGGGCAAACCCAACAATAACAACAAAAAGCACAAGTCCCAAGTATAAGCAAGTACCTGGAGGCATGCAAGTGAAACAAACCTCACTGACACAAATTGATTTGGCAGTTACAGCAAAGTTGGTGGAAAAGCAATACTATGGATTAAGGTGTTGTCCATGTAACTTGAATGAAATAAGTGACAGGTAGGAAGCTCCTTGAAAGTCAAGACTGCAACTCTCAATATACTCAAAATTATGCTAGCTTGCTGCTTACGTTTCCTAACTTCACAGCCTGTTTTAAGCACTTTCCCTGAAATGTACTCTTTCCTATGTCTCTTAGCGGAAAATGTGGCTTTGCTCAAGTGTAGCTGTATGATGTTGTAGCTATAGATGTCCCTGCTGTATTTTACACTCTGAACAGAATGTGTGCCAGCATCCAGCTACTCCAGGATTCAGTGCACAGGAGAAGCGAAGCTGATGATCACTGGCAAATATGTTATTCATTGTCAAATCAAGGGATAGATTCCATCTAAAGTGCAATCCTGCTCTGATGAAGACTAAAGATTTTTTCTCCAGAGTACACTCTGGATTTCAGACACCAGCTTCAATATATGTTGAATTTGTTTCTGTCTCTCCTCATATGCTCATATTATGAAATCTTGATCATAGAATCATATAGTCATAGAATATCCTGAGTTGGAAAGGACCCACCAGGATCATCGAAGTCTGACTCCTGGCCCTGATGTGTTGAATTAATCCATTAGAACCACCACTGGTGATTCCAGTTATTTTGTATCTTGCACAGAATACATGACATACTGAGTTACAAGAGACAGACCAATTCAGAATCACCGAAGTGCTCATTGAATTGCTCAAAGTCCTTGCTGACTTTGGGCTCCTTTTCATTGTGTATATGGAACTTTCAACATGTATATGTATGTGTTGATCCCTGTGCAGTCTGTGGTGGAAGGTGAGAACCTTGCTTAGGTACTTTCTTGAGAGGCACACAGTTCTTAAATAAAGTACTCTGAGATGCATGGAATTAAAGGGAATAGGCTGAACTAATGGAATTACAATGAGATATGAAAATATCTTTTTAATGAATCCTTGGCTTTGTTAAGGTCTGTCCCTGCATTAGACACCCATTTGTCAAGTGTTGCAATAGCAGTTAGCCACGTCAAGTGGGAGGCATTTGGAGCTATTTGCTTTGTGATGAGTAACAACCTGCATGCTGTAACCCAGCAAGAATTTCAAAGCATCTTGCTTGAAATTTGGCCTTCTTTATCTTTTTAAAAATACTGGATAATGCTTGTTGTAAAGGACCATCCTCATCCTTTATCCCTAGGTAAGGATTTTGCTGGGAAAGTAGCACATAATTAGTTGTATTAATGAGCCACTAACAAACTAAATATGATAGTAAGTGTTTTGATGTTCTGATGCCCACTTACACATACAGTGGTATAATGTTAGGATTACGTTGGTTGCTGTCTATTCAAACCTTCTGCTTTGGGATCCTTCACCATAGGTGTGGAGGGTGTGATCCTTGCTGGCTCTCTGCCCATATCCCCTTCCTGTTACCTGCTTCTGTGAGCCAAGGAGAGGCTTTGTGGTACTTCAGAATTCAGATTTTACTACTAAACAGTAGTAAAAATATAGACAGACCTATACCTACCAGCTTTAAAAGCAGCTTTCAGGGATCTACGTGGGTAGAGAATTACTGCTAGTTTGGGGAAAGGACAGACTCTAAATCCCAAATGGAACAATTTGATGGAGACTGATCTCATGTATTGAGAAGGTTTTCCTGCACAGGGGTCAATATTACATAGATGTTTAGTGCCAAATGAGCATGCACTTCTCATTATTCATCTCTGTTCACTTTTTTCTCAAAGTCTATTTGTGAGCTCAGTTTTACAACATTATGTTCCCAAACAGATTGTGTGAATTTTCCCGACCTTGGTGTTAAGTCCTATCCGTAACTGCATATATCACTGCAAAAATTGTCTCTGGGGCTGCTCATCTTGTTTGTTGAGTATTATCAGAGCTGAAAAAAGAGAGTAATAAAATATCCCCCCAAACTGACAGGACTTCTCAGAGTATGTCAAACCCCACATTAGTGAAACTTCTGTATGGATTTTAGATTTCAACCACTATAACCACACCAATAAATATGCAAAATGAGGAGTGTTGGAAGATTAAAATTATGTGAAAAGATAAATATAAAAGGCAAATACTAAATACGCATCTCAATTTTAGATCTCATGATGACAGAATTATGAAAAGTTTTCAAAATGTCCAGATTAATTTACTTTTGATGAACCCTGAAGTAAAAAGAAATAGGTCAAAATTTAGAAAGCCACTTCTGTGTAGGTGACAAACTTGACTATGTTTGGGCCAAAGATAATGTGAAAAGATGGTGAAAGCACTCTAGTACTTTCCAGTGTCTAGGCCATTTTTTGGCCAACAGAAGTACTTATCCTCTTTGTCTTCTCATAAAAGAGCCTTTTTGCTCTTCCTAAGAAGATCACTTGATTGTGCCCAATGCAGAGTGCCTTGATTTTCTGTGAGCCTCCAGCAACTCCATAAGGCCTTGCTTTGACAAACACAGAGAGGAAGGTGAACAGGAATCTTCTATTGAGAAAATCTGCAGTGGAAACAGATGGAATTCTTAGGTAGCCTGAATTTTGAGGCTAGGACAGGCTAGCCTTAAATATAGAGATCCCAGATAGTAGGACAGCCCTAGAATTCAAAACATAACCAACTAGACTTCTATAAGGCCTTTGACATGATCCTCCACAACATCCACCTCTCTAAACTGGGGACAAAGGGATTTGATGATACAACAGAACAGAAATCAGCATTAATGGGGTTAGAAAAAGGGAATCAGACCTTTGTTATGTAGTCCCGAGACACAGAACCTTTTGGAGAATTGAGCAGTGCTAGATTTGGGTTCCAGAGCCTGTCTTCAGTGATGTGTCAGAGTTTTACTCACTGTACCTTGAATGCAAACATTAACAAAACTCCAAAACCAGAAGGCAGTAGTGTTTAAGTGTATCTTTGAGGTTAGATATGAAAAGGTCATGAATACATAGATTCCCTTAAATAATCAAGATATGTTTAACATTCAGATTCAATCTGTTCAGCCAAAGGATGGATAGAGGCTTTGCAGAAGGGTGCTTATACAAGTGGCTAAAGTGCAGGAGTAATTTCCACACTTGTAGAAGCAAACAAAATTACAATATAAGAGAAGTAAATCCTTAAACATCCTTAGGTTAGAATCTGAAAACTAGGAAAATATTTTTGCTACAGTGAAAACCTTTTAAATAATTTGGATCTAATTTTCAATTTGATTGTTGCAACTATTTTCTTGACGAAAAAAAAAGAGGTGAGAAGAATAGCTTAAAATAAAGCCAGTCCTAAGCAAGTGTTGAATTATTTAGAGACTTATTAGTACTACTAGTTCTAAGCCTTGCCTTCTTCTTCAGCTAATTTAAAATAATAGCAAAAAAAATGAACAAAAAAGAAGGTATGGGGAGCTTGACATGCAGAAGTGTGCCTTATTACTGTGCTCTTATTCATCCATTGAGTGACCCCACACAATCCATCCTGACATATAAACCTTTAAAATATGGTTACTGTGATTTATATTCTAATATAGCAGACAAAGGCATCTACAATTTAATTTGAAAAGGTAGAAGTCCAAGGCCAGGAATTTCAGAAACTGTACCTGGTGACTTTAGAAGACACAGAAATCTCATAGCTATATAGTCATGTTCTCCTCTTCCTTTTATACAGACCTCAGAAGTGTTGTGCTATGGAATGGAGTCCTGTATCTCCACATACAGTCAAAAAGCTACTGGAAATACAATAACATAATCTTTGTTCAGGGAGGAGTATTGTATTCCAGATGACACAGCAAGCAAAAGTTTGTCCGAACTATTTTTAACCCTTTCACAAAATCATAGAATATCCTGAGTTGGAAGTAACCCACAAGGGTCATCAAGTCCAGCTCCTGGCCCTGTGCAGGACAATCCCAAGGATCACATCATGTACCTGAGAGTGTGGTCCAAGCATTTCTTGAACTCTGTCAGGCTTCATGCTGCGACCACTTCCCTGGGGAGCCTGTTCCAGTGCCCAACCACCCTCTGGGTGAAGAATCTTTTCCTAATATCCAACCTATATGTCCCTTCCCCCGCGTTCTCCAGGCTGAACAAGCCAAGTGAACCCAGCTACTCCTCATATGGCTTCCCCTCTAGACCCTTCACCATCTTTGCAGCCCTGCTTTGGATGCTCTCTAACAACTTTATATCCTTCTTATATTGTCATACCCAAAACTGCACACAGTGCTTGAGAGAAGTTATTATAACTCCATGCAAGTTGTCTCAAAGTCCCTTTCCTCTATTTTGCAAAGAATCTGTTTTGTGTTTATAGATATAAAATCAAATAGCACATTCTTAATGACCTACTGCTTGAGGGTGATCTTTCAATATGCAGTGCAATGTTATTCTGGAAGAGGTTTTTAAAGTGTTGCTAGCTCTTCCCTAGTGGAAATTTATTCAAAGAAAATAAACATTTATCATTAGTGGGCTTCTGCTCCCATTTCATTCTGCTAATGAATCCTTTCTACAAGGATTAGATGTTGATTAGATATAATGGCTGTTAATGATCTTATCTACTAAATTAAGGCAGATGTTAAGGGATTTATACTTAAAAATACCTCATGTGGTAAATCTCAGGAGTGTGCAGAAGAAAAGCAACACTGTCTGCATTCATAGTGATAACAAATTAACCGTGACCTGAAGAGGTCAGGAAGTGCGCATATTATTTGATTAGAAAAGGTACAAGCGAAAATTCTACTTCTACATGAACATTTTTGGAAGACAATGGAATGAAAAAAATTTCTTAAAAGGCTCTGAACCTGAAAGTAGTTTTAAAAATGTCATTTATCTGTAAGCTGTGAAAATGCATCCGGCTAGAGGAACTGAGTCTCGTCTGGGTTAAGATGTAATGAAATCTCAGTAATTTTTCCCTCACTATTAGAAGGTGGTAAGAAGTAATTTTTAGTGTAGCAGATCTTACTGGACTGCGTAGTAGTAAATTTCAGGAAAGTAAGCAAATAACTCCTTTGTGACTGAGAGCAGGGCTATAAAATGAAAATGAGAGAATGAAGCTCAGTGGCTGAACATGTGAGTGAAAAAGAGACGTGTGTGATGGGAACATACTTGAGGGATAACCTGTGAAACCATCCCCTAGGAAGAAGATGAATGTATGCACCACTGCTGCATCTACTAAAGAAATTTTATGGAAGGCTGCTTATGTGGATCTCTGTTTTTCATTTTTCTTTCAGTAATGCCAATGTTTACAGTATTAGAGGTATCTAAAGGGAGGGATAAAGCTTTTTAAGGTCTTTGACTTGATGGAATACTCAAGCTTGGCTATTTAGCAAGAAAATTCCTGGATTATTATTCCTCTTAGTTGAATTTATTATTCTTTCAGTAGTTTCATAATAATTTGAGTATCAAAATATGCTCTTTGGGAGACCCTTCCATTATTACCTTTTAATGACCAAGATCCTCTGAGTCCTCCATTAAGACGGCACAATATTGTATCATGCTTAGTATTACAAGCAAGCTGGCATTCATGTTCTTATTTTTTGGCTCATATGTTTAATTCTGTAAAGTCCTGATGTGATTATTAAGAGCAAGAGTCATTGACAAAATTGTATTGAAGGGTGAAATTTATCTTGTGCTGAATGGCAGCGTGAAGCCAAAGTAAGATGTATGTGGGATATTAGCCTCTGATGGTTCTCTACTAAGGAAGAATTTAATTAACAATAAATTTAATTATTTCATTTTGATATACCAGCTTTTGCAGGCTTTCCTGCGTTTTTCAGCATAGTTAAGAATCTAGGACATGAAATGAGGGTCAAATTTTTAAAAGAAGCTAATAATTTTGGATAGCTTTTTTTTTTTTTTTGAGGAGTTTTGANCAGCTAATAATTTTGGATAGCATTTTTTTTTTTGAGGAGTTTTGAAAGAAAAAAGAGACATTTGAGACACCTTGAAAGGAATTCTTTTTTGGAAAGCTTTGATAATTTATTAATTGAAACTCAGCCCTCTGGAAAAAGGGTCTCCAGGGGAATTCCCAAAGACATTAGAGTCTCTTGAACATATAGATGTGGACTCTTGAGCCTTTTGTTTGAAATTCAGAGGCTCCCTGAACTGGTTTTAAATGTTGCATAGTGTCAAAGTCTCCTCTATTGTCTGCTCTGCCACAGTGAGAATATTGGGAATATTCAAGAAGTTGGGAGATGATGCTGCCAGTCCAGTTGATCTAAGCTTACCAAATAGATGTTCCAAGCTGTTTGACGTCATACCCAGCAATAAACAGAGAGTGTGAGGGTGGTGATGTCTGGGTAGGTAGTCATTGCATGGACATTGCCTGAGCATTCTTTTACTTGTGGAAGATAGTGAGCAATTCCTTTGGATTACTTGCTTTGTTTTTTCTATTTTTCTTCTTCCTATTTACTGATTCAACTGTCTTTATCTTAACCCATTTTTTCTTGCCTTTCCCCTTCCCTTCCACACCCCTATTCCCCTGGGGAATGTTACTGGTTGGGGTAAAACTTCTGCCAGCCATGTTCAACCCACCATGCCAAATATCCCTGCATTACTCTTGAACATACAAACCATTTCCAAAATGATTGCTTCTTTTTCTTCCAGTGCAGTGAGAAAACCACTTCTGCAGACAGTCAAACATTTCCTCATGTGCTCAGCACTGATTCCAGAGCTGCCTCTGTAGCTGTTTAAGAGGAACAAGATGGGCCAGAGACATAGCTGCACATAGGCTCGTGTCTGGTCCAGCACCAAGCCAGAAACTGCTGTCCATTAAATGGTTAAGGGACTGGAGCAGCTGCACACAAAAGGAGTCTGTGTGAGCTGGCATTACTTAGTATGGAGAAGGCTCAGGGGAGATCTAATCAGTGTATATAAATACCTGGCAAGAGACAATAAAGAAGGTGGACCTAAGCTTTTCTCACCTGTAGCCAGAGGAATGAAAGAGGCAGTAAGTACAAATGGAAATACAGGAAATTCTATTTACTTGGTCTCTCCAAAAAACAGCTAAAAGTCACATTTTCAGTGTTCTCTGAAGTTATTTTCTGATTAACATCTGACTCTTGCTTCACAGGAGATTACCAGAGAAGCACTTCAAGGCTCACTTTGTTTCTTTTTTTCCCCTTCCCCCTGGTGATATGAGTACAGTATGCCAGAATTATGTTGAAATTTGCAGTTGATGACAAACTGACCTCATTGCTTTCTACAACTTTCTCCTGAGAGGGAGTGGAGGGATCCCTGAGGGATCAGCAGGTGCTGATCTCTTCTCTGGTGAACTGTGATAGGGCACATGGAAATGGTATGAAGCTGCATCGGGGGTGTTCAGACTGGATATTAGGAAGAAGTTCTCCACTGAGAAGGTAGTCAAGTACTGTAAGAAGCTTCCAAGGGGAGTCGTCACGGCACCAACCTATCAATGTTCAGGAACATTTGGATAATACTCTTAGATACACAGTTAACTCTTAGATTACACTGGGTACAGTCGGAAATTGGACTCAGTGATTCTCTTGGAGCTCTTCCAACTCTGGATATTCTATGATTCTGTTGTCACTTATGCATTTAGAAATAGCTTGAGTAGCCTCTCAATTCCAGCGACCAGAAACTAGAGCTGCAAATATTCACAGTGGAAATAAAATATAACTGATAATAAATAGTAATGGGAAGGTGTTATCACAAGAAGTTGTCCAGTCATCATCACTTTAAATGTTTGAATAGAGATTAGCTTTTTCTTTACAGAAATGAAAGAAAATATGATTGAATATTCATATCATATCAGGCAGAAATTTGGCTATTGTTGGACTTAAACTGTCTAATATTTCTAGGAGGATTGGCAAGGACAGGAAATTCCATCAATGATGTTGCATGTTCAATTTTTAATTAATGTTCTTTCAGAAGAATAGCATCAGTGTTTTATCACTCATTATTTTCATGACTGAAAATGCAGAGTTTTAATAGCAAACTTGTAAACAATAAATTAGTGTTTGATATGCAGTCAAAAGAAGAAATATTCAAACTTCAAAGAGACACCATTTCAACTACAGCAGTACATTTTTAGGTGCTTCTAATCTACAGTTGTTTGAACCAATTTTTCATCATGGTCCAACAGAGGTGTTAAAGACCTACCAGATCATTAAACTCAGCTATCTAGCAGACATTTAAGAGATATACTGATTACTAAACCAGTTATGGGATAATACTTAAAAGTACCAGAAACTGTGGGTTACAGATCACTCTGAACTTCAGTGGAAGTGTGGGATCACAAAATTTACCCTCAGTAAGAGGCAAGCTGTTGTCAGGAAGTCATATTTTTTAAGGAACCATGGTGAAGAGCAGATAGCATTTATGCCCAAATGAAGTCACATTCTTATTTTGATAGCATCCACCTGTTTAAAGTTCTGATTTCCATCAAACAGAAATTGGCAGAAAATGAATGGCCAGATGCTTTTCAAACAACTTCTCTGCAGGCTAACAAGATGAGAATTTTACTTTTAGATCCCCACAGAACTGTCTGTCACTAAACTTCATAGTTTCAACTCTTATTCTGCTAGATTATGAAACTGTGAAAAGCAAAAAGTAGCAGTCCAAGAAGGCTAAAGACAGATGCTGAAAATGTAGGTGTCAATTGGCTGCTGACTTGTTATCTGACTAAATCTGTAGATTTTTCATTTTCTGTTGATGGTTAAACCCCCAACTCCCCAGAAAAACCCAAACCATATCAAAGTATGTTATGATGAAAAACTGTACAAAAGCTGGATCTTCCTGTACATCTAGACCTGGTCTAGGTTTTAGCAACCAGCTACTGATTCTAGCACACGTGCTTTTCTGTGGAGGGGGATCATGTAAGGAAAAAGAACCATGAAAGTAAGAACTAGAAACTGGCACAAACCAGAAACTGGTTCCAAACATATTAAAGACAAGAAGGCAGTTGGGAATAATCAACATGAGTTTATGAAGGGGAAATCCTTGATCAAGCCGATACCTTTCTATGATGAGATGATGACCTCAGCAGATATTGCTTACCTTGACTTTAGCAAGGTTTTTCACCCTGTGTCCCACAACATCCTCATTTACAAAGTAAAGAAATGTGGACTAGAAAATTATACTTTGAATCAGGTCAAAAGCTGGCTGAACTGCCAAGCCTGAAGGGTTGTGAGCAGCAGTCACCTGTGGTGTACACCAGCAGTCTACACTGGAACTGACATTGTCTATCATTTTCTTTCAAGACGTGGGTGGTAGGATGGAGCATTCACTAGAAAGTTTATGTGTGATCTGAAACTGAGACAAGTGCTTGATAGACCAGGTGGCTATGCTGCCATTCAGAAGAATCTCAGCAGACTGGAGAAATGGCAGGTCCATCATGGTATTCAACAAAGGGAAATGCCAAGTTCTGTCCCTTGGGAAGAGTTAACCTCATACACCTGGCTGGGTGCTGAACAGCTGGAAAGGAGATTTGTAGAGAAGGACCTTGGGGTCCTGGTGGACGCCAAGCTTACCATTGCACAGAAAACCATACTTTCATCAAAGAAAGCCAAGAGTATCCTGGCTTTTGTTAAGAAGAATGTTGACAGTAGGCAGAGAGACCTGATCCCTTCTTATGCTCTGCCCTGGGATGCTGTGTCCATTTCAAAGCACCCACTGCAAGAGAGATTGAATGAGTGCAGACAAAGGCCGTGAAGACAGTTAAGGGATTGGAGTATTTTTTGTACAAGAAGAAGATGAGAGGTGAGACTGTTCAGCCTGGAGAAAAAAAAGGCTCATGGAGAAACTTATCACAGTGTATAAATACCAGATAGTAGGCAGTAAAGAGTATGGAGCCATACTCCTCTCAGTGGCGTCCAGTGGAAGTACAAGAGGCAATGGGAAAGAACTGAAATACAGTAAATTCCATTTAAAACCCCCCAATCCTGTAATTCATTGAGCTGCCTTTCTGAAGTGATCATATTTATAGAGTGACAACAGAAAATTTAAATAAGCAAATTAGATGACTAATTTTTGGATCACAGGATAAAATGCACCCTATATAAATGAGTATTCCTCCCCAAACTGATGTAACAATAAAACTATCTACCTACTAATGTGCATCAATATCTACACAAGTACAGAGACCTCCCTAAGGCATTAACTACCAGGGTACTTCCTCTTTGCATCACGGACAACATTTTTTATTACTAGAGGAGCATTTGTTCAAGAAAAGTGAGTTCGTGACTTCTCTTCCATAACTGCACTGTGAGAATGGCTGCTCCTTTGTTTTGAGAGCCTAGTCACTTTTCCATGCATGTCACAGGAAATTGCAGACTTTTGAAATATAATTCTGTACAACTATGAGGTGGAGTTATTTACTTTTTTCCTAGTGATCCCTAAAGTCTGCTTAGTTCTTAAATGGAAGTTCTATTCTGTAAATCTAATTAATTCTCTGAATGTTGTTTAGGTCAGTATCAAACTATACAGAATTATGATCAACTGGGAAATGCAAATAAGAAACGAGAACATTCCATCATAAACCAATAAAAGCAATTCAGTATCTAACAGGCTGCCCTTAGCAGGGATTGCAGTACATCAAAGTAATAACTGTGTAATAATGTTTCCTTAGGCCTCAGAAATATGATCTATTATTAGTTATCAAAATCATTAACAACTCTACTGGTGTTGGTCAATAAAAATCAGGTCAAAAATCCCAAGGTACTACTGACAATGTTGTCCACTATAATATTCTTCTGCTCTTAGTGAGGAAGAGATTTCAAAGTATTTGTTTTCCCAGGTGACAAGATACATAAATATGAAACTGAAAGTGAAAAGTAGGAAGCAGCTGTTGATAGGAGGTAATATATCGCATGTGGATTGTGGTGCACACTTCAGTACAATCGTTAAAATAAAACTGGCAGAATGAGAAGAAAATAAGATTTATAGTGCGTGAGAGTTGAGAAATATTGTCTATGCTGAAAGGAGCAATTTATTGTCTGTGGAACAATGCAGTGAAGATGTTACAAAGAGAGATTTACCATAAGTGATTAGTTTACATAATAGAGCCTGATTTGCGTATTAAGTTTCATTGAATTCCAAAACATGTACAACAACTTACTGCATTAAAATATATTCTACTATTAATTAGCTACTGAACCCTGAAAAGGACCACATTTTTGCTGCAAGCCTAAGTGGAAATAGAATTATATTCTTTCTTTGGTACATGTTCACAGCTCCTTTACATTTCTTTCCAGGAGTCATCTTCTTAATCATGTATTGCCAAAGGAAATAGTGGGCATATGCAGATTCATTGTGAAGGAATATTTGTAATCTTGACATAGGGACAGGCTGCTCTCACAAATGATGGGACTTTATCCTCTCCCATATTCTGCATTTGTTTTAGTTAAAAGAAAAGATCTATTTTATGGATCCAGACCTGGAGATGGATCCAGATGGAGAATGACACATTGACTAGACTAACATTTTATCAGAAATGAAAACACAAATGTCAGTGCCCCCCTACAGAAAAACATGTGACATTTTTTGGAGGTCCTGAGCATGTGTGGAGTAAATGATTGAAGGTGTGCTAAAGTGTCTAAGGGGACTGGAATTGTCTAGTTAAAGGGAGTGGTATAGGAACTAGATGATCTTAAAGGTCCCTTCCGAGCCAAGTCATTCCATCATTCTGTGACTCCATGAATTTTATCAGGAGCAGTTTATATACTATGGGAAAGTCATGGGTAAGCATTCATGCTGGTGCTCAGTTTACATCTCTAATGGGGTCATAACTTCACAGATACACGTGAATTTGAAGAACTGATTTCTACCTTTCCCATGGATCTTTGTGTGACCAATGAATTTAGATCTGCTCCTTTTACAAGAAGAAATAAAAAACAGATCATACCAACCTTCATACTGTTAGAACATGTGAACACTGTACAGCAGCTGGGGACTAGAAGGGTGCCAATTCTAGTTTCAGTACAGAATAAGAAATAAAGCTTCAAACATGATTTTGCACAAAATACTATAGCTCATTATCCAATTTTTCCTCACTTTGGGATGCAAAGAATACTAATCAGCACTCAGCTTTTCTACAGATATTAGATGCTGATGAATTGATCTGGTGTGGGTTTCTGTTGATATTAGATTGAGCAAGAACTTTAGGGATGGCTGATGTTGTCTCTGTCAAGCAGGTGTGACTTTGTCTCAAACCAAACCTTCCCTGAAGTGGAAGCTACAAAACTGGATCAAATAGGATAGCAATAAAAATAGGGCTTTTAGCTCAAGTTTAGCACTGTGGTGGTGTGGCTGTCTGGCTTCTCGACAGCTCAAAACACTGGTTAAAGAAGTAAAACTTAAAACAACTACCAGAGATATGCTTAGACATCACTGATCACAGGGATTTATTGATTCACTTCTAGAGTCTTACTGGCAGAAAAGAAGGCATGAATGGAAGAACAAAATGCCCAGGACATGGGTTTTGGCACCTCACAAAACTGCATTGTGCAGACCTTGTAGACTATAATCACTCCTGGACTAGATGTTGTGACTCCCCCTTTGGAAATATGACTGTAGAGAGCTTAGACCTTTCACTTAGGGACTGTGAATTTACTCAGACATGTCCTACTTGACACTAGAGACAAGAAAATTTCACAGTAATTGAAAATGAGCAAATCCAGCTTCCAGATCTATTCAGTCCAAGACTCCGTTCCAAGTGTTTTAGCTGCCTTTTCCAAATGTTTTTCAGGCTACCATGACATTCAGGAAGCAGAGCTGTAGGCTATCAATGAAACTCCAGAGGGGAAGAAGACAGTACTGAGGAGAGGAAATCATTTCCCCATGGTTTGCCACAGTATTTTTCTTGGGTTGGGTTACCCAATGTTAGAATACATTGAGGGTTGATTTATTGCTAGTATACTAAAATTATATGATGTTAACACCATTTCTGCCTCCATGACTATAGAGAATATAGTGGAAGGGTTACCAGGATGTGACTCTTGAGGTGCACATGGGTTACCAGCCACTCAAATACATTTCCCATGACAGGTTACATTATTTGGCAGCTCTCTGAAATCTCTCTGGATATAAAGGTTTTGAGTGAGGATGTTGAGAGATATGGGATGACCTGCGTATAAAGAATAGTGAAATTATCCAGGACTCACCTGGGAACAGAAATAACTAAAGAGGAGGGTATGATAGAGAACTAAAAATCACGAATAACAGAAAAACCACCAACAAAAATAATATAGGTATGAATATATTCATTCTTTCTCCTAAAAAAAGAGTCAGCTCAATGAACTTAGGGAACCAGATTCAACACAAATTGGAAGAGGTGGCTCTTTGTGCAAGCACCAAGAGCTTTTATCTTTATGGGTAAGGATTTCTAGGCCATAAAACTTCCCATGCTCTTTTTTCTCAATGTTTGCCAGGGACGTAATGAGTGTTAAAAATTTATGTTGGTGCTAGGGAAAACTGCACAAATTCATGAATGAGAAATCCTGTACGTGTTACTAAATACATGGAAATTAAATTTGTAGTTCATAGGCAGGTGAGGGGAATTTTTAAAAATACAAGTCTCACTCTAATTGTACTCATGCTTAAGTATCTGCTTTGGTGAGATTTGAGGCTACTATATCTGGAAGTTGTTATTATATTAATTATGTTATGTTATATTTATTGTATTTTGTATCTTTATTATATTTAGTACATTTAGTATATTTAGTATATTTACTATCTTATTACTGGTGGGCCAATTAGAGAAGTTGGTGTTATCAGAGCTCTCCGTGCCCCAGGAGTATTCACATTTGAAATTTATTCTGCAATGTAATGGGGAGGCCCTTTGGGAGGATTTTGCATTTGTAAATATTGCCCAGAACTTTCTTTCTCACCTTCTCTGAACCATGTACTGTGTCTTATGATTCTCAGTTATACAATGAGGTTTGTACTTGGATTGGAGGACTGGTAAAACTAGGTACTCTTGAAGTACTCAGAATAGTAGGAGATGTGTGACCAGTTCTACCTTTTTTTGCATGTTTCCAAGTTCTCCCTCATATCCATACAGAAACAAAGAAGGCTGTAGTCTGAGAGGTCAGTTATCTCTGAAATTTAGAAACATTCTATTACTCATGAGAATATTTTCACCAGAGAGAAAAAAGGGTTAAAGAGCCTAAGAAAATCAATAGGATGCTTGACAGGAATGTTATGTTGTTTAGAAGATACATTAATTTATAGATTTTAATCCTCTGTAAATATTTATTTCATTGATTTTTCTCCCACATCCTCTATAGTTTCTTTGTATATGCCTATCAGAAACCACAATTAAAGGCATTATTACTGCAAAAATGAAGTAATAACTGAAAAGCTTTATGCAGGAATATTTCTAATTAAGGGTAATGTAACTATATACCATTTCATAATTAACACCAAACATAAATAAACTGAATTTTTTCACAGCCACACATGATGTAGAAGTCTTTCTCAAAATATATTGTTTAGCTTTAGGTGTTGCAAAGACAAATATGATGTGAAAACATAATCACATCTTGTATTCAGCCTCTGTTATTGGAAAATAGTGTGGCTTAATTGAGATGAAATATATGCAGTTGACTGACCTCCATCTCACTTTAGTTTGTAGCTTCAGGTACAATTGAATCAGAACAAGACATATATAAAATAGGTTGCACAGAATGTCTGCAAAAAGGAGTACTAAGATTGACACATCAAGTTCTCAGAAGTTAGGAGATTTAATAAGATTCCTCAGCCAATTAATTTTGTCTTCTTTTCTCTATTCGTTTTTGTACAACAATAGTATTTTTCTTCTGAAGATTCCTTCTTTGTTCAGTGCACAGGAATGGACAAGACACACTTGAAATATTACAGTTCATTGGGAGAGCATCGTGTGCCCAGACTGTGAAAAGGCAAGGGAGAGGACTAATGGCAAGCCATTATAAGGGAAGTGTTCCTCTCAGCCATTGTGTGGGGACAAAAGTGATATAGAGTTCAGTCCTTGGTAGGTAGTGTCAGATTCTTGAGCAAGCCCCAAAAGATTCTGCACTTCCATGAAATACACCTGCGTCCAGAGGAAAGCAAGCAATAATAAATACAACATATTTGACTTTGACAAATATATGGTAGTTATAACTTATTAGAAACAGGTTCTTAAAATAAGTGTTGGGATGTCTTAATAACAGAATACTGCCAGTTCTGCTCCACATGACATTATATTTATTTCTATTTTATTTCTACAGGTAGAGATAAAAATTATAGCATCAGACAGTGAGATTCCACCATTGTACATACTGTAAGAATACATCACTTACCCTAAAAATACTTAAGTCTGAGTACACATAAAAAAAAAGATACATAGTATGACTTTAGCTAATGAAGGAAGATGTTGATGGTCACCATCAGATGAAATCTATTCCAAAATGTTTAATCCTAGTTATTGCCCTTTTTGACTAAAAGAAGAAATCAGACCACAATTTGTGTTGTGGGTAAGGCATCTACTGCTCTTTGTCCAATCAAGTCTCCTGAGTAAAAACATAATACCTAAAATCTTTCAACTGCAGCACATGTGGAGTGACCACAGAAGTTTGAGGAAGCAGTTCTTGAGAGCCATCAGAGATCCAGGGCTTCTTGGCATGTAACTGAAAGGAATGGCATAGTTAAGTATCTCCGAGGAAGATTAAAGCTTTCTGTGTAATTTTTTTTTTAATTTCACAAAAACTTGCTCACTGAAAGCTCATTTAAGACAAAGGAGTAGCAAGAGAATAATTTGTCTTCTTCTATACAAATGTATACACATAGATAACTTTAGGTACAGAATAAACACAGATTTTGAAAAGCGAGTTGAGGTGTCTTAATTTGTGGTGCCACTTTTGTAGCACCCTGAAAAAAGAGGTTTCAGAAAATGCTGACTGTTTTTCTTCCTTTAGTGGTTCCCTTCAAGGTGTTTCTTGATAGGTCCACAGGGAATAATATACCTCAAATCATTACTCACTCAAGAAAATGTTGGTCATCACTCTTTTCTTGATTAAAGCCTCAAAACTGCATGTTAGACCTTAAAGATTTCTCTTTGTCCTCTTGGTTACTGAATTTATGTCAAAATTATGTTATCAAACATTTCCCTGACAAAATAGGGGTTTGATCAATACAGTGAATGTCAGATCTGCAATGCTAAGCTTAGGCAGATTTTTTTTCATGTAGTCCTTTTTCCCCCCATAATATAAATGTATTTTTAATGAGTTTGTGTGGTGTTTTTTATGTAAACTTTTCTGTGTTATTTACGTTCAGATTTCCCCTGAGTCAGGTTTTTTTTTAGCACTGCCTATAAAGATTATTTCATTTTTGATTTATTCATGGCCACAGCAAAACCATCGCACTTGTGGGAAATACACATCTGAGGAAATAATTTACATTATAGAAATTAATGAATTCCACTATAGGGTTTAACTTCATAAATTGCTAAATCGGCAAATGGTCAAAAGTGCCAGGCAGTACAGTTCTGTGCTACCTGACCAGAGATGTATTTTGCACTGCATTTTACACATTCCCATGTAACCTCATGTTTAGTTCTCCAAGAGATTCTGCATCTGAGTTGTTGTTCTGCTACTTATGTGGCTTTGGGGAAAAAAACCACAGCTAGATGCAGGTGTGATGATTCTATTATCTTTAGCTCAAAAAACCGGGGTTGTGTCTCGTGGATTGCTTGACCTTTATATACAGAGTGTGGAGAGGATTAATTACATCAGGGAATTATTAACAGTAGTCACTATATTGTCCAGACATCTGAACTAACCAGTTTAAATAGATATATATCTTGAAGCCTCCCTTCTTTAGAAGTAAGGCAGCTCTGCATTCTTGTTTTTCTGTGTTTTGCATAAGAAGTCACTAGGCAAAAAGATACCACAGGATCCTTCCCCTGCTCCAGGAAATATCTCAGTGCACATGGGAAAATTAAGAATAAGTCTACGTATATAACTGTTGGTTCTGAGTCAATATTAGTAATTTTTAAAATTGAGTTATAGTAGTAAGAGCTAAATAAATTCATCAACTCTGACATTGACTATGTAATTAACCCTGCATCTTGTTTTTTGGCTTCTCTCCTAAATGACAAAATAGACCAAAATACAGGTAAAAAGCAGATTCTGCTGAAAAAGTTCACTGGAAGTCTTCAGTCCTGGGATTTATGAAATTAGGAAGAATGTGGAGATTGTGTGTTTTATCATACACAATACTAGGAGACGTGATTAAAATATCAGGAAGCAGGGGGGTTGTGTTTGTTTATCTGTTTATTTGAGTTTCTGTTTTTTTGGGGTTTTTTCATTTTATTTTTCACAAAGATGAAAAGTATGATGATCATTTGAAGAAGTTCCAAACATCCCCAAAACCGGGCAAATTCTTGGATAGGGAATAATAAATAATACTGGTGGTAAGCAGGAAGACAGCATCTAGAATCACCTTGTATGTGATTGATTTCTAATATTCTTTCACAGAAGGAACTCTGTAGATGCCAAGTTCAAAAAAGAAGGAGGGAGAGGACATATTCCAGGCACCAGAGCAAAGATTTCCCTGCAGGTCATGGAGAAGGCCATGCCATGGAGCAGATATCCACACTGCAGCCTGGGGATGACCCCATGCCAGAACAGGGTCCCTGTTCAGGTCCTGAATGTGCCCTGCAGGAAGCAATGCAGCATGGATAGCCGTGGAGTACACTCCTGTGAGGAACAGTGAGAAGTCTGCATTGAAAAGACCTTTCCAGAAGAAATGTATTCCACGTAAAGGAACCACACTGGAGCACTTTGTGAAGAACTATAGCCTCTGGGAAGGATCCGTGTTGGAGAATTTTTTGAACGACTGTATCCTGTAGCAGGGGAAGTACTTGACATGGAATGAGTGGCAGAGGCTAAGTGTTATGAACCGACCACAAATCCCATTTCCCATCACCTGAGAACTCTCAGGGTGAGGAGGTAGAGAATTTGGCAGTGATGTTGAACCAGAGAAGAAGGAAGGGATGGAGTGAAAGTGTTTTTAGTTTTTTCTTTGTTTCTTATTACCCTCTCTCTTATTAATTGCCAATACATTAAAGTAATTTCCCCAACTTGAGTCTGACTCAGCCCCCAAGCATTTTTTTTGTATTTTCTTCCTCTGTCCTGGTCAAGAGTAAAAGTGATAGAGTGGCTTGGTGGGCAGCTGGCAACCAGCTAAGGTAAACCCACCACAATAGTAAAGAACAATGTTTCAGGGAAATCCTAAGTGATCACCATGAAAGATCTTTGCCAATGGTTTTAAGTTTAAGTCAACTTTGTTGAACAAACTGATTCAAGAACGTGGATATTCTTTGTCTTAAAACTGCAGTGATATGTAAATGGATGTATAAGCCAATCAATTCTTATAAGAGTAGAAAAGCTATTAAGAAGTAGGTGACTGAGATCTGTGGTATGGTCACAGAAAGATGCTGTGAGATCATTTAATTGAATTCTAAAAAGCCTAAGTATATTGCTGTTGCATATTCTATTAATGTTATGATTTTGTTCATTTTTCTTGATCAAATTGGTGCAATGTTGCCGATCTGGCATATAGTGACAATAGCTGTGTGTGTTATAAATGTATTGTACTGGAATAGCTTAGAAAATCAATGGTGATATTATATTAGCATACTACTAGCTGCTGACTCCTGTCATGACAGTGCAATGCAGCATATTTTTGTGTACATTAGGGTATTCTGTTTGAAACTGACTGCTCCTAAGATGTCAAACCTGAAAGATGTGGAGGTGTGTTTATTGATATAAGAAATTAAATACAGTAACATCAAATAGAAAATTTTCTAAATAGATCCTCATCCTGAATAGGAACTTCCCCGTACCTGTGGCCCCTATTCTGGGCAATCTTTCAGGATGAAAGAAAGAAATAAAGGACAATATTAGGAAAAAGAGATTCCAGGAAAAGAGATGGCTGCAGCCTCCCTGTTCTGGTTTCACAGGGGTATTTAACAGTAACACACAAGTCCTTAAATCCATGTATCTGGCAGTGAAATAATTCATTTTGTCTGCCATTTTGGTAAGTTTAAGGTTCCCTTCCAACCACTTGAATACTGGTTCTAGCAAAATGTGACAAGGGAGCCTAACAAGGCACATAAAACATAGTACTTGATCTTTGAGTTTTTGCTGCCAGACCCAAAATCTTACCACCTCAAGCACTGCAGTACTGAGCACCTTAAGGCCTGTAGCTCTTTGATGGATATTAACCTGTAAACCTTGTCTAGATCTTGAGAAAGTCAAGGTAAAGATGCTCTCTGATGTCTGTGAGAATTGTTCTTGTCTGAGCCAATGTATTACTGAAGACTTTAAAAATATAGTCAGGTGCAGTAAACCTTGCATATTTACAGAGACCTATGCCTTTTTAAATTTTTTTCTGCACTTTCCTAGCTTCTCCTCTGCACACAGAAGAGAATTTATTTTAGTGAACAAATTTAATACAAGTTTAAATTAAATGCTTCTTTAACTTAAGTTATTGGATCTGAGTTCTGATTCTCTATTGTTACTATCAGGGCAATCTCCCTATCAAATGCAGTCCTTTAAAAAAACCCAAACACATGGATTATTATTGATGCCTGCAGTTTTCCATCGTGACAAATTCTCTGTTCTATGCTGTTTAAAATGAAGTTGGGTGCAGTTCTGTAATGACAAACCCCACCAATATGTAACATTGTACAGGTTTTAAGGATGCAAGCAAATTCTACTCAACATTAGTAACATATTAGAGAGTATTGTTTATTACAGTCACCACCATTCAGAGAAATATCAGATCAAATACATTCTGGCCTGTGATTTAAATATTGTAATACATGCTTAGAACAATTCAAATAGAGTCTGTATTAGCATAGGAATTCTAAGGTGGCAACATCCTGCTTTTGGAGAAAAAAGATGTGCTCTCTTAATTGGTGGTATTCCATATGTGTCTTTTATGTTCACTTTTATGTATGATTGATTTTAGAAGACCACGGAAAGATTAAGAAATATCTTGTAAAGGCATTATGGTGGCATTACAGTGACTGTGTTTTTTTGTAATTATGTATCGCCTCTGAAGTGGTACTTTTAAAAGGGAATTGACTCTTTCACACATTTGTAGAATATTCTGAAGAGTTCTAAATATTGCAAAGCCACAAGTGAATGTCTTTCTGTAGGTAAGTATAGGCACACCTGTGTCAGAAGTGAGACACAAAGAAGAAAATATAGTTATTCTTTTTAAGGGCATATGTGTATTGATATTTCAGTCCGTATTTATGTGTACAAATGAATGGAACTTTGCTTTCAGAGTCTTGGTTCTTTTTATGAATAGTGTTCATCAAATACTCCAGCTTCCCAAGGACTGGGGCAGAAAATTTACACTAAAACTGGATTTCTTAGTTTTCTGCTGATGGTCCTTTGGGTCAGTTTTTCAAACACCCACATCCATAGATCCTGGTTTGCAGTTGATGACTTTACAAAGCCATTACAAATTAGATCTTCTGTGCTTCAGTTACACCACAAAAGTCTACATATCTGTAAAAAAAAAAAGAGACTTTAACACTCATTTTAGCATCTAAATACAGTTTTGAATATAAGATTTTCTCTGGCTGATATATATAAGTGGTTTTCTGTTTCTTCTTCCACTTCTATCATGGTTAACATTTTATATTTGTATTAATACAAAGCCTTGTGTAAAGGATCTAAAAGTTCTGTGAATGATCTTCAAAAATGAATTCATTTTACATTTGCAAATATATAGAATAGTGAAGATTTAAAGAACATTCCTAAAAAATTAAGCCAGTCAGGTAGATCATTTTGCAAGAGGATTTTATAGGGGAGTTTTGTATAAATGAAAAATTAAAACCATAAAAACGCTAAGAAGGATTCATGTCTGTAGCCTTTAGAAGCAAAATGAAGACTCTCATACAATTCTTGCATGAAACTTCTGAGGAATAACCTGCTTTTTGAAAGCTTTCAAATTATATAGAATCCTTTATGGCACATGACAAGGTTGTATTTTTGCCCTTTTTTTTTTTAAGAGTTAATTCTACTGATTACTTAAAAAATTACATCTTCTTTGTAGTCTGATGTTTTCTGCCTTTCAGCCTCTGGGTTCGTTTGGACCTTTTATCTTCTAGATTAAAGGGGTATTTGCAATCAAAGAGAGCTCTCCTGTATGACAGATACAGGCCTTAAACAGGCCATCTCTTACACATTTCTTGTGGAAAGAGCTTCTTTTATCTTTCACTACAGATCATGACTTCTAGGCCACAAGCTTTCCATCTTCTCTTTTCCAGAGTCTTTCCAATTAGCAATACTTAGTCCCCTTGGTATTCTGATCCTCTGGTATAATTGAAAACTCAATTGTTCTTTCAGTCTTGCTTTTCTCTATAAGTTCCTTCAGTGGAGTTGTCTTTACTCTTAGGTAGCTATACTCAAATCTTCTTAGAGAAGTGATATTTATTACTCGTAATAACTTTCAGAAAGAGAGTTTCCCTGCATAATTTTATTGTTCCATAGATAAGCCATAGACTATGAAAATTTATTAGTAATAAAATGTAGATTGAGTTTATAACATAAATAAAATTCCAAAGACAGTTATGCTTTTGATTCTAAAAGTTAATTTATCAATTTAAGTATTTCATTTACTACTTGCTATTTTTATATTATAATATAGCAATGTATTATACATCCCAGTGATACTCTATTTTAGAATTAATTGCTTAGATACTATTATGGTGAGCACAATAACTGAAGTGACTGGTTTTTAAATAACTAGGTAGTGCATTTATCAAACCAACAGATAGTTTAAAACTAGAGTAAAGAGGTCACTGAATATTTTTATCTAGGACTATAACTCAAAAAACTAGCTATGGACAATTTTGAACAATAAGAACAAATTTGGATTCTTGCACAGGTTTCAAAAATCTCAGATTCAATCCTGTCTTTACCAAAAGATTTTTAGACATCTCACTTCTCAGAACATTGATATTATACTATTCTGATTTCCTGTTTCTCCTCTTTGAGACACAACTTTATGTTCCACTCTAAGAAATCAAAGTCTTTCCTGTGTCTCTAAATTTCTTATTACCATCAGAAAATTAAAATATGAACTTATTACATCACTGAAGATGGTGATATCTATTTACAGATAAAGAACAAAATCCGATACTCTCAAAAGGGAAACTTAAAAATCCATGGAATTGTGTGAAGTTCAATTCATTAGTTCATTGAACTTAATTTCATGTTTCTGGGATTATTTGGGGGGAAAGAAAGCAAAATGTTTAGTAAGAAGGACATTCTGAAGAACAATCAAGCCACTAAGAGTGAGAAAAATTCAGAACATGGAAACAATTTGCTTTTTCTGTTTGCCAGAACTTTGTGTCCTGCAGAAAATATTGAGGCTTTGGAGTGTAACACATTTTAGTCAATAAAACAATGCATCACTGAGTGAAGAACAAGATTTCTTTCAAAACGGGCTTTTTACTATGTTTCTTAGCCAGGGTATTTAATTTGTCAACAAACCTAATTAATGGACAAAGCTAATGCTGAAAATCATGGCAGCGCATTAATTTAACACATCTATATCTTTGATGTATAATGCGTACCCTTGAGAGAAAAGCAGGCACAATTCACTGAGACACACCATGTTGGAATATTGGAGTGCTGAGCTTTTAAACTCAAGGAAATGCACCAGATCTCCTTGGTTCTTGTTGTAAGCACAGATGTGAATAAGTCAGCATGGGCATGAACAGTGCATAGCTAGAAAATTCTGTGACTCTGCTAGAGAAAGTAGGTATGAGAATGTAGCCATGCATATGGGTTGTCTGTTGAATAAGCACCCAGATAAGTATGGATTCTTAGTCAGTTATATCTCTGTCATCTGAAAAATATGGAAAGCTTGCTGCATTGTTTTGGACGTGTTGATATAGAGAGAAAAAGGTAGATATAAAATAAAATGCATATCTAGTCCTGAATAGACTCAGGCTGTGCAGAAGACTGTAAAAATGAAGAAAAAAATTACATTCATCTTCTAAGGAGAATCAGAAAACAAAAACTCAGGGATTTTGACATTAGATGGTAGTTCTGTGAAATATATCACCTATTTCAATCAACCATTGAAAGATTCCATTTGGTGTTGCAAGTTTCTGCCTCTTCTTTTTCTGCTCTGCTCCTAGTTATGTTATCTACAGGCAAATTAGCTTTGGCTATTAAACTGTTTTTAGTTTTGTATTTGATCTTACAGTTCCTTCAATTACTTTTCTCTCTTGCTTGTTGCTTTCAGATAGACTTAAGATAAACTTTAAAACAGAATGGTTTTTTTGCCAGAAGTCTAGAAAATACAATTCATCTTCTAAACTTCGTGTTTAAAATGTTCTTGCAGAGTATATGGAGACTCCAACTAGTTATCTTCAAACATAGCTCGTGGATCTGCTGCTGTCCATATGTGGAAAACAGAACTACATTTATAATGGCACTGGTGGACTAGTAGGTGTTTAGTTGAGTTTTGCCCATTTACACTTTTGTCCACTACTGACTGGTTTTAATGATTTATTTGCTTTTTTAAATTTTACATATATATTCAAAACAACTTGAATGGATTGCCTGGTGAACATGATAATAAATACTTTGCTCCAGATGATTTATCCTGAGGAAATCTAGCTCTACCAATTGTGTTTCCCTCTACTCTATTAGTATATATTTATTATTATTATCATTATTATTATTATTTATTATACATTGTAAAAAAGTGCATGTTCAGGCTTTTAAAAGTGATTGAGTACAATTATTGGTCAAACTGTTTCAAACAGATATTATACTGCGTAGGTTTTCTTCCTTTTCTCTGGTGTAACAGTTTTGGCCTGTATCCAACAAGTTTTCTACCATTCTGGCTTACAGAACTACATCAAAAGTTTGAAGACAGGTCAGTTCAATCTGCTAAAGTGTGAACAAGTCCTTGCTTGAACTGAGTGTGATGTTCATGCACTTTCTTTCTTGTTCTTAATTTAATTCCTATGTTAACAGTGAAGAAAGCTGAGACATCAAGGAGAAAGGATAAGAATTTGGCTTAGGCTGAGCTTGAGGAAAGAAAAGTGTTTACTTAAGTGTTTGTTTAATTATGTTTTTTCTCAATACTCAAATCAATAATTGCATATTTTTGCCGAAAATAATTCCCTTAAGTGAAAACACCCTCAGCTGAGATTGTTTTGCCCACAACAGTCATGTAAGCAAAATGAAATCACACAGAAATGGCACAATCTGGCTATATTCAGACCTAAAGAAATAGCTGTTTCCTTATTCCCTGTTGATGTATCAAACAATAAGCTAATTGCATTTCTCAGAATGCCACGGAAGAATAGATGTCATTTCACCATTCTGGGATGCATGGGAAGGATTCCTCTGTAATGAGGACAGGAGGGTTGCATGGTGAGTGCCCTGCTAGAAGTTACACACTATGAGATGTCAATTTATAATGTCAGAGGTGCCACAAATCATTGATTACCATCCTTAATGATAAATCTGCCCTGGAAACTAAACCCTAGCACTTTGCTACCTGTTCTGAGGACAGTGGCAAACTTCAGGTGATTCTATAATTTTGCTTCACGTGCTTTCTGATATTTTCTCCCAGCCCTTCTGCAAGATAGAAAATTCCTATTGTTAAATTCTCTGACGTGCAGCACTGCAACAGGCCAGGCTGCTTTAGTTTTAGAGTGCAAATGAGCTACTACTGGAATCCCAGGATCTGTTCTTCTGTGTTTTTTCGAGCATCTGTCACTGGTATGTTTAGGCAAGGATGTATGTATGATTCTGTATTTGAGCAGGTTCAGTCACAGAATTCCCTGGATGTACTCAGCTCTATTCTAGGGCTCTTCAGGTTCAAGCTCTTATTCACTCGTATATTCTCTATCAGTATTGATTTCGCACTTTGTATCTCCTTTAGATAACATTTTGTATAAGTATCAATAAAAGAAGAAACACCCTCAATTCCAGAGATTCTTTAGAATTGCATCCAGACTTTAATTTGGAAATCTCCTGTGAGATATGTTTCCACATGAGATATCCAATGACCTCTGCTTTCAGCTGCACTTGAAACATTTTGAGAATGATTTGTCCTGTCTCAGCCCAGTGCTGGGCTACCTGCTTGTATTGGTTTCCTTCAGATCATTTGCAACAAAAGTGATCTGTGTGATGTAGGACAAGCCAGTCAGACTAGAATGACTATGTAAAAGCCTATGCCACTCTTATGACAATGCATTATTTAAGTGTATATGAATATAATGCATTCCTTCCCAGCAGAACAGAGGAAATCCCTAGATGACATGAATCCTGTGTCTTATGTGTCTGTGTTGTGTGCAGTATCTTACGTATTTCTCTGTATCTCATATAGTGTCAGATGTTCGGGGAACCATATCCAGATTTGGAAGGGACCCATAAGGATTATGAACAACCAAGTCCTGGCCCTGCACAGAACTACCCTAAAAGTCATACCACGTGCCTGACACAATTGTCCAAATCCTTGAACTCTGTCAAGCTGGTCCTGTGACTGCTTCCCTGGGGAACCTATTCCAGTGCCCAACCACCCTTTGGGTGAAGAACCTTTTTCTAATATTCAACCTAAACCTCTCCTGACACAACTTCATGCCGTTCCCTTGCGTCCTGTCGCTGGTCACCGGAGAGGAGAGATTGGTGCCTGTCCCTCTGCCTACCCTCTTGAGAAAGCTGTACAGCGATGAGGTCTCCTTTCAGTTTCCTCTCCTCAGCAGCTCATCATATGTTGCCCTCTAGATCCTTCACCATCTCATTAGCCTGAAGTTTGTCTGATTCTGTAACTTCTTTAAGGTAACACTGATGATGGCACTGCAATGTGTTTTTGAAAAGTTTTACTGTTTTGACATTTTTACCACAAGAAGTAAAATATCAGTCCTCACCTTCCAGATACTGCTATGTTTTTATCTTATCTGGAAATTTAAAACCAACAATTTCCAATCAGAGATACTTTGGCATATTTTGTTGAAATTCCTAATTCTATTAGACTGTTAGGCAGTTTAGTAAATCCAAGAAAAGCTGTGTTAACAAATCTTATTCTTTGTTCAGCTAAGTAGATTTTGTTTAGCAGCTCTACTGGATACCAGGTAATAAAACCAGGCACGGAGGAGACAAAAATCTTCTCCAAAGCATGTGCATTTGTTTGTTGTCCACTCCCTGTAATGAAATCATTGAGAAAAAATCAGATGCAGATCAGCATCATTTTGCTGCAATTCACTACTTGCTCCTGAGATCTTCAAAACCAGTATGTGATGACCAACTATCAGCAGGGGAATGGTTTTGTCTGTGTTCAGATTAATTGTCTGTTAATTGTTGCTAATTGTCTGAGATTGTGTGCCAGTGTGCTTGCACTTTGTATTAATTCAATAATTGCTGGCCGTATTTCCAGTTATCGTACCTTCTTATCTTGGGCCTGATGCCATGCTTTTACCTTCTGTCTTTTGTTTACTATCAAGATCACTGGATACATCTTCTTCAAGGCCAGTATATTTCACATCTTTGCATGTTGTATTAAGAGTTCTGGCTTGCCCTAAGACAAGTGGCTCTGTGAAGTATCTGTCAGTGAATTAGGGAGGAAGATATCTATTGTTTGCTATCTATCTGTGTTTTAGGTAGAGCCAGTACCAAAATTGCACAACAAATATGTTTCCTGGCTCTCTAGTTCCCTCTCCTCTAGAATTAAGTTTATGTGCACTTTCTAAGCCAATCAAGTGCAGTCAAAGAATTCAGAGATGAAATGTATTTTTTTGTAGATTTGTTCTGAGCTAATAATGAAATCTGATCTGTAATTTCAATTCTTTATTAGCTTCCTGAATTTTTCAATTTCACAGAATAGCTATGAGGACATTAAAAATATTCTTCTGGTGTGTCTGCATTAATAAACTAATCTGGATCAAATTAATTTAAGAAAAAATATTGAGACTCTTTAATGGTAAACACATAGTTTAGCATCATAGTTTAGCATAATCTGGACCGAAACATCTGTGTCTGGCACAGTGACTGAGACAGGCTTAGAAATCAGAAAACAGTCTCCAAAGCATCCTGTTCTAGTGCTTGAATTGAAAAGTTAAAATATCTAACTACAAAGATGCAGTCCAAGTTGTTCCTGTGCTATTCATCTATATGGATGTATCTGTAGGCGTGCAGGAAGTTGCCCAGCTGGTTGTTGGAAATAATGCAGGAGTCTTTCACAGTTCACAGAATAGACTATATTGTAGCATATGAAATATAAATGTGCATTTTAATACATATATTTGTGTATATATATATATTTCTAATACACATAATATTTAATTCTTATTTTGATTTAAACTAGACTTGTTAACAGGTATTATAATGAGTAAAGAGATTCAAAAGTATGCAATAACGAATAGTAATTACAGTACGATTTGTTGTATTGTAAAATTAATGCTCCCTGAAAATTTTGAATAAATCCTTGAACAGATAGGCTATTATAATTACTTAATTTTGAAGAAAGAAACATTTCTTATAAATCTTTGTAATAATGTGGACACAAATAAAATATTTCTTATCCACACAGCTTGGAAAGTTTTTTATGTATAGACTCATATCAAATCAGAAAACCAGGGCCCTACATTTATAAAAATATCTATGAAAAGGACGCAATAATTTTTAAAATTGTTAAAAACTAATCAATTGATAAGAAAACAAATAGTTTTACAGGTAATTCCATAGAGTAGAGGGTTCTAAGAGGTGCCTAGTGGCAGAACAGTGCCAGACACCATTACTATTAGAAAATTCTAAGTAATCTGTTATTATTTTACTGTGAATGCATAGAAGAAATAATTCTATTTTTCTGCTTCTTCCTTTTCAGTTATACAAGAGTTATAAGACAACATTCAGCAAATTGCACAGTTCTAAGTGAGTGCTCCACCTGTTAATTACCTGTACTCTGCATAGTATATTGTGGATATTACTAAAACAGAGGAAAAATCAGTTAAATGTGTTATAATGATAGTTTGCTTGGTCTGAGATGATATGCTGAGGAAGCCCTTAGAAATTTAATATAATTTCTTAAGGGAAGCTTAGGTGCCAAGGTAGAAAGTGTAAGGAGCACACAGTGGAACATGTTTAAGTATTAAAATATCATTAATATTTATTAATGAAGTTCAGGAGAGTGTAAGGAGAGAAAATAGAGGTACTTCTGTAGAGTTCGTATTTTTATGGAACTCATTATCATAGTGTCCAAAGACCTCACAATCATTTTGCATTTATTCCAATGTATATTTAAGATCAGGCTTAACACATCTTTAGGGATGGTAATTGAGCTCTAAAGAAAAGAAGATGAAGAGATTGAAACATTCCTAGTTTCCAGTGTCTGAAAGTGAGCAATGAGCTCTATAAACTGAACAGCAAGATGATTGATGAAATTCTTTCTCCCAGATTCCACTGGTGACCCAATTCTTTGGACAAACACTCTCTCTTTTGAGCATGATCTAGTCTTAGTATCAGTCAAAGGAGGAAGCAAAAGCAGTTGTATATATTTTTTCTGTTTTTTAAAAAGTTGGTAGCGATTCAGAGCTAAGGCAGTGCTACCTTGAATTCAGAGCATGCAAGTGCACCTTCCTCTCTGCCTCTAGTGCATCCTGCATGTTATATAGCATTTAATATAATATTGATTCTCTGCATTTAAAAGACTCATTTATCTTACAGTGCAATTGATATATTCATAGAATTTAGAGTTGCCTGGAGCAGTGATAATTTTGAAGATCAAGTCCTTTGGATTTTGTTAACCATTCCATTAAGTGGAATGTTAATAGTAACATTAGCCACTATTTTGAATATTCAGATGGATGGTTCATTTACTGTGGAAAACCCAAGCAGTTTGATTTTCTTCACCCTGAGAAAAATCCAGCTGATTTTGACCCAAACACTTTCAGAAGCATATAATGTTTTCCTTGAGAAAATTTAGGAAATTATCAAAACATACACTTTTTTCATGGTGCTTTTGATTTATAACTAAATTTCAGAAGGATGGAAATACAGTGAGGAAGTCAGTGAATTCAAAATCAGTGAATGTATCTAGCAGTTTCAAATAAGCCTGGTGATTTTCTTTATAAATATTCCAAATTATGACTAAAAAGTAAAAAAAAAGTATAGCAAGGATCTAATTCAATCTAACACAGCTGTACAAAGCATTTCTATGTTAATTATTTAAACCATATTAAGTGGGACTGATGAAATTTTCTAGTGCAACATTTTCCATTATAAAGGCTGATGCAACAAAAGCTAAACATTTGCTCAAAGCATTAATTGCACAAAAAAATCTGTTGAAATGTAACTAAAGAACATGCAAAGAAATAGGAAAGCCTGAATTCAGCCTCGAGCTGCCTGATACAAGTAACTCCTGAGATGAAGCAAATGGGGTCTGTGTCTTTGCTCAAGACGGAAGAACTTTCCCCTTTCCCCTTGAGTGACCCTATATAACAGATACAGTGGTCTGAGGGTGAAGAATGAAGAGTGCCTACGATACAGACAAGACACAGGAGAAGTCAACCATGCAATTTGACCCAAACATCCTCCTGCTTTAGAACAAGTGCCACCAAAAAATGATGTAAATTATTAGTAGTAATTGGAGATTCCTTATTGAGAGGCAACAAAGCACCCATTTATTATACAGACGGTTTTTCTAAAGAAGAGGCTGCCAAGCCTGGTGAAGCCTACAGATTATCCATGTAGAGTCTAGTGATACTATGATGAGGCAATCTAGAATAATCAAAAGAGGTTATATGATAAGTCCCTCGGAGCAGTCCTAAAGAGATCTGAAGCACAAGTAGTTGTCCTCTATTCTCCCAGTCATAGGGGAGAGTTTGGAAACAAGGCTGTATAGCTGGTCCCATACCAAATATAATATTTTGTCTACTAAATTGGAAAAATATATGTTTGATGGATGGATCGTTAGAAGGTTAAGGAATTTGCTAGAGGGCTGCAATAGTTACAGTCCTAATAGTTACAGTCAATGGGTCAATGCCCAAGTGGAAACCAGTAAAAACTGGAGTTCCTCCAGGGTTGTGTACAGAGACAAATGCTGTCAAGTAGCTTCATCAATGCACAGAGAGTGGGACTGAGTGCACCCACAGCACAGATCCACTCTTCAAGCCTGTCAAGATCCCTCTGGATGACATCACTTCCGTTCAATATTATCAACTGCATTGCTCAATTTGCTGTCATCTTCAAACTTGCTGTGGGTGCTCCAATGCCAGATGCAATCACAAAGTATGGAATTGCTGTGCTGCAGGACCAAGGTTATTTGCTGGAAAAGAGGGTGCAGCTGAGTGCAGAGGCTGCTTTAAATTCTTTTTCCTCATCTATCTGTTTTTAATTTCTTGAACATTTTTCTTAGGATCTGCTGCTGATTAGAATCAAAATCAGAATTTTGGATTATGCTGATCTTGGGCGTATTTTACTTTGCAATTTTACATTATTGCAGATTCTTTGTGGCACTATCTGGCCTAAACCAACAAAGAACACTGTCAAATATCTAATCAAGTTCTCCTTATTTGATTAAAAGGTATTTTCTCCTTCAACCCTGTGAATTGGAAGGATAATTATTCTTAAATTATCTATTAATCCCTCAAGGACAGGATTCTGTCACCTTCTTGTTTCATTGGAATGTGTTTAATATCAACAGTACAATCTGGAATCCCTCACAGTTGCTCTGCAAAGTAAGACTAAACCCATTTAATCTCTTTCATCAGTTCTGGCATCCTCAAGTTGCCTTTGAGGAAGAAAGAAGGGGAGAATTTGAAGAGAAAAGTACCTTCAGGTTTACTTCCATATATTCAGTTTCTGCAATGAAATGCAGTGGGGATTTTTAGTTCTCTCAAAGTGTCATTAACACAAGTGAAAATACAAACCCTGAAAAATCTCCTCATGCAAGCATTCCCTACTCAGGTAGGCAAGATCTCCTTAGTAGAAATGTAGAAAGACTTTTACCGCATTTTTTCTGCTGCTACAAACATTTTCAAACTTAAGTCCCAGACCATTGCACCAAAATATCAAACAGGTGAACAACTTCTAATGTTCTGATTGTGCTAGAGGAAATATTAGTGATTTCATGCCTATGCCCAGACTTTCCTGAAGTCCTTAATTAATTGGATGTTGAATTTTTCCTTTAAACCACAATCTTCTCTCCTCTTTGTACTACTGGCCAGGAAAAACCCCCCAGTTTTATTAATGACATGGTTTTTCCTTTCTAATATCTGCAATCTAAAAGGCAGAAAGTATCAAAAATGAAAGTTTAAAAACCATTTTAAAACTAATGGGAAAATTAAAAAATGAATAAAAGTTTTGCTCTTATTACTACCCTGAATTTTTGACTTACCAGTGCCTTTCAGGGCATAATGGAGTAATATGGAAAAACTCCATTTAAAAATATAAATAAATCAGATGTAAATGGAAGCTCATAAAGATTGTGGTGTGTTTGTTATGTTCACTTGATAGCTTGTTTAGATGGAAACAATTCTGAGTCTTTGACATAAATTTTACTGGAGATTTTTCTATTTTTAATGTAGTGGTTTATTGATTTAGTAGTTTTAATCCAAAGTCATGTAAACTGATGAAGCCCCATTTGTGAGTATTTGTAACTCTGATAATAAAATATACATACAATAGATGATTGGATTGTTTTTTCTAGGACTTTTTAAAGAATTCTGAAATCTTTAAGTTTGAAAGAAGTCACTGAAATAATGAAAATATTTTTTCATTGTTATGTAGTTGAATTGCAATGCAATTGATACATTCCAGGTTAATGTAAGAGAGAAAAATTCAATCAAGTTGCTTATGAGCAGGACAGAGTCTTCATAGGTCTTTTATTCACCCTTAATTACAAGGTCTGAAAACTGTATTTAAAAATTACCCTTAATTATGTAGAGACAGCTCAAGTGTCGAAGTTAGATTAATCTCACCTTAGGTGCATGAATACATGTATTAGAGAAGCAGTATCAGCCTCCATGTTTTATAGCATTCTCTAAGCCTAAGAGAATGAACATAATTCTGCAACCCTATAGTTAGTGTTTATACCTCAATCTAGTTCCTTAAATAAGGTTTCTATATGTAGTGCTAAAAAGTCACTGGCTGAGGAAATATTGATGAAATGTTGATCTCCTACATGGTATGAAACTAGGCAGTTAGCTGCTTGAGAAACAGGATCAAACTCTTCAGTGAAAGGACTGTGTTTTGCACTTCATAAGGACTTGTTCTAAATAATGAAATAGAGCATAAAGAGAAGTTTAAAATAAATGAACGAAATCTTTCTCTGCTTGTTCAAGAAAAAGAGCTTAGATACTGTGTTTAGGGAAGGGGTTCAGGATGGCTAGTCCTAGATCATGCATCTCCCAGATTGGCTTTGGATTTGAGGTATATTCTTTTATAACAATATTTTGAGTGGTTCCTTAGTCTATGACTGACTCCTGCATGTTCTGTTCTATGATGAACTAGACTCTCCATGCTTATTTGGGAAAACCTCTGCTACACAATTCATGGATTTACATTCTATTACAGGAGTCAGCACTGAAAATTTAGTGTCTGAGATGATCAGTTTCTTTTTCATTCTATCTATTCAGCCCTCAAAAAAAATATCTCTTCTTAGAGTGCTCCAGACGGTTGGAAGTCAGAGGTTGCTTTAAACACTATAGTATCAGATTTACAAGCAATTTGTGATATGCTTAGACATGCAAAGTAACTGTTATGTTTCATAGTAATTTATTTATGCTTTATTTATATTTTATTAGTGAAATTCTTTAAAAGTTCCATTGTATCTTTGGTCATAGTCCTAACAGGTTGCAATGACTGAGAAGTCACCTTAGAAAGTAGAAACTTTCTTCTGGTTCTGGAAAAGTAAATTCTAAAGCACGACATACACCCCTACCTGTTCTCCCAGTTCTGCCCCAACTGGTTTCTGTCAGTAGAAAAGCGGGTAAGATGCTCTTGCTCCACCTGAGGTGCTACACTGTTGAATTAAACAGAACATTTCCTTGGAAAAGTGTAAAATTCTTGTGTTTGAGGCTACATCAACAGTATTAAATGCTTTCGCCTGAGGCAGGTGATGTAGAGATACTGGAACCACTCTTTCCAAAGCTGTTTAAATTTAGAAGTAGTGCAGCCATATATGCCCTGTATGGCTCAACTTTGAACCTTTTTAAAATGTTACTTTCTGGGTTCCCTGTGGCCCCAAACCACAAATACTATTTTTGAGGGTTTTTTGGGTTTTTTTTTTACTTGTTTTAATAGCAGTGTCTGAAACGATGAGACAACTTGAGTTACAGACCACCAGAACATGGTTTTTCTTACATAGTACTGAGTATATGTGTTGAAAGGCTGGGAAGATACTTCAAAAAGTTTGCAGCCAAAGCCTGTTTTTATAGTGGTCTAGCAGGGTGTAGGAAATCAGACCTGATGTTATCTTATCCTTATTGACTATTGCAAATCGTCCTTGAAATAAAGTATCCCAGAGTTGAGTTACATTAAAGTTTCTTCTCAGGGCAGAATGAGTTTACGCTACCAAAAATTTCAGGAGAAAATGAACATTTTTGTAATGCTGATGACTGGGGAACTGAGACATGGGAGTTAACCATGGAGTTAACTTAGTTGGTAATGTGGATGTGCAGCATGTCTGTCATTCATGTATCTCCCACGCAGCAAAACTGGAAGCTCTTCCAATATAATTTCAAATGATGAATGAGTTTGAGAATTATACCATCTGCTTGCTGACACAGGGAAAAAATGTGTAATTCAGTGAATTCATTATTCCTTCAGGTCTGATAACAGCAACAGATTGTTTGGAGGATGTAAACATCAAAGAGGGAGAAATGTTATTCACGAGGAAATGGCTTAGTATTGTGGGATTAAATGAACAGAGTAGGAATGCTCGATTGGGGGGAAGAGGGGGTAAATGGGCTGTGCTGACAAGCAAGATTCAAAGTCCATTGAGATAAGTAAGAAATTAGAATATGAAAGCAAATAGTTTAACATGGAAGAGTTTTGGTAGCTTTCTGAATTTCCTATTTGTGAAGGGCAGCCTGGTTTAGAAGACAGTAAGGTTACAGACGAGAAACAAGGGTCACATAGACTGGTATCTAAATTATCTGTGCTGAACCTGTGAAAATTCCAAATGTGAGGAGAAAAAATCCCTTGACTTGATAACACAGAGAACAAGCATCCACAGAATGACTTTATAGACTTTTCATAGATGATTGTATCTCTTCTGGATAATATGGCTTTGCAAATATGACCAAGGATAAAACTCTGAAGTGCTTTACCTATGCCTGTAAGACAATGATATTCTTCTAATTCTATGTTGGTAAAGCACATCAGTCAGATCTGAAGCCGAAGATGCATTCATTTTTAAGTGCTATTGGCATAAATTCTACCAAAGTCAGACGCAATTAAAAAAAATAATTTTTTTAAGTATTAGGAGCAATTGCTTGGAACCTCTCTCAGTTAACATTTAAAAAATACCAACAGATGGCTCTTCCTGCATCCATGCAGCTGCTGATTCCAAAATAAGTAGTGCTGAGAGACTTCTGGGTGAAGCTAAGGGACAGGAAAGGCAGCTGTCACTGAATATCTTAATTATGGTATTTACAAAGTTTTAATTAATGTAATGTTGTTTCTATAGCTATATTAATGTAACATCCATTAGTTTGTCATTGGTTATACTTTGTGAATTAAATTAGGAACTTGGCACATATAAGAATTTTATGGAAGCAAGTGTTTGATCTGACTCTTCAGCATTGCAGAGGAAGAATGCATTGAAAATACAACTTGAAAATGTTAAATTTGCAGAGCCACAGATGATGTCTCTTTATACTGGAAAGTGGTGGTAGATATTTGATGACTGCTGGTATATAAATAGTTAGGAGCAGCTGGGAAGGTGCTGGGAAGACTTTTTACTCTTGAACTGTGTTGTTTAAAATGTCAGAAAATGTTTAGTGATCACAAATAATGTAACTGTTCTTCTGGAGGATCAACATTCAGTGGCATTACAGATGATAAATTTGATCAATGAAAATGTTTTAAAAATTGCTACTTATTAAAAAACAGTAAAGAAAAGAAATTCTTAGAATGAGTTGAAGGAAGATATGGATAAACTCTGTGTGGTTTAAATAAATATCAAAGATAAAGTTGAAGACAAAGTTTCAGAACCATATTTTTGGAACTTTGATTCCAAGATTATTCACTACTTTTTCTCTCTCTAGAAATCTTTTATTCAGTTACCTGATTGAGGCTTAAAATTACATTTTCCTTTCCTCTGAATTTTCTAAGGTCACATAACAATATCAGAATAAGGCATGGGAGACCAGTGTTAATAACACAGTCCTCCATTTGAAGAACATTCTCTTTCAATTGATCTGATCTAATAAAGCACTAGTTTTTTCTTTACCCTTTTATTTCCCAAATGCCACCTGTGTTTGTTCTGACCAGACAGTTAAATATCACTGTGCTCTCTTTCCAAAGGATGTCACTAAAGTAAGAGAGACCATGGATGGACACTTTTGCTTGGTAATGCTGTGTTTTATTACACAGAGGTACATTCTTCCAACCTTCTCCTGATGACTGTAAGAATTTTCTTCAAAATTTTGGGTTGAAGAAACTAAAGGAGTCAACATGGATATCATGTCTTATGCAGACTAATAAGATAAAAGGAGTTGATGTAAATAAAATACAAAATGGTGATAACAAGCCCTTGCTTCAGACTGTCCTGCATTCAGTTTTATATGGCCACATGATTCGGCTGTACAAAGGAGTAACTGGGAGGTTAATTCTGTTACTTTGTTAAGGAAACTTCCTAGTGTGACCATTCCTGAGACCATGGAAGTCACACTCCCAGTGCCAGGAACTGCCACTGCTGGGACCAGAGACCCTTCACAGCGGTGGCTCCAGTGACTCCCCACTTGACTCTCCACACACCCCACGTCACAGGAACATGAGGTTTTCTGATGGGCTTGACTCTGTTATTCCCATGAAGAGTCTCAGATATCTCATTCCATAAAGCCTTTTGTTCATGCCACAGTAACAGAAACAGCCTGAGCTGGGTGTCTCCAAGGAGGATCCCCAACAAAGGACCCCCTGAGCTTTTATCCCCTTACAGTCTACCCAATTTCATTCTTCCTTCTTGGTCATCTGCTCCTGCCCTCCTTTTCTGTTGTCGATTCTCCTCCCTCGCATAACTTGTTTTCATCTCCTTGGTTACCCAAAAGTTCATTCACTCCTGGCTCCTGCTGTGTCTCTCAGTGTCCATTCCCCTGGCTAGCACCACCCACCTCCGTTCCCTTTGTTATCCCAAAGGTTGTCTCGGGCTCCCACCCAGAGCTCACTTTGCATTTCAATCTGCATCTCAATCTGTGGCTTGCAAGCTGAGCTACCTGGACCAGAAGTGTTCCTCAACAATTCACGTTTGTAAACTACAGAACACCAATATAAATGTTTTTGCACTGCCTGTCACGATGTACAGACTTGAAGCGCTACATTTCTCTATGCATATGTTGCTGCTGGGTATGGTGCTTGCTGCTGTGAATAATCCTATAGAAACCCATTTCCACGTGAAGTACTAGCTGAAAAAAACTTTGCAAAAATATCTGCAGACTATGGTGACTGAGGCAAGCCTTGGAATTATGCGAAAATCAGTACAACACTGGAGAAGATTACTTGCCCTTTTGGGAAGGGAGTTTCATGCAGAGCAGATTGTTTGAATTGATTACTTTCTTGTGTTGCTAGTAGTTTACCTAGGAAGAAGCATTAAAAATTTTTATTCTCTAGTGCGGGAGGTAATAATAAAGAAAACCACCAGCCCCCAAAACCCTGTAGGTTTCCCACTGCAAGACAATTGAAACGTAATGGAAATTCAATTGATTTTCAGTGGGGAAAGCTGCAGGGCACCAATTATCCGTGCTCGGAATTGTTGCTTGAAGTGCAGCTACACATTGAGGAGCCAATCAAATGGGTTTCAATCCCTGCATGCAATATGCTCCTGACAACAGCACAAGGATCACATTTTTCAGCTTCTAATTAAATGGACATATCAAGACAACCTTTGGTTGGCTTTTAAAAGGACATCTGAAATGTTCCTGTAGAAATGAATGCCACATACTCCGTACAGTTGTGCAAAACTTATATAAATCTCACTTTTAGAGATTATGAGTTGTATTACTTCTGCCTGTATAAATTCCAGCTTATGACCAGTATGTCTTTGTCAGATTTTTGTGAAGGGCAAGTGTTAATTAAAGTAGTTAAAAATATTTGAAACTGACTTTATATTTTATTCCTTGATCCAAATAAATCTAATAGCTGTTAAGAATATTTATTGCTTGCACATGGAAGAATTACTTTTTGGACTTTACGGAAGAGTTTTGTCATTCTCTGTGTCAGCTGCTGATGGACCGCCAGCAGATAATGGCTGTCTAAGATCAAGCAGCAATGGCAAATAAAGACCTATGCATAGAAGGAAACTGAACTATTCTGAGCAGCAAGGTAGAGTAACATGGCAGAGATTTAACTACCAAGATGAACAGGTAAAAGTGGTTGAAAATATTTACTGGGATAAAATATAATCTGTTTTCTGAGGGATTTTTTCTCTTAAACTTTTTTGTTGCAATTTGGATAGCATAAAAGAGATTGCAGTTGTTTGTTTTATAGGAATTTGCAAGAAGAATTGCAAATGTTTAGGCAGAAATTTTTGGTGGAACAGAATAAAGAAAAGGACAACTGGTTAGACTGGCTTTAGAGAAAAGTATCTTCTCCTACAGTATATCACAATTTGAAAAAAGTATAATGACATGTGTTGTATTAAGTAAGAGTGTATCTATGTTTAGATTATTTCTTCTGCTCTACTTGACTTGGAGCTGGAGGCACTCCAACCTCAGAAGGGGTATGTGCCGTCTAGCAGGAGCACAGAACATGATAAGACATCTTGAAAAATGAGAAGATATGGAAAAATGTGGAATTTAATTCAGGAAAAAAGAGACTGCAGGCAGACATGACAACCATTTTAAGATAAGCTGCAAAATAGAAATTAGTAGATTGTTCTCTGGGTTCCAAAACATTTACAGTTCCTCCAAGCTTTGTATTGACATTTTCATGTTTAATAACTGTATTCCCTATTCTGTCATCCAAGACAAGAACAGGCTTAATATTCAGCAACAGCAATTTCAGTTGGGCATTAGGAAAACATTTCTGGTAGACTAGCTAAGGAATGTCAATAAAAGTAGCAAAATCTGCATCATTTAAAGAATGATTTAGACAAACATCTGCTTAGAATAACATAATAGTTTTTCTTGCCTTAAGATTGGGTGAAAGAGAACTAGATTGCCCATTTTCCTCAAGGCAGCTTTACATTAAATTTACAGATAAATGAGCTGAAGTTTTAGTAGCTGCTGCTTGTGCCTCTCATAATTCAGATAGAAAAGAATATTTGCTTGGTATGCAAGACTAAGAGAGAAAGTGAGTGTCATGAAATAGTAACTGAAGTGACTTTCACACCTTGTTCTGCTGTTTCATACTGGGGTGAGTTTCACCTCTCTGGAGAAAAATGTTTTCAGCATCCTAATTGCTAAAAGGAATTGCACAGTGCTGTATACATTTATTATAGACAAAAAGTTATATTGTGTATACCATTAACATTGACATTTATTTCTCTTTGTTTCACTGGACTACTTACAAAGGAATATGCTCCTCAAGGTGAGAAAAGTCAAAGGACTCCAGAGAGGCAAACTGCAAATAATTGGGAGGCACAAATAAATAATTGCATCAGTGAAGAAATTAACAAAAAGGGTAGTCTGGAATCTAACTGTTTTGATTCACTGAGATACCTGGAAATTATCAGTTCTATGTATTGTTCTGTCAATTTATAAAATGCATTAATTGAATAATCCACATATATTCTTTCTGAAGCTGTCATTTTGTTTTTGTCATTCCTAAATTAGACTTCCCTGTATGGCATATGAGATGCGAGTATTTTGCCCAGTATGAAGAAATAGAGCTGTGCCATGTTCACTTTTTAGTTGGAAGGATAACAGCAGCATTTACATAAATCTGATTTTTGTCCTTTGTTTTCTATTAGAACCACTAGCAATAGATGGTGACATATCCATTTCCCTCCTTTAAGCTGACTTTACACTTTCACAAATGGCTGCACAGCATGTAATTGTGATGAAATAATTCTCCTGAACTGATTCTATAGCTTTGCTTGTAACACTGGAAATTTGAATTTGTTAAATGGACACCCTTGTCCAGCTGAAGGTGGAAAGAAACATAAGGAGAAGAAAATCAAGGGAGGTTTTTTTCATCAGCCTGCTGTTTGACTTTTAGAGGTTCTGATTCCCTCCAGCAGACACCTCAGATGTGTCATGCAGCTCAATAATCAGACTCCTACCTGTTAACGCAATCAGCAGAGACTTAAGAGCAATCCAGCTCCCAAAGCAGAAGCCCAGAGTAGGACTGAGTAGTTTAAACACAGTGTCTAGTTACTCTATAGGTACTCTGGGACTCCAGCTGCCACATCAAAAGGAATATGGGCCTTCCAGAAGTTCTACATCATATTGCCCGACTTGATGGAGCATCCTAGGTACTCTGAGATATCTAGAGTCACTAAGGTGATCCACATTATCTAATGTGCCTATAGATAAAGAGTCATACACTTGCTGCAGTTCAGGTCTCTAGAGTCCAGGACTGTTCTGATATCTCCCTTGATTATAGTTGAAACTTAGGGATATGTTACACATCCAAGCAACTATGTTTGAATCTGCTAAAAAGCAAGTTGAATATTGTCCTGCATCTCTCTCTTTTCAACTTCACTACATTGATGAATACAAGTTCTTCCTTTCTTCAGAGGAAAGTTAAGAGATATTTTTACTGAAGAAAATTTTACCTAGATATGGAGTTCTGTATAGAGTTGAATATTTCACAGCAATTATAATCAATCCACTACTCAAATCAGTAAGAGTATAGAAAAATTTACATAGAGCTTATAGTTTTTATTGAAAAAAATTTGAGTTCTTTCAACTATAATCTGCAGTCTAATACTGGACTGTAGATCTGTCCTTTCAGAAATCCTTTCATAGGCAATATTTATTTCTTTTGCTCTAATTTGCTGCTTAAGTTTGAATTGATGTTTCATTTTCTTCCATAATACTATTTCTCACTTTTTGTTTATTAGTTCTTAAACAAAGAAAAAAGGTATTTATGGTTTCTGTCATGCTTGAGGGGAGTGGCACTGCAAAGCTAATTATTTGCTTATGTTGAATTTTTCATAAAGGAATTTATTTGATAACATTTCTACAAAATCACTGACTACTTTGTAGTCATACCAGTGACATTAGGAGGAGACTACTTACTGTACCAGCAACTGAATATTTTCTTCAAAAATTTCCTCCTGCCTGCATCCGACTTGGATTTTTTTGGTATGTACCTCTAAAGCACTCAGGAACAGGATATACATTTGAGCAATACATTTCACAAGAGAGTCGTAATACCTAATTTTGGTACCAAAGTTCTACATCACTGTGATACAGATAACTATGGAACTAAATATGAACTTTGGGTTATCTCTGTTTTTGTTATTTTGTCAGGTGTTTCTTCCAGCTTGGTTCCTTGGGAAAGGTTAGCCACAGCTCAGATAATTAAAAGAAGACCTTGAGGACTGCTGTGAACTTGCCAAGAACTGTGCTAAAAGGAGGAGTGTTTATCATTACACTCTTTCAAGCATGAGACAGAAGTTTCTGCTAAAATAAAGCTGGTCAAAGCTGTGATTCCATTTGATCCAGAAATGCATACCCTAGCATTTTTAGTCTAAGGATATATCCCATCAAAGATTTTGAGATATCCATCAACACACAGCTCACAGCTAATGAATTGTTCATGGGTTTATCTCATAGCAAAAGTTGTGCTGATCACCCTGTCCTTTCTCTTCAGAAGGGTACATTTCTTCAACCATATGGCAGGGTTGGATTTCTCCCCCCACTCCTGCCTTGATTACTCTCCTGCCTGCAGAGAGGTATGCTTTAAACCGGAATTTGAACTATTGCAATGAAGTTCATCCTGCTGTATAAGCAAAATTTTAGTGACCTGTCATTGTCAATGCATAATTTTGACACTATAAGAATGGCTGTTCAATGTATAGCTGGTGAAAGTATTTCTGAGATGGAAAATAAGAAAAAAAAAGTCATTAAAGCTTTGAGTGAGGCAATTAATTCCCTGCAGAAATTGCTTTCCACATTTAAGAAACTAACTAAACATTTTTAATGGTGTAAAGTGCTGTAGCAGCTGTTCATCAAGGAAGAAATAAACACCACAGCACTTCCAACTACCATGATTACTGTTGCTTCTTCACTCTTTACCAAAGGTTTACACCAAAGTTGCTGTAACAGCACAGAATCCATGTAACACTAGTGTTTATTACACCGATTGTATTTGAGTAAAAACGAAAAACATAAGATCTTTCCAATGTTATTATATGATGAGAAGAAATTAACTAATGATGATTTTGCCCTGTTTTGCATGTTTGCATGTTAACTTTTTTTCCTCTTTTCTTTGCATTGTCTTCCTCAGTTCTTACAAGCTGTGGAATCCAGATGAAAATTCAGTAGGGTCTAATTAGCAGAAAGAGGTTGAAGTAGTGGTTGCCAAACACATTTTCATGTTAGTTGGATATGTAATTGTCACCCTTTCAGGATAGCTAAAGTGTTCCTGAAAACATGGTTGAGAATTAATAATTTTTTGTGTTATGGCTACACAGGAAAACAAGGGATCAAAAGGCTAAAGAAGTAGTCATGACTCGGAGGGAGACTTCAATCTGCAGAAATATGCATCTGAGAAGGTCACCTTCCTCTAATCCTGTCTTCCTGAAATGCTTGTTCTCTGCTTCTTACATCCCATCTGACTTTTTAAATTATTGTTAACGAATTTTTCATTAAAGGTTAACACTCAGAATATTTCTAGAGGCTTTTGTTGGGAATGACTCCCATACCTGAAACTGAGGCTGCACAGCACCTGCAGTCTTGCAGTTCTTCATGATCCACGTGTGTACTTTGGCACTACAACCTAAGCAGTTCTTCAGAATGGAAGGGATACAAAAAAGGCATCAGGTAAACTCTACCATTCTTTCAGGAATAGTTTATTTCTCCTTGTCACTGGTGGACAGACACAGAAAGATTTATCCTCTGACCACTCAGATGTTGCCATTTCTATTTACAAGCATTGCCATAACCATTAAACAGCCCTCAGTCAGTCTGTCTTTGCCTACTTTATTCCTCATAGTAAGATAATTGCATCATGAAATGCTGAGATTCTAAGAAGGTAAACCATCAGGCATTGCCTTGTTAAATATATTTACAGAATACCTGTGGGCAGTTTTAAAGTATATTGATTCAAATGTTTCATATCTCCTGTCAAAAATGAGTCAGTACTTACATGGAATAATACTATTACATGGCTGAACATGGGATCTGAACAGGTCTGTGAATGTCACCTGCCGTGCTGATAAAGCCTATCAAATAAGCATAGATTTATTTAATTTAGTTTAATGTAACTCAGTTTAATGTATTTAGAATCTACTTATTATGTTATGAAGACATAACAGACATCTAGAGGAAAGAAAGTTGGAAATAAGTTTCAGTGATAATGTTTTACCTGATTAATGACTCAAATAGTAGACAACTGTTTTTACAGATTTGAAAGATTCATAGATATTTGTGTCTTTGTTTGAAGACTACCGAGGCTGGAAGACTCTTCCTCTCTTCCCAACTCACTTTTATCACTGCCTGTTATGCTATGTTCTATGAAGGATATGCAGCTGATTAGCCCCCTCAAATCATAGCCTACTTGTTCCATATCCCGTTTATGTTGTATTTTAATATCAAATATATTATTTTCAGATTATTATATATGTACATAGATTGTGAGAACAGAAGTGTTGCTAGGAACGTAGTATCCAAAAGTTTATCTTATGCTACTCCGAAGTTAATTTGTTATTCTTTAACAGGAAAATAAGACTATTTCTTTTTTCATAGAAAGATGCAAATAAAGGCAGTAGGTAAAGGTTGTTGTGTTATGGCACAAATCTAGAATGGACAACAAAAGGGGAAAACTTAGTTTGGCCTTTGTTTTCAGTCCTTGCCTTGTCCAGTGAAATGGAACAGAGACTTTGCTGAAAGCCTGATTTTATTGTCAGGACAGAGTCAGGGAGGGCAAATGAAGTCAGAACAAAAAATAGGATTCTTTCCTCTCTTCTGACCCAGTTTGAACTTGAGCTGAAGTTTTTTTGAAGGTGAAATTAAGGAGATCCTTCATGTGTGTGACAGCATCGTAGATTGAAACCTTACCCAGTTTCTTAAATGAATAGGGTCCCTGAGGGCTGGTAACTTCTGGGATATTTTTGTGAAGTGTGAAAATCACCCCAACATGAAACAACCTGAGCTGAAAGACTACAGGACTGTTCCAAGATTCTTCTCCTTGTCTAAACTACTATTGCTGGAACACAACCCACTAAGCGTCCTGATGTACATTAGCTGCAGAAATGAACAGAGAAAAGTTACGCAGATACGGACCCACTAATAGCTACGTAAACCTTGAAAATAGAACTAAACAAGAATTTGGTAAGAAACAGATAACTCTCCAGCCCATAAATTTGGTTATGTGTTCTTTCAGTACTGAAAGCCAGTATTCTATTACCAAATTTGATAATAAAATTATCTCCTTTCTGTGGTTTTTTTTCTGTTAACAGTTATGCCTTCATTGTGTACAAGATCTCCAATAAATGGCTGCAGAGCCCAAGTGCTCTTGGAAGGAGGAAGAAAAGGTTGACACATACAAACAAAGGGCTCTGATCTCTGAACTTCTGCAAAAGCATCTCTTCCTGAATCAGATGCATTTTCAGTGAAGGAAATAAAACTCAGAAATATAATGGAAGTTAGAAGTTACATTGCTTTGTAAATGATAATTTAATCATATGTAACACATCAATTCTAACCTAGTGTAAATAAAAACCTAATGTTTCAGTCAAGGGCATTTTTATTTGAAATAAGCTTTAATGGTATTCAGCAGGAAGAAAGAATTTGTAAATTGCATATAAATTAAGTAAGAATGAGACATAATTTCTCATTAAGATTTCTCATTAAAAATTTAAATAAATTTTGCAATTTCATAATCAGTAGGTTCAGACTCATAAATACCTATGGCATAACCAGATATGTAATCCAAAAGGCAAAGGTTTGGCCTTTTTTTTGACACAGTCAGGATGACAGTCACTTGAGTCCCTTTTTTGTCCAGGAATCTAAGCAAAAAACCTGCAGGTTTATAGTTTCATTACCTTCCACAATAATTACTATGAATAGTAATACACATGCTCTGTGATTCAAAGATGAGTGGGAGTGAATATTTAAATAAAGAGACAAGGCTGATCAGTCAGTTAGTGGCCTTTACCATCTCTACTTTACAGAGTATGTTTTCACAACTATTCAATTCCTGCTTATGGAAAAAAGGAAAAAAACCCCACAAATACTCTCTCATAAAGATTCTTCATATCTTCAGGAGAGTCATATTTTGCAGTAAGGCTGAACAGATTTGACGCTGTCTAATGGATTTGATTTCTATTCCTAATATCGGACATCATACCCAACAACATGTAAAAGCAAAGTGCACAAATAAATCGGTGCAGAGGAAAATCCAGGATTTCCGTCATTTTCTGTTATACCTAATTGTATCTTTGGCTTATGAATTTCGCATTCCTCGTTCAAAAGCCCCCCAGCTTCCACTGAAAGCATCTAGAGCTCCCCTTCACCTCACTTGTCCATTGCAAGCCTGCTAGTCAAGTGACCAGGGCATTCACCTGAAGAAATGCAGCTTTTATTCTGCTCCATCTCATGATGCAATGGAGTCCATGTCTCAAATTTCTTTGGTAGGAATTGCAGCCCTGAGCTACCAGCAGTGATGATCTGGGCAGCAGACTACCAGATTTACTGACAAATGTCTGCTGAACTCAGAACAGGGGGAATGTGCTGCTTCTGGACATGACCATCTTGACAGGTCCACTCTAACAAGTATATATTATGCAAATCAAGGTCAGCAGTAACACCACTTTCCCTCACTATGCACTTTTGAATTTAAAAAACAATGACTGATGTATTTTGTGTTGAACTCCATGCTTCTCCAGTGGACTAGACATGATCTGAGCACACACTTGAGGAATTGAGACTCCTTGGGGACTTCCTCTCCACGACTCAGGGTAAAACTTGGCACTCGTGGTAATGACACTGCCAACACTTCTGAGCATGCCTGGATTCGTACCCTTAGGCACTGAATTACTACTGAACAATGTGGTCCTGTGTGGAACCACTGCTTGCTGTTGAGTGCTGGTCCTATTATGCTAAATCAGAAGTGTTTTTATCAGTATTCTTATCACTACATATCACTACATCACAGACCATATCACTGCATCCACAGCTCTGACCCTCAACCAAGGCCATTCTTTAGATGCACTGTGCCATCGTATGACCTCACCACTAAAATACCACACACTCCCAAATAGGTAAAAGTCTATGGGAGCATTTGAGTGCATTCATTCATGAGTGTACATTTGATAAAACAAAGCAGTCATTAGGTTCAATCCTGTTCTGCATAATATACCTGTTTCTTTACAATAAAACTGTTTTGTAAATTTGATACCATAAAGTTGAAAACTTATATTCAGGAGACAGTGATATGTATAAATAGTGAAAACAAGTGAGGAAAATCTTCTGTTCAGAGTAGGTGAGTACATAAGTAGATGGACTTTAATTTGCCAGAGTTCCAAGCAAGAAGACTGTATTTACCTTTTTTTACCTTTGGCTATATCTCCGGGGCAGGACTGCACCGGTCATAAATTAGCTCAGCCAATCTGAAATCAGTGAAGCTAAGCAGATTTATTTGGAGTGAAGTTTCTATCTTTTATATCTTTCATTCTTAGCACTAACTCCACAGGATTGTGTGACAGTTAATTTGCCTTGGTATTTTGAAGCAAAAGGGTAGAGATAGATAAAAGATAAATTTAGACTACCAAATTCAATGTTGCATTTACTCAGTTCTTCCCTGCTCCTAAATTTCAGAAAAAAATTTCATTTGCCAGACTGACCAACACAACTTCCTTTAAATGTCTGTTTCTCGAAATCAGAAAAGAAAATTTAGGGCTTTGTGAATACGCTTTGTGAGTTAGTGTAAAGTTGCTGCTGGACTACATTCTCAAATACAGACTAATAACTTTTCTGTTTAATTCCAAATTAAATATGGAGGCATATTTTAGGTGGTTTCACTGTGATTTAAATAACAGAAATGAAAAATAAACATATTTCTTACCATGTCAGATGAAATTGTACAACCTTTCTATGAAATGTTGGTTTTCAGGTGGAGCTTACAGCTGCTCTTTAAAGCTTTTCCATACTGTAGAACTTGAATAAGATGATGCTGATGATAAAGTTGTGGGATGACATGTTTTCCTCTGCATTGCACAAAAGGTCAGACTCATTTTATGCTATCAAAATCTTCTGGAACTGTGTAAGCTCTGTGTCATCCTGGCTTAAACATTAACCTGTTGATGACTCTTAGTGGTTATCCTGCTCATCACAGAAAAAGTAATTGCAGCCTTTACTATATCAGATGGCACAGAAAGCAAGAAATGCAAAGACAGTGTAAATAGTGCAATATCATTTCTTTGTTTAGTAACAGCAAAAAGAGAAGGTTTGAAACTTTTTTCTCCTAATGCAGTGTGGAAGGTGAAATTAAAAATTTATTAACTCTTAAAAAAACCCCCAAAAATAGACAAATGACATAGTTTTTAAATAACCCATTGATATACTGAAGCTATTGCCTTAAATATGATTCATGTACATGCAGGGTTTCAGTTGAAGATGCTCATATTTCAGTACCAAAGAAAACAGGTATTGACATCACAATCAATGGTCCTGTTAACCGAAAAATACAGGATAGACTCTTTGCAAGAAGAATTATAAAAACATGGTAGTAGGGAACAGAAAGCAGTAGTATATCAAAATGTGCCTGGACTAGGCAAGGGTCTGAGGATTAGTGGGAATCAGAAGATCTTCTTTCCAAGAGAACTTCCAAGTTATTAAAAATAGACACAGACAGAATAAGAGGTCCTTCGAAATTGAGATTTGTTTTCTATCACAGTTTAGCTACCCATAGCGTCAGGGAATTAGTTGTCCACGCAGAAGTTGTGTTCATACTAATTTATAAGTTTCTCCTTTCATTAAAGTTCCAGTTTGATAGGACATTTCAGCTTCCTTGTATTGAAGCCACTTAAGGTTTTGCTTAAGTTTAAACATATGCATAAGTCATGTTAAAAACAAGGAAGATTTAGATGTGAGAATAACTCATTGTTACACTGATACAGACTTGATGGACCACTAGACATATCTAAAGTGGATTAAGTCAATAGAAAACCTCTGTTGATTGAAATGTTTTGTAGGTCAGAATCTATCTTCCCTCACTTTAAAGACACTGCAGTACTTGCTAATTTAGCCAACTGCATTTTACATTCTTTCTTCTTGAATTGGTATTTTAATTCAAAGTAACTAACCAGGTGCTCTTTTCTCCATGCAAGTACCACAAGTCTCCAAGTACCACAGCACAGGACTGAGAATGCTAAATTCTCATTTAAAATTATCAATTAAAAAAAAGAGCAGTTTGGGCTAAAGTTCTTCCTAGCAGTCTCCAGAAATTATTGCTTCAAGTACTGACTGAAGTGTTTTCAACCTGAATATTTTATTCCATCTATTTAAACCAATCTGAATAACATTATTAAAAAGGTATAGAAGTAATTACTTTATAAGAAAGGCACTTACTGAACACTTACATACTTATCTATGTACTAACCTGTGATGTGTCTATGTGGTAAGAAGTGCTTTTATAAAGGCTGCAAACACTAAAAAGTAGTTTATATTTTAATAATAAAATAAGATTAAGAAAAGCTTTTTTCTACTGATTACATTGCATTTTCATTTAGCAATATTTTACTCTGATTTCCACATGAGAAATTGAAGCCAACAGATAAAGAAAAGGTCTGAAATAAAAGGTCTTTTTGCTGGACCATTTTCCTTGCTGAATGGGTTTTGGGTGATTTTCTCAGTGCAGAACATGCAATCGAATTCTGCACTGCAGAGGAGAGATTTGCATCCTCAGACAGACTGAAAAGGAATGTTTTGACATGAGTTTCTAATTAGTCTTCCTTGGGCCAAATTTATTGTCTCACTGGTTGTCAATTTTACCATTCTCAATGTATACTGAGGAAAGTGGAAGAGGAAATCTGCTTCCTTAATTCTGTCCCCATTTTCATACTTTATTGACAAGTAACCTGTAACAATCTAGATGTTATTGAGCTTCCCCTGCCTGTGATTTCCTGTGTGTTATTAATAGCATTTTTTTGGAGCAGTAGATTTGATTTCTTTCAGCATAAGTTTATTGTTCTCAAATTCTAGGAAGGAAGGAGATCCACACTGAAGAATTTGTCAGCTGATCCCTTATAATGCTGAATTCTCAGGATGAATTGAGAACATGTTTTCATTTTAGCCTTGCAGCTCTTAATCTCCTTGGGGTTCAGGAAATGTGACAGACTTCCACTAGACTTCTGCAACACTGAACCTTGCAGCATGATTTAAGAACAATTTTCATTTTAGATTTGCAGTCTTAAGACTAGCAGGAACAGGAAAATGTGACAAGTTCAGCTGTATAACTGCAGCTCGAATTCCCACGGTTATTTCTGTTTTGTATTTATGCTTGTTTTAGAGAAACTCTTCATTTCTAGTCTTCTTGCAGTTAACACTTCAAAAAAAATCTAACATCCAGATTTTCAGTAAATGCTTGCATACTCATAAATCCCACAGTGATGGAATCAGAGTTTTTCTTCTAATTCCAGTGTCTGGAGATTTGCAGGGCAAGAGAAGAGAAAAGCAAAACACATTTTTAAAAAAATAATATACTAAGTAGATCATGCAGCCCACAGGCAAACAAAGGAAAGTTGAGAATACGGTACAAATGACAGACTTGATGTGTCTGCAAGTGGAAAATAAAATGGAAGTCCAAGTTAAACACTTGTAAGATTTAAAGAATCAGATGAGTTAAGGGGAGCAGTTCTTGGGATTTTATTTAGATAGGATCTGAGGAAACTCAGTAGTGAACAGCATTATACTGCTTATGGCAGTAATCAAAGTACTTGGAGCTTGAGTTCAGTTAAAAGAGAAACCCAAGAATATGTCTGGACTTATCTACGAATCACAGGATCACAGAATCATTAAGGTTGGAAGGGATCACAGTAGGGTCATCTGGTCAAACCTTCCTGATCCAGCAGGGTTGTCCTGGAACATCTTGCACAGGATTGTACCCAGATGGTTCTTGATGACTGCATCCACAACACAGAGAAGATACATTCTTGCTCCCAACTGAGGAGGAATTCCCAGACTGGAAATTCCCTTCAGCCTTCTCCTCTCTAGTATGAATGAATCTAATTCCCTTAGCCTCCCCTCACACATCATGTGCTCTTGTCCCTAACCATCTTTGCTGATGCTCCTCTGGATTCCCTTCAGTATGTCAGTGACTTTCCCACTGCTGAATCCAAACGTAGACCTTACACTTCCCATGTGTCTGTACAAAGGCCAAAGAGAGGAAATAACCATTTCCCTCAATGTACTGGCAACAATGCTAAAACAGAGCATGTTTAGCCCTCATGGCTGCAGAGGCTCACTGCCAACCTGCATTCAACTTGTTCAGCATGAGGACCTCCAGCTCATGATCTGCAAAGCTGCTTTCCAGCCAGCCAGCCCCCAGACTTGGCTTCAGCATGGGCTTATTCTGCATCATATTGCTCCTTTTTTGGCCAAAATTAATGCGTTTTGTGGCAGTTTATTTCTCCAGCACGTTGACATCCCTCTAAAAAGCAGCCCTGCTCTCCGCCCAGCTAATTGATCAGTCCCCCTTTGTTTGAGTTTGGTTTTGGCCCACCCATCTCAAACTCCAAGTCATTACTTACAGGAAAATACATCAAAACTGTAGGGATAACAGGAAAACGTCATTCCAAACTGGCTACCAGTGGGATTTCACTGAACCTAGCAGTCCAGCCATTTGGCTACACACTTTGCATTCAACACAATTAGTATATTGACTAGATTTGGACTTCTGAATGCAGTAGCAGTATAGTAAATCTGATAAAAGCCTTCTTACAATCAAGATAAATGATTGTCTCCTATCACCTGTAAATCCAGTTGTCTCACTGTAGAAGGCACGACTTGCCTTTGGTCAGTCCATGCTGACTGCCATCATTTTACTGTTCTTCAAAGGTCTGGATGCAGCTTTCAGGAGGTTTTGCTCCACAACATTGCCAGAGACTAAAGTGAGACTTATAGTTTCCCAGACCATCCATTTTGTCCTTTTTGCAATGACATTGTTCAGCTCCCTCAGCACTCTCAGATGCACTTCATCTGATCCAATTATCTGGTTAATTTGAAGTCTTTAACTGGGATTTAGAAACTAATATCCGATTGACATTTTCCTAATAGAACCACATTTATAAATTTATGACCATATGACCTCAGCCTTCACCACATGGCTCTTTCCAAGCTGTTTCTCTTCTATCCTGTTGACAAATTTCAATTTCTGTTCTAGTTGTTTGCATTTCTAAAATACTTCTGTTATCCAACCCCCTTTGAAGAAGTAGGGTTAATTTCCAGGCTTCAGAAATGTGCAACTCATCTGAAAATTTGACTGGAAAATTCTGTGTTCCCTCTTCAACATCAAAGAGCAACTGCACACTACAAATCAGATAAACCACAGCTAAACTTCTCCCTCCTCCCAAGTCATATGGCTGTGTCCTTTCTTGTCCTCTGAGGCCCACAAACATCATCTCATCTAAAGTACACTAAGTCATTAAACTCCACAATTAGTGGGGCTCTGATCCTTTTCTTCCTTTCATTTTTTTTCTGACAGTTAATACCTTACCACAAGTACACTCACATTAGAGCCGTTTATTCACTGAACTGAAAAATCGATGCATTCACATCTAAATGACAAGCTTAATTTGAGCTATTGTATATATCTGGTAAAACCACTTTTCATACAGTGCTTTTCACACGTGAATCTCAGATTACTCCTAGAAGAAACTGGTATCATTATCTTTAGCTTCCAAATATCTAACTTGCACCACAGAGGCTTACTGAAGTATTCCTGCTGGCCAGAAGCAAAGTAAGGATGGTAGCACAGTTTGACTAAGTACTCAACCAGTGTTTTTTTCCTTGGCTATCTTAAAGCAACCCTCTTCAAAGCTCTCCAATGAACATCAAATATTTTAGCTTTGAATTTTCAACCTGGACAGCATGAAACGCATGGACTTCTGTCCCTCTGTATCAAAGAATAGAAGCCAGGCAGTTACATGTCAAAACACACTTGGTTGCAAGGGCTTTCTTGCTTACTCAAGAAGAAAAAACCCCACACTTATTTTTCATACAATGTAGTAATGCTATGTGTTTTAACCTATACATCCTCTGAGTATTTTCATCTTGACACAGTTATCACCTCATAGATAGGAGATGCTTTTTTGTAGTAATAAGACTTTTCTCAAGCTCAGGCCTGAATAAAAATAATTAAAAATTAATAAAGAAAATGATCAGGTAGTATATCAGGACTTGAGATACGTGTGTAATTGGAGCTTTCTGACATATACCTAGACTAAAATAAATACATATGTGGCTTAAAGAACTTTTCAAAAAGGCTTATAGGTAACATTATTCATAAATTAAGTAGCTGGTTTAAGATATTTGTGACCAGATTTGTTTTTTACTGATTGAACATATGTGAAGTATTGTGACATTTTATCTTTCTTGAAATGGTTTTATTTGGTATAATTTTTGATCATAGCTATATTGTGAAAAGCCATTATCTAGCTAGAATCTCCTCTTCACTCAGAGACACCGGTGTGTATATAAGGCTATTAAAGGAACTTTTTTAAATTCCCAAGTCAATGTTGCCAAGACTTCTAAAACGACTTTTTAAACTTTTTCCTTTTCTGAATTGCTTCATCCTATTGGTCATTTCTGTGTTGGATTCTACAATAAAAAATAAAAGATCTATTTATTCTCCTGACACCTTTTATATCTTTTATCTCTTCTTTAAGAAAACATCTGGCCATTAGCATACTAATAGCATCTCTGCTGGTACTTAATGGAGCTTCTTTTATCTTTATGATCCCATCTGGTCTCAAGTTACTCTCACAGAAAAAATGGGTAAAAATGTTAAACATCCCAAAGGCTGGTCTCTTTGTTGTTGAAAAAGACTGTACATAACTATGTAGGTAAAATGCCCTTCTTTGATGACTCTCTTCTGCTTCATGCAGGCAAGAGACTCAGAGAAAAAGCTCTGCAGGATCTGACTACATGTCATAGAATCCTAGAATGATTTGGGTTGGAAGGGGCCTTAGGGACCATCTAGTTCCTATCCCCCCATGCCATGGGCAGGGACACCTTCCACTAGACCAGGTTGCTCAGAGCTCCATCCAGCCTGGCCTTGTCCACCTATCCCACTTTCATGTCTTCAAACGTGGCTAGATGCACAGCAAATATTTAGACATGTAGTGGTACTTCCCTCTTAGATAACGCTTTGCCTCCCAAGTTTTGCAGGTATCTGGGGAGAAGTTCCATGTTGACACAGGTACAAAGATGAAATTAACTTCTTCCCATCTGAATAACAACAACAATGATGACAACAACAGTAATAATCATAATGCCCATTACATAGGAGAGAAAAAGTTAGGGTGACTCCAATATTTGCCCCCCTTTCCTGCTAATTTCTTTGAAAGAAGAGAAGCTGTGTTCCACAGCAGAACAAACCCAGGTAGGGTGAACAGTGAGGTACACCCTTGTTCTTCATGATTCCTCAGGACAGTTGAGGGAGTCATGGATATATAACAATAAGTAGTGAGAAGAATTCTGCTTGCAATGTTTGCTGTATCAGCTCTGACCTACATACGTTACTTCTTCTGTTGGCATCAAGCCTGTTGTACCTTCTGAAATGTGGAATGCAGTGCCTTTGTTTATATTGAGAAGATTTCTTTAAATACTTCATATATTTTTATCATCCCCTGTATTCTTTTAATGTAATATATATCACTGTTGGATAAAAATAAATTAAAGTTGCTCCAGATAATAAAACAACTGCTATTATAACAAAAAATTCAAGTGAGTCAAAATAAAAGTCCAAAAGTTTGTCGTTGGTAAGTGTGACTGTTCAAGGTCTTCATAAACTTGAAACCTTTCAATGTCATCATCAGACTATTACTAATTAATAACTTGTGAATCAATGTTTCAACAACTGGCTTCTAGGCAAAATCCTCTGAGATACACAGCCAACACCTTTAAAGTATTGAGATGTACAATGCTACAGCACTTCATGTTGTACTTGTCAGTCACATATCTTTCAGTAAGTTCAGATATTTTCACCTGTATTCTGATGAAAGATCTTAATTGAAGACGTAAAAGCCTGTAGTGTATGAAATGAGATTAAAACACAAAATTCAAAGACATCACAAAGATCGGAGTGGTGTTCATGGGCATGCTGGTGCAGGTGTGCATAGAGCTGGGGGAGCATTCCTCTGAGTTCTGAATACCAAGGAACCAATGATTTGGCAGACGTCACTAGGTGTTGCTGGTATACATATCTTTCACACTGTTTTTCTTTAGTGGGCAAATAATTGTTCACTCTTGGGAAGAAATTTGGTAGCTGTTGGGTTTGGTTATTATCCCTGGAAGTGGTTATCCATGTAAGTGTACAAGGCCAGGCTGGATGTGTCTCTGAGCAGCCTAGTCAAGTGGAAGGTGTCCTTGCCCGGGGCAGGGAGATAGGAACAAGATGACCTTTAAGGTCACTTCCAACTTGAGCTATTCTGTCAAGCACAGTTGCACCTGGATGTAAGGAAAATGAAGCTGTTCATCACCCTGCCTTTTCCACAGCTCAGTTCAGTAATGTACGTGGCTGTTTTGTGTTGTCAGGTGCCAGTGTATAGTCCAGTAGCCCCTGACAGAACTGGCAACAGCGTCTGCCCCTGTGTGGGTCTGAAGTGCATTTTGTTGGCTAGAGGCAGAAATACAAGAGTGCTTTGCTCTGCAACTTAAATTCACAAAGTACTTTCCAACCACATCAGATCCAGTATCCTAATCAAATGTCTGCTTTGTAAGTTTTATGACGTATTTCCCAACCTTACTGTAGTCAGACATTGTAGCTGACAGAAAAGAAATTCGTCGCACCCATTTCTGAGAAGAAAAGTCCATTGTGAGGTATAGGTGAAACCCAACAGCTCCTCTTCAAATATCATTACCATTCTGTGCCATGTATTTCAATATAGTACAGGCATCTGGGGAAATATATTGTAGGCATTTAATAATTTTTGGAATTGCTTCAATAAAAGTTGGAATATACCTATTTGAGAAAATGAAAATAATTATGCTGTCTCTTTCTTTGATCCTTTAGTCTAATTATCCAATTTTATTTCTATACCATTGGTGAGACAGATATTCATTTTCTCCCCTCCCCAAACAAATTTACCTAAAATTCTAAAAATGTAAATTTAGATCTTAATCCATTCTTGTGTGCTGTAGTGAGCTCTAATAATGATTTTGATCTTATTGTCAGTACTACTGACACAAACATCTAATCAGCAGAGCTGTTTCAGGCTCTGAAAATGTGATTCACAGAGTATTTGCTATTTTCAAAAGAAAGTTAAGACAAGACAAACAGTGGAGAAGGAAAAAAAAAGTCTTTCAACTTCACTAGTCCTTTATAAAATTAAAAAATATGTATTTACATAAATATGAAAAACACTTTTTAGCTTTCTTTAATGGTCTCTGGCACAGAAATAATAATAATATGGCAGGTTAACTCTCCTGTACAGGGTCAAACTAATGGGTCATAAATTTGGCACAATGTTCCTGTGTTTGTTAAAGTCAGTGCTAGGATTCCCTCCGGTATTAGACAGAAGAAGATCTGACCTGCAGAGTACTCCTGTGACACCAAATACACAAAACTTCCTCATCAGTGTGGAGCTGTGAGATCAGCTCTGTAGATGGCAGCAACTGATTAGCTGTTTGTAATAGTTGTATCAGCATCTCAGACTTTCAAATCAACCACTCTCAAAACCTGGCACAGTTTATTTTTATGAAAAGAGCAGCTTTTTCTCATTCTTCATGACTTACCTTAATTAAGCTCCTAGGGTTTGCTCAGTATCATCCTTCTGTTTTCTAGTTTATTGGCCGTGGTCTGGAAAGCCATGGGAATGGTTTTCCAAGGGAAGTGTAGCTGGGTAGTCATCTGCTACTCTAAATATGTGTTTACTTTCCAGAACTACCAGAGTTTAGTGCATTTTTTTGTAATTGCTTGTTCAAAGAACTCCTACAGATCTGGTAGATTTTGCCTACACTTCATCTCCCTTACTGGGTCACAACTAATTTTATTTTCCTTTTGCTGTATAAGAAGACCAAACATAATTTTTTGTTTAATATCAGCAAGCTTTACAAAGGTTGATATTTAACTTGTGTTAATTAGGGATAGTTTTATAACATCTTCTTTCTCATTATTTATAGAAAAAAGACAATTAATTTAGATAATTTCTATTGTAATCTCGATTCTGTCTTGATTTTAGCATAGGTCACATTTATGAAATGTCAATGTATTCAGAGAAATTTGTTATTCTATTCAGCCATTTTATTTAAATATTCTCATGAAGATGTAACTGATAAGACTGGATGAAACTCTTATTGGTATCTGGAGAAGAATTCCAGTGGGTTCTTCTTTCAAATTTTAAAGAACATTTTATATAGTGCTGCTAAAATAACATTTACACCAATCATAGGAAAGCAGTATGTTTATGCAATTAATTGCTTAGTGTTACATTGAGCCAGATTTTGATAACTTTTATGCATATTCTTCAAATACCTCTACAAATTCACACTGATGACATCACTGAGGTCCTGTGTTTCCATTGTCATTGACATTCGGCCCCAAAAAAGACACCCTCAAACTTAATGTGTTTGATCTCTAACTTGAAAGGCACTTTAAAACCAAGATCAGTATCACTATCCCATCTTTGCAGATGGAGAAAGGTGGGAGAACTGTCTTGCTAAAAAAGCCAAATGTAAATAAAAAAACCAGATGTAAGTCCAAGTCCTGTTGACTGTCTTATATTTCACATCACTGTCTCTTCCAATTCATTAATTCACAATAATCTTGTCTATTTGAACTGGGTGATAACTTTTCACATTATTGGTGACAAAAATCTTATTATAACAGTCTAGATAGGTTTAATGTGTTTTTTTTCCTTTACAAATTTTTTTGGGGTTTTGTAATTTAATGTTATTTTGAAAGAAATAAAAATGCTATCAAAATATTGCCTCAATAGCCGTTAATATTTTGTTCATTGATGGAGTTTATTTTAGCTTTTGAAAACAGTGAACATTAATAGTGTATTGTTTGTTGCATTCATTGCCTTTTGATAACATAATATTTTCCTGTACTCATACAAAGTATGAAATTTATGTCTGTCTTAAAATTACACTCTCTGGAAATTAATTCAATATATTTGTTTTCCCAGTTCTTCCAATTAGTAATCAATTTCCTGCCAATAAATTGATGAACAAAAAGACCTACTTATATGAGAAATAATTTGCACATTGAACAGTAAAACCATGGAAATATGGCACAAAAATGCTTGTTCTTGTACAACAGGCAGTTGTGGATACAGTCCATTTTTCCTTCTCTTTTTTGTAACATATCTAAGAAAGCAAATCTAAGTGACTGAGTCTTCTAAGTTCTAACTCAGAACAAACCTTTAATAATGCAGCAGAAAATAATAAAACACTCCTAAGTTATTTAATTTTCTATGTAGTAAGAGATTTCCTTTATCAAAATAAGACTAAAGGTCAATGTCATTAGCTGTCTTTGAATCTTCACAAGAGTGTCTTATTTTGAAGAATTAAATAGTTTATACAGTTTCCATCAACTGCTTTTTGCCTATTTTAAAATAGAAGACAAGCTATTTCTGCATGCAGTTGAATTTTTGTTAAGAAAGTACACTGTCTAGATTGTCATCAACTTTTAATAATCCAGTGGAGGTAGTGAGGAGATTTAAATTTTAAAATATTCTAAACTATAGAATGGCAGGATATTCTGCACTAAAGTAATTTAGAAAAATAATAAGTAGATTCAGGCTTGACACACATTTAATTCTGAGGTTGTCCTCTACCAGATACCACAGATCAGAATGTTCTTCCTGGTTAGATCAATCATATGGAATCTATACATATGTAGCTAAAAACAATCTGCAGAAAAAAATGTATATGCAGATCATATTCTGTTTAGCCTCTGGGGAAAAATAATTTCATTTTAAAAAAAAGAAAGAAATGCTTTTAATCATTCAGTGTTCTACTTTTCAACAGTTAATTATGATGAAAAGGGGGCTCTCCTCCAGCCTATGAAAAAAAATAGAGGATAATCTACTTCTGCAGATATATATGTTATATAAGATGTTCCTTTTTTAGGTCTAAAAAGAATCAAAGGAAATATATGCTTGCATGTATTATGTAATATTTTTTTTTATACAGACAGTACATTGCAAGATATTAAAAAGAGCAACTTTTTCCCAGCATTTTAGCTATTTAAAAGAGGAATATGAGACCCTAATGCATTTTAGTGTTTTTCTCTATTTTGTAAACATCATATCCTGTGAATGCTAAACTTTCCCATACTTTAACTTAAAAAAAGCCCAAATCACCCCTGCAAAAAAACCCAACCACCCAACCACCCAATCACCCAAACAACAAAGCAGCCAACCAAAAAAAAACCCAACCGAAAATACTCCAAACCCAGCAGACCAACAAAAAAGTGAAGCTCTATGTCACAATCTGGAACCTCTTTGATTTCCACTGTTGAGAGAAGTGCTCTTGTAGTATCCATCTTCAGCTCAAATTGTCACAGTCTGATATAAGATGAAGCCAGGTTTTCAAATATATCCTTATCTCTTTAGTAGGATCATGGAATCTGCCAGACTGATCAGGCTCATGGTGAACTCCAGGAACCTTTCTCCAGCACTAACCAAAACTACACGCAGAACTAGATCCTTCAGAGGAATGAAGGAAATACTTAGAAGTAGGAAGATACTGAATAGTGTTCCTAGTGAGAAAAAATCTTCCAAAGGGATAAAAAACAATGAGATACTCTGCTTCCCAACAAGTAACAGGATTTCCAGGGCACCCCTGGAATTCTATTGTACAAAAATGAATACATGCAACATGTGACTTGATGGATATAAACGTGGACTGGTGAAAACTGAGAAATGGAAACTGCTTTCAAGTAACTGGATAAAATTCTTTGCCGATTAATTTTATTTCTGCTGAACTGAATCCCTCTGTCAAGCCCAAAGATTTGCTTAAAACAGCAGATGTCTAATATTAGCCTCTTTCTGTCTAATATTTCTTTCTTGTTTTTGAATGAAATTATTTCTACCCAGAGACAATCTCAGACATGTCCTGAGCCTCCTTGAGACCTCTGGACGTTTTTCTCATTTAGACCATTGTCTGATGGAAGTCAACCTTTTGCCTTTTAGCCCTACTTCACCCCTTCCCAGTCTTTAAGTCAGGGTGCACATGGCCTTTTGGGGATACTTAAACAAAGTCTAGTTGCTGTCAAACTGTTCAGAAAATGAGTGGTTTCCTCTTCAAATTCTTGGCAGATAGTCAGATTTTTTGCCAAGAAATTTGCGCATATCTCTTCTTAAAATAACTGGAATAAGATTGTGTGCAGTATTGAATCAAAGAATACATGAAGTGCATCATTTGGTAAAAACAGTGCATAAATCACAGTTAGGAACAGTTGGGGACATAAGGTTTTTATTAAGTCCTTCATCTGACAGAATTTCTCTTAAGTTCCATGGGAATTTGCTTTAATGAAAGGTGTCATGACATTAGATCTTTCTTCTAAGTCGGGAACTGTTTCATTGCATGATTGCTTCTTTTGCATGGGGGACGGCAACTGTGTATTCCAGTGCATATTAACAAAGCATACACAGAAATGTAGGTTAAGCCCTGGTTGCTTGAATTTTTGAAAGGGGCCATCATACCCTACATCTGAGGTTAGATTAGCAAATATATAGGAAAAATTACCACAGCCTACATTTTACTGTGATACACTGCTTGTCCCCTGTGATGCTGGCAGTGTGCTTCAGGTTATATCCTCATTGCACCTACCTCTTGAGCTTAGGGAGGGAATTAGAAAACCCTGTATTATGTAGGTATACTTCACAAAGGTGAGTATTAAATATCCCTGTGCTTGGAAACATAAACACAATGTTTTTTGATAGGACTGAATTTCTGCCTTTGGAAACACACTTGGTTTAATGAATAACATTTAATGAAGAACAAGAGGCATGCTTTCTGCTTCTTGGATAACATTTACTGTACTATATGTATAATTGAGACACCTAAGAAAGCATAAGCTGATACAGGAATTAGAAAACAAGAGGATTTTTCCACTCCTAGACATCTATTTAAAAGACTTATTAGATGGGGGGGTGAAATGCCAAATTTCTGGAGTACTAATCCAAGCTGCCAGGAGTACACTCTATGATCTCTACTCAGGTGAGGGAATGTGTTCCTTCAGCATCATCTGGTTTTCTTGATCCTTCAGCCATCACACTGGAAGATTCTTCAACCATGAAAATGTTGTTGCTGGGACCCCAGCTGAGACCTGAAACCTCATTTACACAAAGCTGTGAAGAGCAGAGGATAGAATCCATCTGGAGATTCTTGTCTCTTCCCCTTGTCTCTAGAAGTTGCTTGGAACATGCATGATATTGACTTAGGCACCTAATATCAGGTCTCAATCTTAAAGGATGCATGAAAACTCACATTTTTTTTTACTTTTAAAAAATTTTAGTACAAACCTTCTGATGTCTAATGTCTTCTTTGAAAGAACTACTCACCTCTGGCCTTACACTAGCTTTTCTTATATAACTTTTCCACTAAGAAAAATAAACTTTCTGCATCACTCTCTCTGGACAAGATCCTCATCTGTCACTTTGCAATTTTGTCACATTAATCCACATGAAATATATGCCTTTTCATTCATCACAGAACTCTTTTTGTCACATGACTTCAACCTTAACTGGGATGTCAATTTATATCACAATTTCTCCTGCAAACTTCAATTATCAAATAAGTAAATTAGACTGGTGTAAGCTTTGTATAAAGCCAGCACACTATCATACCAAAGAAGTTTGCCCGAAGTCAGTGCTTCAAGTCTCAGGATTACATATTTGTGTTTCTGAATATGTAAACCAGGCATTTAGTTGCTCCAGATTTCTGGTGATAAACACTTCATAAAATTTTAGATAGTTTAGGTCTACAGCTGTTTTTTCATTAGTGTGTTTTATAGAAATGAAGGCTACTTGATCAACTCCACAAGTGGTAAACCTTGACATTCAAACTATCACTTTGTATCAGTTGAGAATCTGACTTAATTCACTTCTCTAAAGAAAAGTCATTATTCTCCAAGATCTTTGCATGATACCAAATGACTGCAAAAAGCCAAAAAAGCATCTAATTCTCCCTAGGAAAAGCAGTTTTCATGCATCTAACTTTACAATGGAAAATAACATTCTAAGGCCAAATATCCTTGCAAGGTTTCTGTTCTTCTTGGAGGAAATGAATAAGGTTTTCTGAGGTAAGATAAGGGCTAAGGTTAACGTGACTGGTTGTGAATTCAGGCATGGGGATCATTTGTTCAGAGGCAATATGATAAGCTGTGGTAAGAATTACTTGATTTAAATAGTACATTAGGTGGCGACAGAAGGAATATCTCCCTCTTGCAAAGTACTGCTCTGATTTTAGTTTATTGTTTCCAATGGATAATAATGTGGATGAGTAGATAAATTTAGTTTGTGGTATCCAAAGGGGTTAATTTATTTCCCTCTATGATTTGAATTATTGCATTTGGGGGGAAAAAAAAGAGGAAAATAATTTTAAAAGGGCTCTTTTCTTAAATGGAACTTAAAATGATATAAGACTTTTCAATATTCTAACTATTTCTACATGAACTGGCTTTATGCATATAAGTATTTTCAAAGCTAGGAGTTTTTGTATAAGGCTGAACATACCTGATATGTCATTTATTTCTATTCCTGCAAGAATGTAAGGAATACTTTTTCCCCCACGTTTCCTGTCGTAGGAAATTAATTTCGTGTAGCTTGTAAGAACTTGATGATTAGAGAAATCTTTGTCAGATATGGCAGGGAAGAACCTGATTGGGAAGTCAAATGTGTTACAGAGTTTTCAAAAGTTACTGCTATTTTCAATTATGAGTCAGAAACCACAGGTTTAATATGTTTAATAGGTTGAGCAGGTTAAACAAAATCATTGTCAATAATTTGCAGATGGTCAATAGGTCTGAGCAGAGCAGGAGATGCTAAGATAGCCCACTAGAATGATACTCTTTGTGAAGTAATAGGGATAAGGAAACACAATGTCCATTTATACACCTCCTTCTGAAAATTTTGTAAAGTTAGCAGAATTTGTTTTTGAGTCACTGGGCCATAAGTAGCTGTGACTGCTGCTTTCCTGATCAATTCTCCTAGTTCTATTTGCTGTGTTATCTTGGTGTCTGCTGTAACTCGGCCAGCAGGAGCTATCTATGGCACTAGTGCCTGTTTTGTTACTTTATCTGCATTATTCATAGCGTCAGATAGTCACTGAATCTAAGTGATGCTCTTGCCTGCTACTACATCACAAATAGTTATAATATTCTTATCATCACTACTCCTACTAGTCAGATGGAAGACTATTTCTGCATTCCACAGCCTTCTATAGTCTGCAAAAACATATTTCATGTAGACGAGAAAGTGTTACTATATAGGAGCTCAGGCTTCAGTCATCATTTCTCTTTGCTTGCTTCTGCTTGTCCCACTTTCAATTAATTTTATTTTTTATCAAGTTAAGGACTCCTGTTGATCTCCTTGTACTCCATTTCTGATTCTCTCACATGTCCCTTAATCCTTGCTCTCCATAATGTCTTTTGCCATTTGTGCTCCTATTTTTTTCCTGAATTATTTAATTGTCTAAACAGCCCTGTCTCAAATATACCCATGACCCCCATAATTCCTGTACAGAGAATCATTTAGGTTGGAAAAGACCTTTAAGATCATTGAGTCCAACTATTAACCCAGCACTAGCAAACCCACCCCAAGTGCTACATCTGCACATCTTTTAAATACCCCTAGAGATGGTGACTCCACCACTTACTTCCCTAAGCAGCCTGTTCTAATGCTTGAAAACCATTCCAGTGTAGAATTTTTTCCTCACACTCAATCTAAGACCTTTTTGTCTCCTCCTATTGCTTATTACTTGGAAGGAGAGACAAACACCCACCTGGCTACATCTTCCTTTCAGGTAGCTGTAGAGAGAAATAAAGTTCCCCCTGAGGCTCATTTTCTCCAGCCTAAACGCCCCCAGCTCCCTTAGATATTCATCAGACTTGTGCTCAGGACCCTTCACCTTCTCTCTTGCCCTTCTCTCTTGCCCTTCTCTGGCCATGCTCCACCTCCTCAGTGTCTTTCTTGTAGTGAGTGGCTCAAAACTGAACCCAGGATTTGAGGTGTGTCTCTATCTCTCTCCTCTTGTCTCTATCTCATCATCTTAAAGCATAATTTGTTTTGATACATTTATTTTAACTTGTTTTTAAGTTCCTGTTTTCCTGATCTAAGTTAATCCCACATCAGGATCAAGAACACCATGGACTGCACTTCCCACCCAAGTGCTATAAATCAGTGAATTACGGAAGCCCTGCAGAGGTCTAACGCTGGAACCTGGTTTCCTCACAGGATTATAAAAATAACAAGCACTGATCCATAGCACGTTAGGTGTCTGACATGAGACTGCTTATTCAGAAGAAGCTGCTTTTTGTCCCAAATCCATCTTCTGCATAGGTCCACAATAACAACCATACTCCCTGTTCATATAGTGCTTGATTTGGGCCAAGAAGGCTCAGACTTACTGCCTATCCTCTTGCTCTCCATACATATGTTAGCATGTGTTTTAGAGTATGATCCTGGACAAATTTGAGATGCTATTGACGTGATTATAAACTTTGAAATCCTACTTCTTTGGGATGCTTGGTTTTTTTTCACTTATTCTTTGCAATAGCATGTAAGCATCTTAAATGAGAAAAGGGACAGTTTACGCAGCATACGCATCAACACTCACATTTTATAATCTGTGACTGAAAGATCCTCAGAACCCATGAATACTCTGAGGTTTGGGGATCCCTTCTGCCTGCTCTGTGCAGAGTCTACAGGTCAACATGTTCCTACACACACACCCCCCAGTAACCGCATTTCCTGCAGCCCCTATGTCACACAGGGTGGGTTGGGTCTTACGTGCAAAGACTGGCACTTCCTAGCGGCTGAAAAAAGCTGACAGCATGCTAAAAGAAATGGTTTGGCTGCTAGAAGCATAATAGCATGTAGAATATACATTTACATATGCTGAATCTTTCTTGATAATGACAACAGAAACATTTCAACTTTGAAGAGTATGAAAGGTTGACACAGGGTGAACTCGTGCAGCCTATCTTTGTCAGCATTTCTAGAGGGCAACGTAATAGCAGTAGGGAAAAAACCCCGGCATCTACAAATCACCAAATGGAGCACAGTCTTCAGGAAGCATTTAATCTGAAGGACAGTTAAAATTTATGACTTAGGCATTTAGGCTCAGGCATTTTTGATCTTATGTGTCAGAACAAAGTCAGCGGTAAAACGATACCACAAAATCATTGCTAATGAGCGAGACGCAAGTGTCAGACAACAAAGTTTCAAGTGGAGTTCAAGATAAAGAGAAAAATAAATTTATGGTCTAGGAGCTTGGAGTTTTCTGGCTTTATTTGGCAGGGAAAAAAAAGAAATGTCATCTTCAGAGGTGAGGTATTGAACTAGTTTTAAAGGGAAGGGAAAAAAGAAAAGAAAAGGTGCCAAAAAATAGTAAAGTTTAAACTTTCCCAGACACATTTTATCGTCTTTTCATAAAGAACATGTCTTCTTCCTTTTTTAAATTTTATTTTTGTCTTGCAACCTTATAGGCATCTGAAACAAAAGTATATTCTTCATTGTGTTATATTGGGGGAAAATAGTTAAAAACTTGTGAAGACTTCATAGATGCCACATGCCAACATAGCATATCTAACCTGATATTCATGTAACTGTTTTGCCATACAGTATTCCAGAAAGCTTTTAACAAATGAGTTGAAGAGAAACAACTTTCATGTAGTTGTATATATTTACAATATTGCCATGTAGTCATGTGCAATGCCTGAAAATTGGAATATGAAATGAAAGCATGGTAAAACTGACCACAACGCACACTTAAAGGATGAGACATTGAAATCAGTAAAGGCCACATGAAAGCTGTTCTGACTTGTATTAGCTTGTGATTCAGCCCTTAGATTTCAGTGTTCTTTAGGAAAAGTCTGCAAAACTTTGATGATAAATCTTGCCCTTCTAGATCTCACCCTTGCACATATGTCTTGCTATATTAGAAGATATAGGACTGGAGGGGAGGTGTCACTGCTTATGGGGTGAGACATATTGTGTGGTGCTGGGAAGTACATTTCAGGATGATTTACTAGGGAATGCTTGGGTAATGAACCAGAGGTGGAAAATGGAAGGATCAAGGGGGCTGGGAGAGGAACAAACATGGGTAAACAGATAAGGGGATAAAAGAGGAGGGCTGCATATAAAACTAGGCTGGTCAATGTGTACATGTGGCCATGTCTTGTGCCTGTGAGCATAGTCTGTTCTGTATTGTCATTAAAATTCCTATTTTCTGTGTGAGGAATTGCCTATGTCGTGGGCATATGAGTAGAAGGAGGTCCAAGTGCCAGCACTTGGGGAGGGGACCACGAAAATGACTTATCTCAGCTAAGTTTAGATAAATTCATTTTATAGTCAATATAGGTAAAATAATTAACTGCTTTAGAATGTGAAAGTGATGATTTGTTTCAGACATGGAATGTAAAGACTTTTAAGATAAAGGTGCTAGTTTTTCTTCAGCAACTGCCAAAACAGCCCAGTGTGATTATCTCCCTGACAGATATTTACATTTGGTAATCTGTTCCTACCCTAGAGGACCAACCTTGTATCTTTTATTGGGGGGAGATGACAGAGAAAATCACAGATCATAATTTATCCTGCTTACAAGCAAGTGTTAAGCCCTCATATAAGATTATGCCAGTTAGAAAGATTATTTTAGAACTTAATATTTAAATATTTTCATTCTGATTCTTGTTGACCAGCTCCTCTTTAGCATCTGGAAGGCTAGTAAGATCTGGGCATTAACGTGACCTTTAGGTCTGAACTTGTACTGCATACTGAATTGTTCAAGCTTATTTGAAGGCAATGACAAAGGCAATAATATAAATAATCTCTATCTCCAGGCTAAGATGTTCCATACCTTTTTCTCCTTAGTTTTAAATCAGCATTTGCAGTAAGGCTTAGAGAAGATGAGCTGCCTACACTCCTTCTGTTGATGAAATTGTTTAATTGCATCTGAGCAGCCAGTGAAAATATTTTCACTGAGTTAATATTGTTGTCCACTTTTTTATGCTCTCTCTCTCTAACCATTCTATTTTACTTTTAATTAATCATAATTATTGAACAAAAATAAATATTTTCTCTTGAGTTTTACTCCTAACCATGTCAAGCTTATTCAGAACAATTTTTTTCCTGAATATGGCTTTGGATATCTTCAATATAAACTCTAGAAAGAAGCAAGTGAACCTCAGGAAAAGCATATGGAAAATAAAGTAAGCTACAGTGTCCTGCTTCTGTGTTTCATTAGGGAATAAGAAGAGGGAAATCATACTTCTAAACTCTAAAGACCATGCCTGTTCACTCCAGAAGCTCAGTTAATTGGCTGTTTCCCAGAAGCTTTCAGCTTTTAATCAGTTGCCGTGTTTGCTTTCATTATAAGAGATCCTACTTTGCAGAATTTTGTATTTAAAATGCTTCTTTTCAATAGCCTGAATTTGTTTGTACAATTGTTTCAAAGCCAATTCCTGTTTACTGGTGGAAGAATAAGAAATTTGGTGTTCCAGAGAGAAGCAAAATTAAAAAAAAGCTTCAGCATTCAGAAATCAATGTCAGCAACAATTAATCTAAATATTATTGTTTGACGAGGAATATTCTGGGTTGAATGAAAAGACTGCTTAACTCAGGGAAAAAGCATTTTTCTTTATGACCAACTGGTCCCTGTGAGAAATCCTAGACCCTACCTAATATTAGCCTCCTAATTACGTGCCATCATGAAAAATATTCTATATTTTTGACAGAGACTAACAAATAAGGGTTAGATCTACATCTGCTTCCTGCCTTACTTCTGTTGTACCTACTTAATTAATATTCATATTTACATAGAAAATTACTTAAATATCTATGTCAAATAGTTAACTACATTAAGATAGGTGAGGAATTTGAATTTGGCTTCCTGCTTTTCCTTTCCTCTTTCCCGTGATATTACTGGAAATGTAGACATTGTGCTATGTGTGTCTGATGTACCAACATTGTAGCAACCATTTTTAAAATTTGAACAGTGATGTCCATCAAGTCTTTGCTTGAATTTGTCTGGAGAATTTCCTAACATATTACTGCAAATTACAAGTCCGCAAGTGAGAAGGTGAGATATGAATTTATGCAAATGGTATTGCAAAACCTGCCCTGCTATCAAACAAACACTGTATGAGAATGAAAAATAAGGTAGATGTCCCTCTTGTAAATCCTAGGGGAAAATATTGGCATCTGTTGTTAGATTTTTATTCAGCTTGCAAGAACTGGAGTCAATAGAACTATTTTACAGTCAATGAAGAAAAAATGAGCACTTCCAGAACGTGTCACTTACCCAAACAGAAATGTACAAAATGGTTCAAATGAATCATGATTTTAAAGCATTTTGATTTTCCTCTTCTCCTGGAGGAGCCCAGAGCGAGTATTTCAAAAGTTATTGAGATAAATGTTCTTGAAGAAACTTGGTTTTGAGTGTCAGGTTGCTACTCTGAAAACATAAAAGTGTTCGTCCTGAGTTTGGAAACAGTTTAATTACCTGTTGCCTGAGTGGGACCTTCCTGTATGAAGCAGAGCAAATAATTTTGAGAGAGAGACTGCAAGATACTCTGACATGCTGATCAGGAAGTCTCCAAAATGATCATACATTTATGTTAAGAAAACATAGGATAAACTTGGCATTTACTGGGTAATAATGAAGAAACAGATTTTCTTCCAGAATTTGAAAGGCACATTTGTATAAACCTTATTAAAAATTGAGTTGTTTCTTCAATACGAAAGTTTGCTGTTCAAATATCTATTTTCTTGAAATTCCATGCAAATTTTTTAAAAGAAACTGTACCATTTGCTACACTTTCTGGAAGCAGAGACACCTTTTATGTATGTGAGTTTTATGTTAATATATGCCCATGGAGACAAAACTGAAAAAACCCTCTACTATTTACCTATCAACAGAATATGTCTTAACTATTAAAAAAATCATGTCTTTAAACCAAGGAAAATTCTGATCATTCAACACAGTCAGATCACATACAATTTTTACCACATAATCATATAATCTGCAAGACTGTGCTTCCTCCCATAAGGGACACTCTAACCCTTTCTTAATGGAGGACATTCTTCACGTCAAAAGTTTGGAAAACCCATTTACTAAACCTAATGATACTCCTAATAGGAGAGGAGATGTCCTCAAAAAGATAGAGAGCATTTGATTTCCTTGATCGCTAATCATTTTTTAAAATATCTCATAGTTTCAGTTAGTGATGCTGTACTGATTGATGTATCTTATTTAGATAAGTTTCATAAAAGAACTAGATCTTCAAGGATGTAAAAAAAATTGAATTGTGCTACAGGTAAATTAAACACTCTGAGAGAATTTCTCAGATGTCATAGCTAAAATAATCCAATTATGAAAGGCAGGCAGAATTACTTGCTTTTTCAAATTAAAAGAAAAAAATCAGCTAAGTTCCATGAAAGAAAAGTAAGAAAATTAGAAATTGAAGAGATCTTGATGCTTAGTTGTAGATTACCTGTCATATCTTTTCTGCTTTCTAGTAGAAGCAAAGCTCTACAGAGAGGGTTTTATGCAAAAATATAAATCAGGCCCTTATGCCAGGTAGATAATTTTGTATTTATGAAACAACTTCTAAATGTACTTCACTACTTCCTGCTTACAAACTTATCTATTGCCTGCTTTAAAAATGGAAAATTCTTGTTTTAATGCTGTGTTGGATTTCAAGGTTGGTCACAGGTCTTAAGGTGACCAAAGACTTGGCTGAACGGAGAGCAAAAACTGTTGAGATGCCTACCTAGCATGGTTTTCCTCTAGTCTCTTGCTGAGAGAAAGAGATTAAAAAGACTGATTTTCACTTCTACTTTTCATATTAAATTTAGACCCTGCCTGGGGGCTTCAACAAAGCAATAATACTTTATTCATTACTGAAGGCTCATGGTGACTCCACTATAGCCGCTCCACTCATGGTGACTCCATTATTGACACTCATTTGGGTGGCAATAACGCCTTTGTATGTTCTGTGAAATACTAGATAAATAGAGGGATATTAGATAGCAAACTTGTAGTTTAAGTCTGTCACTTTAAATTTCCTGAACAAATATTGGCTAAGGTTCTTGTTTTCAGGCTAAATGGTTTCTTTCTTGTACTGTAAGCATAATTTAAATAAATTAAACCAATTCAGACAAAAAGCCACCCTGGTAACTCTAGGAAAGCTCTTAATCTTCTCTGCTGTATTAAATAATGAATGCCATAGAAGTAAAATGGGAAAAGGAAGATCTTGAGTACTGGGGTAAATGTATTTAGAGCTATTGAATAGTAGCAATTGAAATATGTCCTTCCAGATATCTTGGATGTTATTCTTAGGCCCACTCCTGCTATATTGAAAGATAAGAGGGAAGTCACTCTGTCATTAGCACTGTCTTGTTCATTTAAAATCTAAATTCCCTGTGGCATGGTCAGTCGCTTGTTGGAAATTGTGCAATGTCCTGCAGAATGGGACTTCTCTAGGAAAAATATCTGGAGTTTGAGCCTTTACATTTACTTATAGATACATATTCTAAAATAAGACTCTTCTCCCTGAGGTGAAAGCAGTGGAGGAAACAAAATGAACTTACCTTGAGCCCCTTCCTGCATCACTGGGAGGGAGTAGGTAGAGGATAGGGAATAAAGTTAAACCTGGGAAGGAGGGACAAGTGAAGGGAAGGCATTTTTAGGATTTTGTTTACTTCTCATTATCCTGCTCTGGTAAAAAATTCATTTAATTTCCCCAAGTGGAGTCTGTTTTACCCATGATGGCAATTGGTGAGTGATTTCTCCCTGTTCTTTTGTTCTGTGCTCAGTTCCCTGTCCAGCTGAGGAGGGGAGTGGTAGAATGGCTTTTGTAGCCACCTGCCTTCCAGCCAAGGTCATACCACCACAGTGTTGCAATACTTTTTTCCTCAAAAATACTTGAGGAAGATTGGAGTGATGGTAGTGAGGTGGTGGTATACAGAGATAAATAAAACAGGAAATGTCTATATAATAAGAAAGAACTTATCTACCAGATGTCTACTTGGAGTTGCAGCATGTGATTTGCATTTGATTGTGACAAGTAAATTTAACAATCTGTGAAGTAAAAAGCTCTAATAAATTTTCCCCTCTTTTCTATGAAACAATTCTTAATTTCTGATTGACTAACTAAATCGTTCTGAGTCACATACCTGAAAGAGGGTGCAGTCCTGAATTTGTAGTTGATATGAAGCTCTTGTGAGAAGATGATTTCTTCTAACAAAGGAATAACATTTACTCTTAATTTCAATTTACTTCTAGTAGATCAAATTCATGTTAGACATCTTACCATGGCCATTCTCTATGGAGCCATCAGAACAGAGCATTTGTTAATAAAGTTTTGAATTTCTTGCTTTCTTGGTGCTAATAAGGGAATGAGGTTTTAATGTAATAAATTAATAAAAAATATGAACTGCCAAATCATGAATGCATGGGCATGTTTAATTTAATATTACATGCACTATTGCAGTGAATTGTCCCAGATTCCTGTTCAACATTAGGGCCTCACCCGAAAACTGTGAATTCCTGAGATTCATTGTATGTTAAATTAGGGGTCTGGTTTAACACCTATCTGGGAAGGAGGCTCCAGTGACTGAAAATGGACTGTAAACTATTTTTCTGATGGATTAAAAACTACGTGAGTAAAGTCTGAAAGAATACAATCTTTCATCTTTGTGTTTATTACGTTTAGTTATTTTACACTCCTAAACTGATTTTTCTGCAATTTAGAATTATTTTTATTTCAGTAATTTGATGCATTTTAAACACAGGTAAGAGTGCTCCTAGTGAGGGTTGGTATATTTTTTCCCCCAAATGTAGAGATTTCTTATGTAAAATGACAGTATGGATTAGCAAGAAACTAATAAAAACATGTTGTTTAGAGAGTTTTTGAAGTTTCCAGATTATGTATATTGGCTAAGAAATCTTCATCCCATTTCCTCTTTATTCAGTTCATTTTTTAAGAAGACACCTCTTGTTAGTGGTTCCATACTTTCTTGTAAATCAGTTATTTCTAATTTTTGAGATACCTTTTTTTCAGTCATCCATTATTAACACTGAAGTATTAAGACCATATTCCCATTTTATGAGAAAATAATTATTACCTACTTCTGAAATTAACTTAAATCCATTATATAAATAGACTATATTGGTACATTTGAAATCTGATTCTTTGAGAAATCTTAGAAAATATAATATTATTCTCTTGGAAAGAGAGCAGAGCCACATGGGGAAAATACATGATATTCTCTTCTGCTTACTAAGAAATACATAACTTCCCGAAAATTCATGAACCTCATAAAATGTGGGCATGTTCTTCTGTAAATGCAGAATTAGCATAATTCACTTGACCAAAAACATCTTTTAAATTGATCTTTCACATTAGGTCTTTGAAATCCATGAAAAGATTTTATTGTGAATTGATGTTATTGTTTGGACAAGAACCCTTAGTGTTTACTTCCATCCAGAGGAGCATTTTAGCTCTCCCTCCTTTCCCAAACCTCTTGCATCATCATGCAAGAAACCGTCACGAAGGGTTACACCATGTTCCTGAAGAAAGACTTGGAAAGCTCAGTGTGGAAATAACATGTTCCTGCAAATGAATTCATCCTGCTGCATAAGGACAGCCAACATGGGAGACAGATCTGATGGCTTAGAGCAGGATGTTCTCCGGTGTATAATGCAGTGATAAAATGTGGAACACTTATGATATTTGTTATGAAATATGAGATACCTTTTTTTTTCCCAAGGCAATGAAGGAGCTCCCTTGGCTGCCTAAGTGATAAGTTTTTTTCAGTATCACTTGACAAAAAAACACTGGCAACCACACAATAAATATCCTCTCCAAGTATTTGTTCTACTGGAATTAACCATTGCAACTTTTCAACAACCCTGTTGCTGCTGAGAAATGGCAAACAAATTGCATACAATATAAGTTACTTCAACAATCAACTGGACTTAAAGAAAAGCATTCAGCTGTGGAGTGATATATGTGTATCATTTATGTGTCTGCATTCTGTCCTTGGACAATATCCATAGTTGTGACTGTTTGCTAGCACTGAAAATGGGACACTTTTCAAATTTTCTATGATTGTATGTTATGTCTAAATGAGATTTTTGGTAATTCAGTAATGTACTTTGCAGTGTTTCAAAAGCAATGTATTTTTCCTTGCTAAAATGCAGAAAATAGTTTAAAACTTCTTGAGCAACCCTCATAAATGATGCGGATATTCTTGGCCAGTAACAGACCAAGATTTCAATGCTTCTTTTTTCCTCCCTTTTGATATGTCTTTTACAGTTTTAGTATAGATGTCATATTTTACTGTGTATTTTAGTGTACTTATGTTACAGATTGTCATATCTTAATAATGTAAATATTTCTCATCAGATTAAACATTTTGCTTTCATTAGAGAGGACTGTTTAATGCTCATGAATGAACTGGTTGGTCTTGTGTGTCAGCCCTATGCTTCTTATTACCACCTCAAACCACGAGCAAATCTTACAGACGTGTCTGAGAGAAGCCAGGTGCACTCATGCACATACACAATGCAAATTTATTGTGTTTAATCTGCAAACTCTTCAGTAATACCCTTGGAATCTATACATTATCAATACTGTATTGATAGTTGTGCTTGATATTATACTGCCATAGAGAGCCCACAGGAATAACCAGGTCCTGTACTGGAGAGGTAAATTAAAAAATCTTTTGCAGTCCTGACAGTAATCCGCCACTTGCATGCCTAGGAATAGAAAACAAAAATAATCCCTACACTAGTAGAAATCCTTTAAAATAAGCCTTTGAAACTGGTAAGAGCTGTTTTATATACATAGCCCAAGAATTTGTAACATATGTTAATGCATGTACCTTTCAAAATATAGCTAATATTTTCATAGACTTGTAAAAATCTAATTTCAGTATCAGAGAACCATTTTCGAGGTGTATATCATCAGAATCCTGTTACATCTTATTTTTACTTATAATAGCATGTATTGTCAGAAGGTAGATCAGAGTTGACCATATCATGTGCTTTAGAAGCACAATAACCAAGATAATGTCTTAGATAGATGGTACAATTATTCACTGTATGAATCCACAGTTCATCTCTATCTTATTCAAAATTTTGCTTTCATTTCAAAATACATATGAAAGAACTGGGAAAAATTCAGAGAAGGACAAAGCAAATGTTGAATGGACGTACAGTGTCTTCCACTGATAGAAGAGCTAAACATGTTGGATGAACACACAGTGTCTTTTACTGAATAGAAAAGCTAAAAATATCAGAAAAAGATATGTGGAAAAGATGCTTTATTGAATATTTGACCTCTATGATATTGAGATTTTGATTCTTCAAGAGAGGTGGTTGTGCACAGGTGCTCTACCCCGTGTCATATTTAGGATGCTAAAAGGTGACATGGGGTCAAGGACTTACTAGACATATTCCTGGAAGAAAACCCCATGCAGGACATGAAAACAAAGACATGTCACTGAGCTAGAAATGTTTGGAAAGTGAGAGAATATTTTTGGGAAATATTGCTACAAGTTCTCTCTCCTCTTTCTACTCTGCTGTAAGCATTTGTAAAACTAAGATACTAAGTTAGCTGGACTTTTCATATGACCTGCTATGGGATCTTGCATGTCTTAAGATGATATAGGCACGCTTGCTGACTTGTTTAAACACAATGCCTAATTTAAATAAATAAAATTATTTGTGGTGAACCTTACTTTTAGCATCCCAGCAGTCAGCGAGACTTTAAACGTATGCTTGGTGTTAAGCCTGTGATCAGTCAGTAAAAGCAAAGAGAGATATTCACCAAAGTGGCTTTATTGCAGTGAAATAAGTTGTCTGAAATAAAATCAGTAGGAGGAAGGAAAAAAAAAAAGAAGTGCTTATTGATTCTAATTGTATGACAATCCAAACAAGTTGCCATGAAGAAAGCCAAGGGATTTACTCCATGACGATGACTGAACAGGCTCTCACTTTCTCTGTGGGGCAACTGATGACTGCTTATTGCAGGATAAAATTGTGCTTGCAGGGAACTGCTACTCACAGAGCAGCTGGTGTACACATCCACACCTTACTTCATCTCATGGTAGCTTATGTATACAGTCCTAGCTGAGAGAGAGCCTCCCCCTCACTAGTGAGGAAAACAATAGGTTAGTGTTATCCTGAAAAATTTTGAGGGAGCTTTATGAATTTGCTACCTGTTCTACAGTCTGACACATTACTTTCTCTGCTGGAATCTATTACATGTATTTCCACATTTGAAATTGAGAAGAAGTAATTTGAATTTACGTCCTGATCAAATTCACAGATCGTGGGAAGAACCCTGAATAAATCATGAGAGTTTTTCAGATTACCTTTTATGCTGGCCCAGCTACTGTAATGTTTGATTGCTGTAATCACAGTTCAGTTAATATATCTAATAAGCTAAAGAAAGAAGAGCCATAAAAGTCCTTGGACCAGTATAATCCTTTTCCCACTCTGAGATAAAACTCTAAAAGTAATAAATAAACCAGATAATATACAAGCCTTTTGTAATAGGGTAATCAGTAAAACTAAACTACAAAGTGTAATTTCATGTTTCCGAGTAAAACATGCTACATCCTCTGCATGTCCCACAAAGGATCTTAGCTGACAAATCTCAATTTGACTGTGGGCAAACTAATTGTCTATTATTTTAGCTTGAGGCTGTTTTGCTTTAAAAATCAAATACTGATTTTGAAGAAATAGAGCAAGTCATTTTCTCTAAGAACACAGAGTTCCCACTGACAACGGCTATTAAAAAGATTTAATGAAATCATCAAGACTTGTTTGAAACTGATCTAGGTACATTTTTATACTCAATCTGCACATCAGTATTAATTTTTTAACACAGATGGAGGTTTTATTGGTACCCAAGGAAGGAAAGAGAAGAAACAGTTTACTGAAACTTCAAATTACAAGCAGAGCACAAAGCTGATAGAGGCAAGTGTGAAATTAAATCTCTTAAACACTATGGAATATAGAATTCAGTAAATATAAATGCAAGTAAAAGGGAAACTGGAAAGCAATTGTGATCAGTTTAAGTTCCGTCTATGCATAATGTATTTCAATGACACACATCTTTATCATGTTTAAGGTTAGCCAGTCAAATCGTTATAGACCATTCTTTTGAAGATTTAATTATGTCTTGATTAAATCTAATATCAAAATAAGCACTGCATAATTTCTGAGATTTGTTGAAAATATATTGAAACATAAAATCTCAGAAAAAGACTTCAGGTCTAATTAATCTCCAGATCATGTCTTGTGTCTTTTTTCTTTTATTTCTTCTCTCAGCAGTGAAATTTCATTGTTTAACTTTCTGCTAAGGTAAATTCTCCTGAAATCTCAGAGTAAAAGAAAATATCCTTTGAAAATTACTAGTACCTGTTCTGGTTCCAGGCAAGGGTCTTTTATTCATACAAAGAAAGTAGCCTGAAAGTGCAGGCATTGTGTACAAATGAAGTGGTAGATAACATACATGACTTGATTAACAAATTGTAGGTTAGTGGCAACAAACAAATTTAGAGCTTTTGTAGGGGTACAAACTCAAAGCCCATTCGTAGGAGATGAAAGCTGTTCACAAGTGTCATCTCTACTTAAGTGATCTCAAGCCTATTTAAATGCTCTGCATGAGTTTCACTGCCATTATTGGTTGAATGCTACACCTGGACATCTCATAAACCCTTTGTAGCTTGGCATACTATAATGCTGTAATACTATGCGCATTTTATAAATAGCTAAGTGAGAAACGGAGTTTAAACTCCAAGCTCTCAAAGGACTCTTAGGTACTTGTATCCCATTTAGGCATCTCCATTCCTCTGAAAGATCACTAAAGGTTTCAAAAGTTGGTTAAGCTAAAACTTCAAATTATCCCTAGTAGGAATTAAGTAGGAATAAATATCTTGGAAGATCTAGATCTGGATCTAAAGATTTAGCTATGTGTTTTCAGGAGGAGAGGGAGTATAAAATTTTCATCACATTAAGCTGTCTTCCCTTTCTAATTCAAAAATTATTTAAATTAATGCCTTTCCAGAGATGTAAAGGAGGATCAAGAGTGATTTCACCCAACTAGATATGTTGAATTGTTAGCATGTGTTGAATCATTGATGTGAAAAAAATTATCTTCTAAATATAAATAAATTGAAGTATGCCTGGGCATCAGAAGGCTTTGTGTCTGAATGGAATCAGGGTGATCTCATTTTAACCAATTTTCACTGGAAGCACTGGACTAAGGGTGAATGTTACTTTCCCCTATGGACTAAATGTCTGTTGTAAAGGAGTTACCAAGGGTTAAAGGGAATGTATCACCACAAGGACAAGTGCTGACAAAAAAAACCTCCACTGATGGCAATTATCAATAGTACCATAGGACACTTTTTCCTGTGTCCTGGAAAATTACAAAAAATAAGGACAAAGCATACAAAAATAAGTTAGAAATAAAAATACTATGAAAGAAAAAATCTTAGGTAAATAGGAATTGTTTTGTTTGCACATGAAATTTTCAAGACAAATATGAGTTCTTGATTCAAAAGCAATTTCCAAAATGTTTTATAGGAAAGGTATGCTCTCAGTTGTAGACAAACCAAAACACTGAGGTTTGTAAACTACTCATTAAGGACAGAGCATAACACAAATCCTCACCTTCATCACCTACCCGGCTCAAGATGTCAGATATATACCTATATTCCCAGAAATGTTCAAGGCCAGGTTGGATGGGGCTCTGAGCAACCTGGTCTAGTGGAAGGTGTCCCTGCCCATGGCAGGGAGGGTGGAACTGGGTGATCTTTAAGGTCCCTTCCAACCCACACTTTTCTACAATTCCATGATCATATATAAGCAAATACATAAAGCTCACACTTGTATGGTTGTGTCTACTCATATAAGAAACCAAAGCTATCATAATTGGGAGACTAAAATGTCTGTTTAGGAAAAACTATGAAGAAACAGATATCATTGTCCTTTAGTGGGAGTGATCTTATGTTAACAAAAGCTACAGATTGCAACTGATTAAAGTTTACATAAGATTAGACAATATAGGAAAAGGCAAAAAGGCAAAAAGGAAAACAGGAGAAGGAGCTGTAACTAGAGGTCACATAGAGAGCAGTATCCTGCAGAAGCAGGTTGCTTGCAGCAGCTAAATAATTGTCAATGTTTGTCTACAATGGTAGAGTCCTGGAAAGCCAGGCTTAAGGGCGTGTTGAAATTATGTGGCATTTTCTTTCTTCCCCTTTCTTGTCTTCCCACTCTTTCAGTATTACATATGTAATTTGAGAAACTGTGTTCCTTATTTTATTAATATCCAGGAGTAAGCCTGGTTTAGAGAATGTTTTGTCTTGGGTTCATTGTGTCAGTGAGATCTGAGAATTGGCTGTACAGTAAAAGACTCTGTCACTTGACATAAAATTCTCAGTGTCTTCTCTCATGAGGGTTCTCTAATTAATATTGTCTTTGAAAACAAATAACTTTTAAGGATTTAATTAACACAGAGCACTGACATTTTTAGTTTAAGCTGAACCTGTTTCATCAATAAATGCTTTCATCATTCTTTGTTCTTTCTCCCTTTTTGCACTTATTACTTGATGGTGAAGTGGTTTGCTTTTCCAATTTAACAAATAGGAAATGTAGTAAATGGTGCTTCAGATGCCACTCTAAATATTTTTCTATTGAAGGAAAGCATATCAAATTCTGGGATCAGATATTTTATTTACTTTTAATTATTTTTTCAATCGTCTTTGCAAAACAGAAGTACTCCTTCATAAGTTACCCTGCCATTTCAAACTTGTTCTTCCATTTATTTTCTAGTTTTCCAGAAAAAAGCTTTTGGCCTAGCATTTTTAATTCAAATTCTACAACCCTTGATGATCATTAAGATTACAAAGTAGAACAGATCAGACTCTTTTTGTCACAGGAAGATGAATAGGCGTATTTCAATTTTTATCCCACAGATACTGTGAATCAGCTTTCATTTCTACATCATTCTTTAAAAGAAAACGGGGGAAAGATAGTTTTGCTACATTTTTCTGTTTTCTTAGAAAGCTTTTCAGTATGTCATTAACATCGAGTCAGATTTCTCTTAAAAAATATTGCTGCATTTCCATCTGTGATGATGCTCTCAGTTTTAACATCTTCTGTGAGTCAGACCCATCATCCATCTCATCACACAGTACCAAGCTTTCCATCATACACTGAACCTTCCTTCTCTTCCCCCAGAAGCTTTTCATTCTGAACTGCCACATATCCTGCTTGCTTTGTCCATTCTGTTCCCTGGCTGCCCTTCCCTGGATACTTTCTTTCTGCCTTTGTATTTCTTTCCTCTATGTGTAAACTAGGCATTGGTCCTCTTGGTCAGTCTGCTTCTGCTTATTTCTTTGTCTTTGACCTTTAGTTTGACTGTATTTGTTCTGAACCAATGATTGTCATTGCTGGGAGCTTTTTCCCAGACAGTTTTGCTGTCCTTACTATTAAGATGCATTTCTGCAGGGTAAAATCTTCCTCTCAGCAGTCTCTCCAGTCATGTAGGGTCAGACATCCCACAGTCCATCCTGTCAATTAATAGAGAATCTGTAATGTTTCCAAATTTGCACATAGATGCTGGAGTTTCAATTTCCTTCATTTGCATATAGTTCTGGATTAGAAAAGACCCACAATATATCTCTTTAAAATCTTATAAGAGATCCATAAGAGTCACTGGACACCCCTCATCACTGTTCTAGGAATTTTGTCATTTTTGCAGAGAGTACCATCCCATTCACTCCATTTTCCTCGTGTTCATTGCTCTTGAATATCCATTTTTAAAACATAAGATATGGTTGCAACATCTGGCTTCTGTCTATGGGAGTGGTTCTGTTTGGAGCTGCTTTTGTTCATTTGTTCTCACTTATCTCCTGTGAGTCTATACAGGCTGATGCCCCTGCAGTTTATGAATTCTATGGCTGGGTAATAAGAAGGCACCATATTTTTAAACATGTGCTGGTTAAACTATGTGTTAAAACATTCAGTCTCTCTCCTGTGCACACCAGTCATGTGCAGCAGCAAATTTTCCTTTTGCAGTCTCTGGTTCCACCCCAACTTTCATTCAGAGGGTTGCATTGAGATAAATGACTGAAAAAAACCATTTCACACAGAAGGTTAGTCCTGCATCCCAATAGTCTTGCTGTTACTAGGAAATCATTCAATTCAGAATTTCATTTTGGTCAGTGTCATCTCATTGCATTTAATCGCATGCCGCATTGCTAATAAATAATTCTGTCACTCTTAATTTCAAGCACATCTGTGTTGTTATTTAGGATATGTGTGTAGCACAGAGTCACTGCTGTGGAGTTTTCTCAAGCTAGGACCAGGGAAGAGTCCAAATGTCTTAATACAACACCCTGACCCAAGTATCATCCCTAATATACTCATGGCACTCCCATGCATGCTAAGCATTACAGAAATGGAACAATCAATATGTAGACTGTAAACCTACCTGGTTTTACTTACTTACAACTCTGTGATTTATCTTATTTCTGAATAATTTTATCATATAGCAATACTGGTGTGGGCTGAGACATTAGGAATAATGTATAATGGGAGACTGATTTGGGGTTTTTGACACCTTGGTTTCAATATGAATTTGGAATGAGGGGAAGCTAGAAAACTGTTATTCTATGTTAAGTAGAACAACCTTAAAGAAGACTGGGGAGAAGGTTATAGGATCTGTCATCTTATGGCCTTCTCCAAGGAGGTGTGAATCTAAGTTCTATTTCTGGTTCAAGCAGTAAACTTATACATCATTTTAACAACACATGTTGCCTCTGTAATAGCTATTCTCCTATCCTTGGTCTGTCCTATCTATTTAGAACATTACCTATCCAGGATACTATGAATTTATACTACAGCCAATTAAATTTTTTTAACCTGATAATACAGGACCAAAACCAACCAAAGAGACAAACAAAACCCACCAAAAAACCCCACAAACTAGCCTAGAATTTTATCACAAGTTAAAAGCAGGAATTGAAAACAACTCAACTGTTTTTAATACTGGCAATAGAAAATTTTGCTAAGAAAGGACTGAACTCTCTATCAATTTTGTCCTGAAAATATCACCTTTCTTCCTTTTACTTTTATGAAATTTGAGTACTGAGAAAAACTAAGAACTAGGAATGGTATATGATTAAAGGAAGAAAAGAGAGGTACCTTCCAAATTATTTTTGTAATTACAACAAAGAATAAAATCCATCACGGGGAAGATCACTATATAATGAAAAAAAGCACATAATTATTGACCAAACCATCTTCCAGCTTCGATGCTAATTAAATAATTTCACCACATGTGCTGCAGTAAAGCTAAAAGAGTAGATGTTCTGAAGGTATCTGAATTAACAGTGTTCCTGCATCTGGAAATGTTGCTTTCTCTGTTACAGCCACCTTGTCCTTATGTCCTCTTCCCTCTGGGTTTCCCACATTTTCATAAGTGATTTTGGCCACCAACCACACAGTCAATGCTCATAGTGACTGTAAGTAATCTTCCCTCTGTTTACTCACATTTGGCATCAGATTGTAGTAGCGGACTGCACAACTACTCCTCTCAGCAGTCTTGCCACTTTCTTGAGCAAACCTGAGGACCTAAAACTTGCTTTTTCCTCCATGTGACCGGGAGAAGACACCAGCACCGAGGGAGCCCTGAGGATGGCTCTGCCATTGTCCCACTATTCTGTAGCAGAGTTTATTGTCCCACAGTTCTCTCGGTTCCTGTTACTAGGTGGTGGATCTCTGCAGGTAGTTTGCTTCAGTGCCCCTACAATGGTATAAAGGTGCAATGCCAGCAGCTGTCTTGGCCTCCATTTCATGAATACTGATTCCAATACAAATTATCATTCTAGCAAAACACCCAATAAATTACTCCATGATCCCTCTTAAACCAGCAGTACTGTCCTTCAGAGCACATTATAGGGAATGTAACCTTCCCTGACGACTAGGAACCTGAAATTAGATGGTGAGAAAACTCCCTGTTATGTCTGCTTTCTGCTTAGCATGAAAGTTTTGAGTGAACTCTGTAGGCTCTGGGGCATTTGTCTGAGCTGTTATTGCATTATGGCATAAATATGGTTTCCTTACTTGTAACATTTCTTAGTACATCCTGCCCAAGGGATGCTCTGAGGCTGTGTCCTCTGAGACTGATAACCTTTGTGAGGAGAGAACCTATTCCAGCACCACTCCATGAGTTACTCTTTCCTGGGCTGTCTAGTTTTCCATCTTGTGACTTAGTTTCAATCTAGGGTATTACAAACCTGATTAAACCATGATAATTCTGGCTATTACTAACATTGCAAGTCAGCTTGAGCATGCAGCATGAAAATATGTGTATGCCCCAGCATACTATAACTGTACATGTATGATGAACACTGCTCAGAAGTGTTGAGTAAAATATTTGCTGCCTACAAAGGAATTAGAGCTGAGTGTTCCGGTTCTCCTCCCAGGTAAATCTTGCAATTTCTCTAATGCTACATCTTTCGCTCTTCCCCTGTCTTGACACTGAGTGACATAATCAGCTCATGACATATTTTAACTATCTTCCAGACAATTCAATCGGCCCAGTGGCTGCTCTTTTCAACCCCACATTTCTTGCATAAGCAAGTATCTTTGTTCAATTGCAGTTGGCAAGTAACCCCCATCCAGCTGCTCCCTCACTCCCTACTGGTGGGATGGGGGAGAGAATTGGAAGAGTAAAAAACTTTTAGATTGAGGTAAAGACAGTTTAATAGGGAAACCAAAAGCTGCACATGTAACCAAAGCAAAATGAGGAATCAATTCCCCACTTTGCACGGGCACTCTGATGTTCAGTCATCCCCAGGAAAGCAGGGCTGCATCACATGTAATGGTGGCTTGGGAAGACAAACACCATCACACTGAATGTCTCCCCTCTCTCCCTTTCTTCTTCTCTGCCCAGTTTTGTATGCTGAGCATGACACCATATGATCTGGAATATTCATTGGTCAGTCAGGGTCAGCTGTCCTGGCTGTGTACCCTCTCAACTCCTTGTGCATGCCCAGCCCCCTCACTGATGTGGTGGGGTGAGGAGCAGAAAAGCCTTTGGCTCTGTGTGAGCACTGCTCAGCAATAATGAAACTATCCCCGTGTTATCAACACTGTCTCCAGCACAAATCCAAAATACTGCCCTGTACCGGCTATTTTACGAACACATATATTACTATATGTTCCTTTTCTGGGTTAAGTAAAGGTGGCCCGTCCACCTTGGTCCAAATTGGTAAAAATTTAGTCCATAGTCCGGGTGTTAAAAGACGCATTACTCTAAAGAAAATTAACTCTAGCCCAGCCAAAACCATCACACAAATACACTATAAAAATTCACTGCAGAGCTATCTCTTCTAGGAGGAAAAGTCTGGACTTGTTCCATTAAAAAGACTGCAAGTGAATGAACAAAGAGATGAAACACTGCAAAATCACGAGATGCAACTGTTGCAGGAAGATTTCTTCTTGTTCAAGAAACTAGACTTCTAGTTTCATTCTTAAGAGGAAAACAGAAAGCAGCGGCAAAGCAGTGAAGACAGAGGGAGCTAGAAGTGAAAACAGCTCTGCTAGGGGTGGTTGGCATATTTCTGCCACTTTTAATCTAATCTTCACTATCTGTATAGAAGTCTTACCATGCTCCTGTGCAGAAAATTATTTAATCCTGTTTTTACAGATGAAAAGAGGTGAAAGTGAGGAGAAACTGAGGGAGGTTGAAATTGCTGAAGGTCACACGAGTAAATGGTCGCATAGAAGGAAATCTGTTTCTTTCTGTTGCTGATTTTTTTCCATTTTCTTAGCAAGTGTAGGATTTATTCACGGATAGAAGCAGAACAATCTTTTTTGTCTCTCTTCTCAATGCCCTCACAAGAAGTTTAGGATATTCCAGTCTGTTGCATTCCATGGAATAAGTAGTAAGTCTCACAGAAGCCCATATGTGCTATTGATATAGGTATCTGGTTAGCTTGCATCCTGTATCACACCCATTTAATTTAAGTAAGCCTCCTGGGTTAAGTCAAATGACCTTGCATTTGTTGTGGTCAAAGTGCTTATATAGCAGTGTCCAGCTCACAGGAAAGTTTGATCTGTTTTCCTCGGGGCTGCAAGCCTGTGCAAAATTGGTGGAGATGGATTAGGAGTGAACAGGGTTGTTTCTACCCTATGTGCTATAGCTCTGGTAGAGTTGGCCTAAAAACAGAAGTAGGCAGATAAGCTGGTTCACGTTCAGCTGGGAGAGAAGTACATAGGTTAAGTGGTATTCATAGTTGAGCAATTGATTTAGGTTTGGATCGTTCCAAAAACTACAGTCTCCTTGATGGTTTGTTGGGGCTATCATGTGTTATGATGGAGACAGTTTTCATATTTGATGGGTTGGTAATATTTTTTCCCCTGGGAATCATTCTTTATGTTGGTGGGTCTTACATTTTATGCAAACTCCATGTGACAAACACAAGCGACAAACTGTGTAACTTCACATATCCCCTGTATTCCTGCATTTCTGCTGAGATTTTTCTTGCCAATCCAATATGAACTTGAGCAATTTTTTGCTTGGTTGTTTTTTTTGTCTGCATATTATTACCTTCTCTTGTAGAGTATTTCAAGAAATAAATAAAGTGAAAAAATTTTGGATGTAAATATGTGTTGTTCTCAAAAGACTGTAAAAGACCATAAATATTCTTCTTCTGAAGTCTCACCAGGGTATGAAACTTTGATCCTTAATATCTTAAGAGGCTTATGAAGAAAATCCAGTTATTTTTATGATTGTCTGCTAAATTGCTAAATCTGTCAAATTTGATTACCTTTTAAAAGTGTGTTAGTCAGAAGATATTTTTATTAGCATATTCCTGATAGAGTCCCTATTTTGGTTCATCTGGACAAGTAAATAGGCATTAAAAACATACATGTGTTGCATTAAAGAAAACTAGACCAAAGGAATGTTGCAAAACGAGTAACACTCATACTTAATTTCATTGTTTCCTTTAGAACAGTGGATAATTTCTTATTATGATTAATCCATGTGTCATGTCTGTAATCCCCTTACTGGTAAGAAATCATGCTACAGCTGGTCCTCAAGGAGCATTTGGCATTTCTTTTGTGAAAGTTTCATCTTTACAGAAGAGGCTTCACCTATATTTTATATCCATTGACAAGTAATTATCTTTTCCTTCTCTACAAAACCAGAATAACTGAAGAGTTATTTCCAGTGTATGTGATTGTATTCCACTTTGGAAGGAGAAGGACAAAAACAGACATGAAGGAAATCCAACTTTAACTAAATTAAGGAAATCCAACTTTAACTAAATTTTTTTTTTTTTTTTTTTTTTTTTTTTGGATGGCATTTGCCAGGGCTTTCATGAGAGCTGTATAACACATAGACCTGGTAAGAATGTTTCTCAGGATTTCAGCTCAGCCTATAGCAAATTGCTGATCTGGTATTAGAATTCAAAATAAAATAAGGAATTGATGTTTTTTACATCATGCCAGCATAGTCTGACATAGGGGAACAATAGAAGCACCAATAATAATCATCGTTCTCTCCTGGAAAGAATGCAAAGCAATATAGAACTACTTCAGAGGGCTCGTTACAGTACAGATAAGAACGACCAGGATTTCAGTTGGTCCTTACACAAAAAGCATTGCTCCTCCTGATTTTGTCAGTGGTGAATTCCTATTGACATTCTGGTAAAGAATTTTGCCCTAAGAAAGGTTTTCTGCATTGTGTTATCTGAACTTATCTCTGCATTTTCAGTTCTACACCAGTCTTCAGGGGTTTGGTACACACTTTGAGAGTGCAGGGTTGACACCCTGATGTTAGAAAAGGACTTCATATTGGTATTTAAAACCTTGTCCTATAATGCTGGGGAAAACTTTAATCTGGACCTTACAAGTTGCCTCATTAAGATTATGCATGAAGATTCCCTCCCATAGGTTACAGAAAAGTGTCATTTTGAACCTTGAGGTTCAGGATACCAGATCTGTGTCTCAACACCTGAAGATCTTATGGAATCCCAATGAAAGACTGAGAGATTTGTTTTGAATAGAAGATGGAATTTCATCTAGCAGGTTCTGAAGTAGTAACAATTATTCTTTTACTTAGAAATATAAACTTAAGTAATGGTGTCTTTTCTGGCTTGCTGAGTTTATGTTGCAATGTTTTTCTTGTTCATGGATATTAACTGCAGCCAGGAATGGGGAATTTGACAAATATTATTGCACAAATCTTCCAAATAGAGTGCATACAGAGGACAATATGGCCATGCAAACTGAGTTCATTGCAAGCAATGTCATTACTCTGAGTGTCAAAGCAACAAAGGGTGGCTGGCATCTTCTGTAGCAATGCCAATATCTTTGGCACAAGCTGAATGGAAAGATATACTGGCTTTCCTGTTTCCTGATGAATGACAAAGGCAAAAATTATTCCTTGCCTAGTTGACATGGACATGTTATTTACTATATGTTTCTAGGGCAAAATAATAATAAATAAAAAATATTTGTCCTGGAAAAGAAAGATTAGCAGCCTGTTTTCTTGCCAGCAAATTATATCTTTTGCAAAGCAATGGGACTGTGAAGAAATGCTCATATTATGTGTAAAATATTCCCAAAGCAAGAAAAGAAACTGACTAAGATAAAGAAAACAAATCTTTCATGTTATATCCAAAGGTACTAATTGTGGTGGAAGTAGAATTTTGTCCTTCAGCTTTGAAAATAAAGCACAGCTCTCTAAAAGTTCGAAATATTATGACTTATTAGAATGCATTACAATTAGAATGTTCATATGTCAGGGTCTTAGGCATTGATCAGAACTTCAGTATGTTAAGTTGATTAAAAATAGATTAAACAACTTCTCTTCACCACAACTGGCTCACAGTGAGGAGCAGGAGAAAACAGATGGGTGTACAGGGATGGGTCAGCAGTTGCAAAGCAGTGCAACTGTTCATTGTTATTAAATCACAGAATGGTTTATGTTGGAAAGGACCTTAAAGATCATCTATTTCTACCCCCTTTCATGGACTGGGACACCTTGCACTACACCAGTTGCTCAGGGCCACATCCAATCTGGTCTTGAACTCTAAACAGAGTTAAAGATTTTTATCTGAGAGGTGTTTGAAGGCATCAGGATTAAATTGTTGGAAAGATACGAATGAAAGTAAGAGTGGAAAAAGGTAAAGACATGAAAAGCAAACGAAAGAAGCTGGCATAATCAGCCAGTCTGTGATGAGAGATAACACTGCTGCTAAAGAAAGTTTTGACATCCATTAGATAGGTTTATTGGCACAGATCAGTTTTGATATCTGGTAGCTCGAACTAAGGGCCTCAAAATGGGGACGATGAACAAAGAAACCCCTGGGCAATTATACCCTTTACAATTTTACTGACTGATATTGCTGATGTTGCTGATATTGCTGACTGATGGGACAGGAGGCAATAGATGCTTTGTGTACTCTCTTGCACTCCCAGGCCCCGTGCTGTCAGAAAGAATCTGCAAAACTCACATATCATTCTCATATATCTGGATATCTCACACATGCAGATATAAGGAACAAGCCATAAAAGGTAGAATAAAATGCCCCAGTTTGTAAGCTAGCGGAGTAAATCCATTGTAGCAATATTTATTGTTCATGATTGTGGTAATAGGTTTTTATCTTGAATAATGTTTCTTTTAATATCTTTAAAGACTGCTGAAAATTAATAATTTTACTGATAATTCATTGTGGTTTTTTCTTTAAAGCCTTTGAGACCTGACTGAACAATAGAAACAATATGGTTTGGCTGTATAACTATGTGCAATATGAATATATGAATATAAGTGCTGAGCACTTCAAATGAAAGATTGATGGAGAAGCAATGAGAATTATTTCTTGACACAATTTACTCCTTACTGAAAACTGGTTAATATATATACAGAGCATAATAAGTGTTCCTGAATTTCTTATTAACTTGGAAGTGGAATTAATCTCTGATCTTACATTTATACATTGTACAGTATTACTCACAAGAGTAATCTCCATTTATTCCTATGAAAATGCTCTTTAACATAATAATGTGTATTCATAAAACTGTTTAAGGACATACCTAAAACAATACAAGGGGCTCTGACAGCATTGTAATAGAAAGTTCTTTCTTCTGAAGTGGGTATTTATGTTAGAGAATTTAGTCCACCACCCATGGTGGAGCTTATGGGTAGCTCTACTAAGACTCCAGCCTGAGTCTTCGTACTTGTAGGTCAGGTTTTATGCTTGTTCCTACTTCTAATCAGCAGGGTTGCTACCTTTGACTAGTTGACCATGCTTTTATTAACTGACAATTAAAGATTATTTTAATTGTAACTTAGGTCTTTTCCCTGTGATGAAACTCAAAAAATTAAATCACATTTTCGATGTGAGGGCTAAGCCAGGTCTTTGATCTGTAAATAGGGGCAGTAAAACTGAAAGAGCCTCACCTGTGTTTGTGAGTAATTACTGTATATTAATCTGAATTAAAGTCTGACATTACACTGCTGTATTAGCATTTCAAAGGCTTTCAGAGCACAATATTATTTGGCTAGGAGTTAGATATTTAAGATAAGTTTGCAGCATGCCAGCAAAGTCATATCGCAAACATAAAAAAGAAAAGCAAAAAGGAATCCTAAGCAGCAGAATATATATTCAAATTCAAAATTGTTTATATACAAGATATATGAATATAGAGATTCTTATTAAGCTCCATTGCTTCTTTTCTCAGTGTAGGTCAAAATAAAGTAAGGAATGGTGGAACTACATCTCAATAATTGATGTTTTACTGGAAGTTAGGATGATCAGGTATTTGTTACCTATTTCTAATTTGGGTCAGTCTTGTAAAATTCCTTACTTGCTCCAGGTGATTGCTATTGCTTTAGAATGCCGAGAAGTATAGAAATTTTGCTATTCCAGTATGCTCTGAGTGTGAATAAAAAACTTGTTAGAAGAGAGGGTGTATGGTTCAAACCACCACTGGCTGCAGAGGGAACTGAATCTGTTGCCAGCTTCAGGGTGAAATGAACTGATGAGGACGACCTGGGTCAGTAATCTGTGCAAAAAAAAAATGCCATGGGTTTCTGTGGGGCAATAGAATGATGGTCTTTGCCTGAGCCACCAATCTGGGAGTGGTGTTGAGTGCCAGGCAAAACTTTCAGTGTTTACTCTTGGGTGTTATAAGTTCAGTACATAGGGGATTGTGAAACTAAGTGCTGAACTCTACCTGACTCTTGCATAAATGGAACTTAGGTCCACACTTGAGATTATGAATCCCATTTCCAGAGCCGAGTGTAGCAATGCTAAATGTCACAGTATCTGAATAGGTCTCTTGGAAAATCTGGATCTAAACTGTGCACTGTGAGTTATGAACATTAGTCTTATGGCTTCATGAAAATAAATGTTGGTATCTGAAAGCACAATTGTCTGCATCAATGCATGGAATAGAGGAGGACAAACTTAAAGAAATACTGAATAAAATCAGCTTGGCATGGAGGAGAGTCTACTCCTTTCTACAGTGTATCTTGTAGTTTTTTGTAAACAAACGACCCCTTACTTTTGAACCTTATGGAGAAGCAGTAATGGACGTATATCATTCTATGGGGATTTTGACCATACATTAGCCCAAATCACCATTTCAAAAAACTAGAAGAAAATTATATAAAAAGACCAAATCAATTGTGCAATGTTTCAAAACACAGTGTATTAGCCAAACTTAAGTAAAAGTTAAAACAAAGAGAAGAACCTGATTCATTACTTAAAATGTAGACCATTTTCTTTGTCCTCTGTGAGTTACTATTTCTTGTGCAGGTTACTTGCAGTTCTTTATAAGTCTGTAGATTAGACACTTCAAGCTATTTTTATCAGCTATCCTGAGAGATTTTACCACGAAGACTCAAAGAAAAAAAAAAATGACACCTTCTTCTGGAAGAAGAATCAATTTTTCACTGAGATAAACTTTAACTCCTATATACATTTTCCAAATGCCTGTTGACTAAACTTATATGCATCAGTTAGATAAAGCTTTGAGTAGTAATATACGGAAAGTGTACGTGAAAATCCTATCCAAATATAATTATCAGAACATGCTTACCTACTATGTATGATGAAGGGTCTTCCAGGGAAATGGACTGATTTTGCATGTTTGGCTCACACAAGTTTCAGTCTAGCAAAAGCGGAATTATTGGTCTTTGGTTGATCTTCAGTTGTTTTTAATTCTCTATTATGCTAGCCCAATTTTATGGTCATATTTCTTTATAAATATTAACACATGAGGGAAGCACTAAGAGGGAAGGAGGAATTAAATAGTAGAATTTAAAATTAACGAAACTGACTTTACAAAAGCTACACATAATTTATACATAGAGCCAAGAAAAGTTCAAGAATGGCCAACTGCACATACAAGTAAATGGTTCTGTCACTTCAGAGGATCATTAGTTGAGATCCTAGGGGTTATTACATAGGACATCAAACTGTAATTCCTTCCCTAGAACTTGACTTACATGGATGAGTGGAGCAACAGGTCTTTTACCTATTTATTTTTGCTTTTATTGCAGGACTGATCATTAAATAATATTGGAAGTCTAAACAAATACAGTCATGGTGCTGTGCTAGATTTTCCCCCATTGAATGGGTTATTGTAATTACCTTTATATTTAATGAAACTCAGTTTCAAGGTAAAATATATTAGAATAAACTTCTTTACCTCAGCAGTAGAGTAGTCCATGGGAACATGTTCAGTGAGTAACAGAAGTTCATATGTCACATCTAAAATCAATAAATTATCATTTTTCAATTATTTCCTTCATGTCTTTATGTCTTTAGTTTAAAATATACAAGGGATTTTTACTTCTTTCCTTAGACAACACTTCCTATATCATTCCAGAAAAATCACCTAACCTCATTAAGTACAAAGAAACCAATATTTCAACATTGGTTCATGGGACTATCTCATAAAATATTTCCAAAGCTTTATAATTAAGATGACTTTCTTGCATTTTATATGTCATAGTTACAGCCAATATTAATATTTAAAGTGGGTAATGTAACTGAAACATGTATGAAAGATGTGAAGGTGTACCTTGAATCTTTTAGGCATTTCCCATATATTCACTTCCATAGCAGTTTACCAGAATGGATAGTGGACCTGGAGAGTGTGAGCAATTTGCATCCTTCTTGCCTAGACCATGCATAATTTTGGGCCAGTATCTTGACTGACTGAACTCTGATACTCTGGCTCATAGTTGCAAGGATGCTATTAGCTCACGCACAGCTTCACTTTGATCATACGTGAAAGCATTCTGGTTTTGAGACTACTTTTGCACCTTGAAGTTTACTTCAGAGACATGTTTCTGAAGTATTGAGGCAGTATGCTTCATAGTGTCACCAGATTTTGAAAATGGAAAGAAATCTCTTTCTTTATGTCTGCTTTTCACCTTTTTCATAGAAACCTTTCTTGTCTGATTGCTATTGCAGTGATTTACTTTTGTATGGATAGGTCTTCTCCCTCAATTTGTCCCCTTCAACATTTGTTCCCTCAGTTTGTCAGTACAGCATATGTTTTTGTCATCATCACCATATTCTACTATATCTTTTGTCTTTGTCTTTAAAGACTGTAATCATCTACATCACCTCCACATACTTCTTTTTTAATATCAGACTCAAATTTTGTATCTAAAGCCTTTCTTCTATAATCTAGTAGACTGTATATCCTCATACCTCTGATTTTCCTTCTATTAATGGAGGTAGGGGGAAAAATTTCTAGTAAAAATCATTGAAACCATCTGTTTTTCTTTCAGCTAAACCTTTCTTCCTATTTAATTCTTGCAGCCTCTGCCAAATACTATAGATCCAAAAGCTACAGTAAGATTTCCAAAGTTTCTTCACAGGATCACAAAGATTTTAGTGTTGGAAG
>WBMZ01007506.1:0-35322 GCA_013400975.1 Atrichornis clamosus
CGCGCGGCCGCGCCCGCCCCTTCCCGGTCGGCTCCGCGCGGCCATGGCGGGCGCTGACAGCCAGGTGGGCGCCGCGTACCGCTGCGGGGGCGCCGAGCCGGAGCGACCCCTCCGCCCCGCGTCAGGGCTCGGGAGCGGGGGCAGCCCTGTCAGGAGAGCGGGTGCCGGCAGGGGAGGGAGCTGGGCCTCTTTCCTAGGGTTTCCCCAGCTCCGGGAGGCGGTGGGATGTGCCCCAAGGAAAAGGAGCAGGGAGCTGGGCTGGGGCTTTGCGGGACGCAGAGGTCGGGTCTCTTCCGCGGTGTGTGTGGCAGGGGGGAGTTGAAGCGCCCTAGGTGTGAATGGCTGGCAGGACATGAGGAAATGGTTCTCGCCCTCCTCAGGTGGACGCTGGGGAAGAGAAGAAAGCAGACTGCGGGAAGAAGATGAAGGAAGGGGCTGGCGATGGAGGGCGGTCAGAGGTGAGCAGCCCCTCGGCGGCGGGGTGGGAAGATGCGGTGTCCTGGTTGCTGCCCTGTGCGCTGCTGGCATTGCTACCGTTCGTCCCTCTGAAGCGTTACAGTTACACCTTTTCCCAGATTTGCCGTGAAGTGCCATTGTTGCGTTTTACCCTAAGTTGCAGTAGTATAATGGGAGAGCAGCTCAGATTTCCACAGCTGGGCTTGGTGATGCTTTTCCCTGTGCCCGTTCGCAGCGGGAGGCAGGCAGCAGATCCCGGTGAAGAAAGCTTGCATACGGTGCTCTTGTCTTTTTGGTGTTCGTGGAGGGTAAACACAGATCCCTCTGACTGCACAGAGGGCCAGCTGCTAGTCAGCACCAGTCCTGAGCTAACTGCAGAGCCGTGCAACCTCGGCTGTGCCCAGGCGGATGGTCCTGACGTCATTACACGTGTTTAAACTGGAGTCAGTTCCTGTCTGCGTGGCTCAGACTAGTGTGCCGTCAGTATTTTGACCTAATAAGAAAAACCAGTTTTTACATTGAACTTCTACAGTCTTTTCAAGTTGATTTGGGTCGTTGTGTAGCTAATTAAACAGGTGTTCAATAACCTATGTAGTTACTTGGTAACGTGTGGCTTATTGAACAGGTGTACAGTGGTGCAGTTTTTGTTAAACTGAAGCCTTTTAATGCTATGACATAATTATTACTATATAATCTGAAATAATGGTGATTATTTGTTAGGTATAGCACATATATAGATATTGTCACGTAGCTGTTTCTTAAAAGTATATCTGCTGTGTTTGCATTCTTGACATACTGTGCTATATTAATAGTTTCCCTTTGTCTTTATTATGTATAGCTGAATCCCTGGCCTGCATTTATCAATGAACGTTTAGAGATGTACAATAAACTTAAAGCTGAACATGATGCACTCCTTGCAGAAAGAGCTGCAAATGACAGTAAACCCATTAAAGTTACATTGCCCGATGGCAAGCAGGTTGATGGTGAATCTTGGAAGACTACTCCTTATCAAATTGCTTGTGGAATTAGGTATGTTTTTATTCTGTGACACCACATAGTCATTTTCACACAGTGGCTTTGAGGGGATGGTTAGTGTATCATTTCTTTGTCATTTATCTCAACTCTTCTCAAAGCATCTGATATACCATAAACTGGAGGTAACCAGTAGGGTTTTAGTTCTGGAGTGCCATTTTCTTTTCCCTGATGAAGATACAGTTTCTAAAACCAAATAAGAATAAAACTGAGATATTTTAGACCCACATGAGTTGCAGATTTTTTCCTGCAAGTACTGCTGTTACATTAAGAACTGATTTGCTAATAAGTGATCAGATTGAATGTTAGCACTGCAAAGCAGTTTACATTGACCTGAGGAAGATGACTGCTAGGTGACATTCCAATTGACTTCAGAGAAAGTTAAGAGTATGAGAGTTTTTCACTTCACTTTTACTTTCATGGGAGATTCCTATTAAAAAGAGTGTTGCACATCTCTAGGTTGCTTATGCTTGCTGTGGACTATATTTGAATGATACACAGTGAACACCCTGACAGTTAAAACTGCAAAGATTGGGTGATTCCTTAAGGTGAAATAACCTTTTTTTTTTCCCCTCTCCACCGTAAGGTGCCATGTCATTGGAACCTTTTTTACTTTTGAGATTTGGGGTCAAGGAAGGGGTATTTTGCCCAGTGAATACAAACAATAAAGCTACTACATCAAAAATGGTAACTTGATAACTTGTTTTAAGAGAGAAGTTCTGTCTTACATTGCAATAGCATTGTGAAGTCAGGTTAGTACTTTGAGGTGGCTGCCTCTAAGTCAAATATGTATGAATGTCAACGAATCTATGAAGTTTAAGTATATAACACAGATTTTTTTCCCATATCTCTATAAGTAGGATTTTTCATGAATGTTCCAAGACTGGCTAAACTGCTCGTTTATTTGGAATTTATTTATGACATTATATCCAGTCTGAGCACTCCCGAAGTCTTATTCAACCTGGAGGGCACATGTGGGGAACTTCTGCTTGCTGATGTCAAAATACAATACACTTACTATAAATTATAATTGTACTTTTATATTTATTCTGTAGTCAGGGATTAGCTGACAACACCGTTATTGCTAAAGTGAACAAGATGGTTTGGGATCTAGACCGTCCTTTGGAGGGGGACTGTACCTTGGAGCTGCTTAAATTTGAAGATGAAGAGGCTCAAGCAGTGAGTATCTTTTACCAAAATTTGTTTCCTGGCAGATTTACATTAAATTCAGCCTCTGGTCATTATTTGAATCTTTACTGTGTTCAGAGGATGAAGAGGAGAGAACAGTTTGTCGTGTAGGTACATTTGCATTTCCTAATGGTTCCTTACGAGAGGGTTTGTGGTACTACATATAGTGTACATTCTGCTGTGTATTTGTAGCCAAGTCTGCTTGCAGTTGCTGTAGCTTATATCAAGTTTGTTCTTGATAAAATTCTGTTTTCAGCCTTCTTGTTAATGTAAAGTAGATCTTTTGAACTGACATCTTCAGCACTGACTTTGAGAACAAAACAGTAAAAAAGTACTGTCTTCATTGAATCATAAATGTATTGAGTATGCTGCTCTTTTCCTTTCTGCATGCAAAAGTACCTTCTTTATTTTGGCTACTCAGTCAGTTAAATGTGGATAGTCAGTATATTTGTAAATACTTCTTTTAAAAAAGTCAATTGGTACAAGAAGCAGTCAGTCAAACTCATCACAGAAGTCTTGCGTTCAAACTTGGGGTTTTCACATTGGCTAAACGATGGCTCCCAAATTATGTTTTCAATCTGTGCTAACTAACACAGACTAACTCTTAAGAGATTTGGTTTTGTCAAAACTTCAGATGTACTACAAGGTGGAGTGTCCAGGATTTCCCGTACATCAGATCTTTGGATTAGGACCACAGCTTTATATTGAAAGCACACCTTTTAGTCTTTATGCAGATCTGATTGATTGAAGTTCATAGAAAAAAAGGTTTCTGAGTTAGTGTCCCGACTTCCTGACAATAATTGCATCATTTCAGTGCTAGTTGAAAGTAAGAATTGTTTGCTACCAGAATCTAAACATTTTTCTGGTGGAAATGCTGTGTTTTGGAAACACTGGTGCTGAGGATGAGAGTGCTGCTGGGCAGGTCGCTTCTGTTCTGCAGACTGCTGTAATGTGGGATCTGCATCAAGTATCCTTAAAAGCAAGGTTTCCAGAAAAGGTTTTAAATAAAACACTTGGAAATACATTGTGTGTATTCAGACTGATCTCCTCTTTTTTTTTTTTTACTTCTGTTAGGTCTACTGGCACTCAAGTGCTCACATAATGGGTGAAGCTATGGAACGAATCTATGGTGGCTGTTTGTGCTATGGCCCGCCAATAGAAAATGGATTTTATTATGACATGTTTCTTGAGGAAGGGTAGGTTTTGTATTTTAGTCTTTTAGGAGTTGGGAGTGGCAGTCACAGCAACATTTCTGTTGTGTTCTTGTCCCCAGAACAGTCACACATACTGCTGCAAATGGCTTTGTTCTTTGCAGGGTGTCCCATTCACAAGCTAGTGCATTGCACCTGGATCACAAACTGCCGATGAAAGCAAAAATTACTCACTTCTGTGTGTGTGTGTTTTTTTTAGGGGTGTGTCAAGTAATGACTTCTCTGCTTTGGAAACATTATGCAAAAAGATAATGAAGGAAAAACAAGCCTTTGAAAGACTGGAAGTTAAGAAGGAAACACTGCTTGAAATGTTTAAGGTAGGCTGTTTTGGAAAGTTGTTTCTAGCCTCGTGTAAAAAGTCTTTTAAGTATTTGTAAATTGCATGTTTTATTGGTAGAGGAAAGTCTACCAGATTAACTTTTTAAGGTGCTATGTTCTTAGAAGCTCATTTGTGATATCTAACAACAAGGTAAATTTCTAGGTTCTTGGAAATGGGCATTAGATTTTCTGAAACTGTAAGAATTCTCATTCTTCTCTGGGGTGATCTTACTAAAATCTGTGAAGCTACATTCTTTATTTGTTTCCCAGAGATATTAATTTGCAATATATTATGTGCAGTTATGTTGTATTATCCTGTCTGTGGTGTTACTCTAACTGCATATGTTGCTGCTTCAGAAAGTTTCATAAAACGTTTTTTAGAATGAGGGCTTCTGAAAAAGTCGAAGCAACACTAGAAGCTGACCCTTTCTATTCAGTACCTAGCTGCAAATAATTTTTTTGCTATTCCTGAGATAGACATTAATGAGTTTTCGCTGTTAGAACATCAGGAGAAACATAGCTTCATTCAGGTTGGAACGCACCCTTGTAGGTCCCCAGTCCAGTCTCGTGCACAGGGCATGGGCTCAACACTGAAGTCAGGCCAGGTTTCTTGGGACTTGTTCAGTTGGGCCTTCAAAACCTCTAAGGACAGAGACTAGACAGCCTGCTCTCTGGGCAGCTTGCTCCACCACTGGCCTGCCATCCTGTCTATCTATATACGGTCCTCTTCTGATGCAGCATAGCATCAGGTTTGCAAATAATTTAAACTGTTGGCCAGTCGTCTCTCTTAACAGGGAATTAACAAGTATGTGTGCTGCTTTTCTTCTCAGTATAATAAATTCAAGTGTCGCATCCTGAATGAGAAGGTCAATACTCCAACTACTACAGTATACAGGTACTTACGCATGGATCATAATATTACTGGGTTTATGGTTCTAGGATTAAATATACCAATAAATGCTTTCCTTTTCTTAGGTGTGGTCCCTTGATAGATTTATGCAGAGGGCCTCATGTCAGACATACTGGCAAGATAAAGACCATAAAAATTCATAAGGTAAGTGCTGAAACTGCCTTAGGCAAATGTTTTCACTGAAAATGTGTTGCTGTCTTTGGGCTTAGCCAAGAGTGTGCTGTGAAATGGGTAACCTGGCCAAAAACTGAGTCTGACAAAGGGTTGTGAAAGGGTTGTGTGGTAGAATGATATTCACATAGTGTGAATCCCAGCTAGGTGTCCAGGGTCTGCACTTTCAGCACAGAGAGGAGTGTGGGTTTGGCTTAAGGTTAGACTGAACTGTATCAATTAGAGTTTACAGGTTTTGCTCAACTGATGATTATAGCTATTTGTGAATAAACAGTTGGAATAGGATGGCTAAAAACAGAACAAATAGGCTTTAAAAAAAATGAGAGAGGCTGAAACCATTTTTCCTTACAGAGTTCACCTTTCTGAATTTTTCTGATCAGTGCTCTGAATTTCAGATTAAAATTCTCCATATGCCTTAGTTGTTCCACATTAATGATTTATTAATAATTACATGTCTTTTCGTAGCAGGCAGTAGTAGTAAAATGTGGAAGCTTCTCACTTTCTTCAATGTTTCATTTATTTTTTGCATGCAGAATTCTTCTACCTATTGGGAAGGCAAGGCTGATATGGAATCCCTCCAGCGGGTCTATGGAATTTCATTCCCAGATGCAAAAATGCTGAAGGAGTGGGAGAAATTCCAGGAGGAAGCTAAAAACAGAGATCACAGAAAAATTGGGCGGGTGAGACCGTTTTTCTAGTAATGTATTTCAAAAGCACTATGTGGATATAACCCCTTAATTAAAAGCATCATGAGGACAGTGTATACTTGCTGCCACAACCAAGGTGTGACACAATTTTGTTTTCAGTTGAGTCACAAAGTCAGGTACTTTTCTCTCAAGCATCAAAACTCTAAAACAAATAACTTATTTTCTCTTTCAAGTACAATGTCATCCTTATCCCAGAGATCAATCAGAACAGAACATAAACACTTCAGTCTACAACACATGAATGATCCAGTCTGCAGGCAATGCTCATTCCTACGCAATTTGCTGTGGCCTTTTCACAGTGTTCTTTTCTTCTGTAGGATTACAGAATCTGCAGTGTATAGCTATGTTTTTTGGTTGCCTGGTTTTTGGTTTTGGTTTTTCAGATGGAAACCCCTGTCAGATAAATGATAGTTCTGAATGCCATTAAAACATTGCTAGTACATCATGAAAAAATACTGAAGAATTCACTATATGCAGACCTCAAGCATGGGCACAGTTTGTCAGAACATTAGCCAAGTATAGTTCACACATTCAGTTCCTGTGCACATAATCAGAGAGCTGCAGAAACAGAACTAAACATATATGTGTTGATGTACAAAGTGAGCTGTGGGGACGCAGTTGGGAGTTAAATGTAAAGTTTTGAAGCATCAGTAATGAAATAGAAAACAGAACAATCTCCTTCCCCTGTAACTACTGATGGACATAAAAATGCTAGTGAAAATGCATCCGATCTATTGGATATTGCTTTTTATATCTCATGTTTTTCTTTTGGAAACTCTTGATTAGAGATGTCCAGTCAGTAGCAATTCTTTTGTGAATGTTAAGTGAAAAAGGTGGAGTGCAAATACTAAGTGTTTCAAATATTTTCTGCAGGACCAAGAACTGTTTTTCTTCCATGAGCTCAGCCCTGGTAGCTGTTTTTTCTTGCCAAAAGGAGCTTACATTTATAACACATTAATTGAATTCATACGTGTAAGTAATATATTTTGGAAATCTTATAGAAGCAATAGCATAATTTTAGAAACTTAACAACATGCTACATTTAACAGTTTAATAACCCTTCATTTCAAGTTATTTTAATCTCTTAGTTCTGTAAGCCACAGAACTAAAGAAACCTAGTTTCTCTGAATTGGACTTGTCACAATCTCTGCAAAGTTACAATTTATCAGTACTTTATACCTGCAGTTAAAGCTGTGATAAAGATGGTTTATAATATGAATTCTTTGACAACTAATAGCAGAACTAAGCTCACGTTACTGTTGATCCATTGATTTGCCTATTGATTTGTTTTAATAAGCTTACTTAATTTGGCCTTGTAGACCTATTTGTTTTGAAAATTTATGTAGAAAAAAATTCTGATCTTCCTGCTGTCATATTTAATGTCTGTGTTATTATTGTATATTTGGACTGCAATGTAATATCAAGTGACATTGAGTAATTAGAGAGTGCTGCTTTGCTTGCAGGGAGGAATCCTGTTCTTCTTGCTTACTACAGAGAAATTGTTTGGGGAAAGGGTGGTGCTGGTGGAAGGGATGTATCCTGGCATGTCCAACCTGAATTTTTCTCTTCCCTTCCTCCTTCCCTTCCTAAGTCATGGACTTTTGTATGGCAGCATTTTTATATTTTTATGGCAGCAGATTGAAGTCTGTACTTACTTTTGTTTTCTTTATTGGTTATTTTATGTCATGTGTCTGTTGTTTTAGAGTGAGTATCGAAAACGTGGATTCCAGGAGGTTGTCACTCCAAATGTTTTCAATAGCAAACTGTGGATGACTTCAGGGCACTGGCAGCATTACAGTGACAACATGTTTTCCTTTGAAGTAGAGAAAGAAATCTTTGCTCTGAAGCCTATGAACTGTCCAGGACACTGGTAAATACATAGCAAATTCAGTTACCAAAGATTATGCTGACTGAGAAAAAAAAACCCTCAAACTAACCCACCCTCCTTCGTCTATGTAGTTTTAAAGATGGCTAAGTTGAGTTACTCATTCTGTCAGGAATGATGTAATTATAAGTCTTGCTGTCTACCTGCTCTCTTTACTTGAGACGCTGAGAAATGTCATTTTTCCATCATTAGAGTGACCCCATCATTACTGGGGCATTGTCAATTTTGTGGCAGTTCAGGCATGCAGCTTTTAATGCTCAGTTTTAGGAGCTGTTTTATCTTCTTTCTGAGAGGAGGGAAAAGCCTACCAGCTGTAAAAGGAGATGAGCTTTTATTTCCTGACAAAACTAAATAAGACTTATAGTTCTATTCAGATTACACCGTTGGCCTTAGGGGCATGTGTTTTGTCACTGGCTGCTTCTCACTGGCTGTTATTCGTAGAATTTTGGTTCTCGATGAGCTTCAAGTAATAAAGTTTTCCCTCAGCCTTATGTTTGATCATCGCCCGAGGTCGTGGCGTGAGCTGCCGTTGCGGTTGGCAGATTTTGGTGTTCTGCATCGCAACGAGCTGTCAGGGGCTCTCACAGGACTCACTCGAGTGCGCCGGTTCCAGCAGGACGATGCTCACATATTCTGTGCGATGGAGCAGGTACGTGCCGCCGCCAAATGAAAATGGGTATTAAAATCAGTTGAACCGATTTTTTCCATATTTGAGACATTATTTCTGTTGTTATAAAGATTGAGGAGGAGATAAAGAGCTGTCTCGAGTTCTTGCGTGCTGTTTATGATGTCTTTGGATTTTCGTTTAAACTGAACCTCTCCACTCGTCCTGAAAAGTACCTGGGAGATATTGAAGTGTGGAATCAAGCTGAGAAGGTAAACAGTAGTTTTATTAACTTTTTAATGAATGCAAGTCTGCATCTTCTGTAAGAACACACTGCCTTCTGGGAGGTACAGTGAAGCTGGGCTGAACATGAGTGATATAACTTTAATAACTGCTTTCAGTTCAGTCTGGCTGCTGTAAATAGCTTGCTCTCAATATAGAGGCAATCTCCATGTCAGAATCAAATTAGCTCTTTCTCCTTGTCTTTTTTGATAATTTAAAGAAGGGAGGAAGAGAGTCAATCCTGGCAGCCCCTGTAGTAAGACTTAAAGCCATCTCCCAAAAGTGAGGTTGAAAGGAATGGGGTTGGCTCCTGCAGGTGCGGTGCTGGGAAGAAGATAGGGCAGGAGTAGACAATTGGTGTACCAGGGTGGATCTCATCTCAACATTATCTACACACTTTGAAGCTAGCATAAAAAGTTCTTGCGTTTTAGCTAGTGCTTGTTTGGCCTCTTCCAAAATGAGTACACTTGTTTTGTTTGTTTAAACTTGAACTAAATTTTTTTTTTTTAGCTAGAGCTCTTTGAAAATCTTCCCTTGAGAAATACTGGGAATTTGGCAGTGTCACCTGTTTGTAGTAGCAGGCTGACCTGATACTGTAATGTGCAAAGAAACACTGAGTGTATCTGTCCTTTATCTCCAGCAACTCGAAAACAGCCTCAATGCCTTTGGTGAGAAGTGGGAGTTAAATCCTGGTGATGGAGCTTTCTATGGACCTAAGGTTAGTATTTTGCTAACCCCTAGCTGGTTTTGGTATTAATTCTGTTCAGATAAGGCAAAAGGCTTGGATGAGGAAGAAGGGATTTCTTTTATTAAGAGTTATCTATTCTCATTTTAAGATGCTGTCTGGCTGAAATTTTCTGGTTTTCCAGATGCATAAACTCTGGCATACCTGAGAGAGAAATAATCCTCTGTGATCCTGGTTTTCACATAGTGTTAGCCACTTTAACACTCATGTCGTTAACTAAACCCAGTTTATACGAATAAACTATTTGTCTGCTGCTGAAGCAGAGCTGTCAGGTTTAGTGGGTGACATAAACAGAAGGTGGCACTGTAAGATCTGTTTTAGCACAGCAGCTGCTGCATTGGAAATAATCCTTTCAGCACTAAGAGAATCCTAAGTCATGAGAAAAAAAAAGTCAACTTACTGGTTAAACAAATTCTTATTGCTTTTACTACACAATTTTGTAGCTGTGTTGAGTTACTGGTGGGTTTTGGTAGTCTAAAAATCCTCTTGCTTTGGTTATATGAGTTTGTTGGGTTTATTAAAAGCTCTCTTCCTCAGTTTGGACAGATTAAGTAGGGCTTTTTAGAAATTTCATGGTATCTTTGCTCATAAGGACACACAACATTACAAAATTGCTTTAAAATCTTTCCCTAATACACCTAACACTATGTTTATGTCTGTGTTCTCACAGGTTCTGAATTCTCTATTTGTATGCTAATTAAGTTGTAGGTGAAATGTGTTAGAGCAGCTAAGATTTAGTAATTTCCTCATTTGATTGAAAGAAGGTTTGATTGAAGATACACAGGAATACTTATTAATATTAATTAACCTTACGCTTGCTCCTAATACAGTCTGGATTTGAAGTTAAAGTAGGTTGTAAATAATTAATTTTGATAAAAGCTCGTTGGTGACTAGCTGAACTCTGATTAACTGCTGGATGAAAAATTGAGCCACGTTTAGGTCTTGAGTTGTTATAACACTGATCTGTTTGTTCAAGACATAAATTAAAATAAGGCATATGGCTTAAACATGTAGCCATACTGGTAAAATGATGACTAAGTGAGCAGTGTGATAAAAAATAAAGTCAGGATACTATAAATCTACTGTTTTCTATCAGTCTTCTCTGTCTAAGTTGTATCATAATTGTACTCAGGATTTAGGTATTAGATGCAAAAGAAACAACAGGCTTGACTCCTAGGTCAAGTGTTACTGATTAATATGATTTCCTACTGGTAAGAGGACTATTTAACAGATTCTTACCTCATGTTCATGCCCTGGAGTTTTAAGATAAGCTACAAAGTCTTCAAGTATTACATAATAAGGAAGTGTAAGTTTGCCAGTTTGCGGTTGAAGAAATCTCATTTTTTGGGGAGATGTGTTCCGTTTGGCATTCACATTCTGCTGTATGCAGTCAGTGAAAAGACCCTGGAATGTCCCAGATTGAAATTAATGAAATATAGTCGGAGGTATTAAATGTAGTTACCCCTGACATGCTGACTCTCTATTTACTCACCCTGTTTTTAGCTCTAACATTTTTGCCTCAGAACCTGCAAATCACTTAAATTCTAATGTAGGCTGAAGTAAAACCTTGCTGTCTAAAACTACATATTATTGTTCTTCTGCATTGAGCGAAACCTTCCATCTTAAAACAGTGAATTTGCTTTCAGAGGGGAATGCTTGTCTCTTAAACTGTGGTAAAAGTTTGTGTCTTTTTGTTTTTAAGATTGACATTCAGATTAAAGATGCCATTGGGCGCTACCACCAGTGTGCTACGATTCAGCTTGACTTCCAGTTGCCAGTCAGATTTAACCTCACCTTTGTCAGGTAAGCACAGAGGATGGTGGTTTTAATTTCTCTGTAATCTAACTTTACTGACAGAGGCATAAGTTTGCGTCAAGGAAAGAAACCTTACAAAAGCCTTTCTTTGCAGCCATGATGGTAATGACAAGACGAGACCAGTTATCATTCACCGGGCTATCTTGGGATCTGTGGAGAGAATGATTGCCATTCTAACTGAGAACTATGGAGGCAAATGGTAATGTTGAAAGGTTATTATTCCAGTTTGAGCAAACACTTCATGTAGGAGACAAGTGAGCCCCAAGCACGCAAGAGTCAAGAGGGTTTGTTCTACTTACTTGCTACGGAGACATGCCATAGGAATACCACAGGGCAATGTCTTCTGAACCACCTTCCTTAGGTGGTAGATAATTCAAGATATGGTATATTCTACGTGATACTGCTCATGCAGGTGCAGCGTGCAGCTAATCTGCCCAAGGCATGTGCTTCCCAACTGCTTTTGCAGCTGGACTGTCTCGTAAAGAGTCATTTATGTAGGTGATACACTTTACCTATGTTAATATCCAGTGGGAGTGACCCCTCTGATTATGACCAGACTCAAAAGTAAATGTTTTCCTGTGCTTAGTAATGAGCTCAATCAATTAGGATTTGTTGTCTGTTGTAAAACGCAATGTGAATCTTCTGGTCAGCAAGTGGGTTTGCCCACACTGCAGTTCTTCTAGACACTCAGTTCTATCTAGAAGATAATTGTAATGAGCTCTCATCACCTCTGAACCCAACCTAAGCAGCTGGCTTTATGAGTCTCTTGTGTAGATTCTGTTTCTCTCTGTAAATAGTATTTCTCATACTAAAAAAATACTGAAAGCTGTATAAACTTATTTTGTTTGTTTATTGAAGGCCACTCTGGCTGTCCCCACAGCAGGTGATGGTGGTACCAGTGGGACCAGCATGTGATGAGTATGCTCAAAAGGTGATGTAGATTGTTTTAGGCCTTCTTTTTCAGTATATTGTATTTATCTGAAATATTTGGTTATTAATAATTAATAGTATTTATCTCAGAGAAATGTTCTAAGTCGTTGCATATTACATTGAGTAATTTTTATATTACAGTGACAGTTAGCTGCTGAAGTTGTAAATCTGTCTTAAAGATAACCTGAGTTAGATTTTGGATGTGTGAAACACAAATGTTGATCTTTGTGAGATGTTTATTTTTGGAAAACTTAGTTTTTCTCTGTAGGTCAAGAGCTGTCTTACCCTTCAGGTTCTAGTATCCCATGGCTATGTGCATCTTGCAGAGAAGTGAGAAAGATGAAAATGAGTCTTTGTATATTTAGCATCCAGCACACCTTTTCCTGTAGTTCTTTCAAGCACATTATAAATAAATAAAATAGTCCGCAAAATAAATAATTTTTTAAAAAAACTCTAATCAGTAAGCTTCACCATCTTACTGCCTTTTACAGTATCAAACCCAAATCCCTACTCAGCCCAGACATTAGATCTGCTTACTTACTCAGTGTGTATATAATTGCATGATAGCTGACCTATTTTAATTTCTTGAACTGGGCCCATCTCCAACGCCTGAACCCATGACAGTGCCTTTGTTTTAGGAGTCAGATAATCTTAAATGGCTTAAGTCTACAAGTCATAATAGTTCATGGTAATGAATATCCTGTAGTGACAGTTGAAATACTTTTTCTCCTAGGTCAGGCAGCACTTTCATGATGCTGGATTTATGGCAGATGTTGATGTAGATCCTGGGTGCACACTGAACAAGAAGATCAGAAATGCTCAACTTGCGCAGTATAACTTTATTCTGGGTAATGTGTTTGTTACCTTGTCCTGGCTGACCTTTTTGTTACAGTACTTGATTAATCTTCTATGAGCAAGGCAGAGAGTTGTAATCAGTGGTTTAGGTCACTTTGTTCCTAAGAGTCCCCACTGCAGAGAGCCTCTCCTGCTGACGTCACAGGCATTCCTGGCTTGTATAGCTGTCACTGAAAGGGGATCTCTGTGACCCAAGGCATTATAGATAGTTTAGAAAAAGTTTTTTGCTGTCTTCTGGTAGCAATCTGGAGATACATATAAAGTCTCTTGGCCTTTGTCAGTCAGATTCTTAAGTGATTTTCCATCTTCCCAGTAATTTATGCACTTGTTTCTACTTTAGCAGAAGTATGTTTTCATTGCATTCAGCTGTGGTACACTTCTGAACTATGCACGCATGCATAAGAGAAGCCTCTTTCTGAGAGAGTGAGGCAGGGAAAGTTAGAAACTCACCCTGAAGTATGTGATTTGAAGCAGCATGTTAGTCCTGTCATGTGAATTGGGGGTCTAAAACTATCGGGGATCCATTAGAGTAAAAGGAGCCTTTGATAGAGGAGCTCTGCCCTCCAAGTAATTGTGAAAAAGCCGTTCATTCCTTTGCCTCTCGGTTGTTTCTAGTTGTTGGTGAAAAGGAGAAGACCAGTGGAACAGTGAACATCCGCACCCGAGACAACAAGGTGCATGGAGAGAGAACCATTGCAGACACTGTGGAGAGGCTGCTGCAGCTGAAAAGCTCTCGTTCCAGACAAGCTGAAGAAGAATTTTAAAACCATTTACTCTACCTGACATTAAAAAAAAAAATTGTAGTTTTCCTAATTTAGTAAACCACAGAGTTTTTGTTCTGAGCCAGATTTGAAGTATATTTCACATTTGGACCTCTTGCTCATTTAATGGGGATTTTTCTTTAGTCAGAATTGCCTCTTTTTGTATAAAAAAATCAATTTTTCACAGCCGCTGAAGTAAAGTTTCCTGATTTCTAACCAATGACAGGTGAACCAAGACGAAATGACTTTCTGTGACTGCAAGGAAAAGTTGGATAGTTAATCAGGTATACCTATGGCATTCTAACTGCCCTGTTAAGAGTAGAATACATTTTGATAACAAATGTTTCTCATGCAAGCTTAACAAAAGCCCTCAGGCTTAAGAAACCATATTAGTAACCATGTGCTGCAGCAGCTTTTGGAGTGTCTCCACAAGCAAGAAAAGTTGATACCTTGCTGTCCTGTCCCATCTTACACCAGTTGAGTGTATTGACCCTCAGGAGCTCCCAGTCACGTGCCCATGGACATGAACATGGAGGTTGGTGCCTCTGGCAGTGTCTCAGGACCCGTGGTGTGGCACTCCTGACACGGGGCCACCTGCCACAGAGCACCGAGCTGCCAGCCAAAGCCTACTGTACCCTTTTCCAAAGGCAGTCTCTGAAATGTGCTGGCTCTGCAGGGAAGGTCCTCGGAGCTGTAGAAAGGGGATAACACTGTCTGGAAAAGGCAGGGCATAGTAGGGCCAAAGAAGCAGCTGAGAAAACCAGTAGTATTAGGGACAAAGGGTGTTTCTGTTCATGTCTCTGAGCTGCCATTGCAGGAAGGCCATCTGTCACAGCAGAAACAAGAAAGTACTGAACAAAAAAGGGTAGTGATTATTTCTTTAAGACAAATTTTTGAATTTAATAGTTACAGTCCCCTTTGGTGGAACACTTTCTTGCCAAGCCTCTAGTCCAAGGCATGACATAATTAGCAGCCCTTCCTATCTTACCGCTGAGGGATCTCATCAATTGATTTTGGGTTTAATTTGGGTTTTTTTGTATGTCTGGCTGATAAGAGGCAAATGTTTGTTACTGACAAAAAATAAAATCTTAGTCTGAGGTTTTTTTGCATCAGTTTTATTTTATTAATTTTAACTAACCTGAATAGCTTCCAAATGTGGTTGATAACAGTTCATTTAAGAAGAAAGCTTGCTACAGCCTAAGCAAAGGTAAGACAAGTCTGAGGACAGGTTTGAACTATCCCATCTTTTGAAAAACTCTATGTCTTGCCATTTTCATTGTTCGGGCAGAAGCATTTCATCCTGCCTTTTGTCACCTATTTTACTTGGGGATGGTGGTCACATTTTATCAGCTCTTGAACCCTTAGTGAATTCAGACTTAGCAGACTCTAAGCCCAACAATTTTCAGCAAAAACTATTTCATCCTGCTTTTGTTCTTTGAGATTAAAGGTTCCATCTAACTGGTATGGGGGGAAAAGGGGGAAATTGATTTTTCACTCCCTTGCTGCTTTCAAAGTTACTTTTGTGAGGGTTATTATTTTCTGTATCTTGCACCTGCTCTACTTTGCTGTGAAGTGACTGTTGCCAATGCACTCACTGCAGTGGAGTCAGATGTCAGCTACCCCTGGGGTAGAACGACTTTATCACCTGGTGAAAGCAAAACCAGTGTAGATACCTGTCCCCCAGGGAAAAGGAGCCACTAGCTCTGTTTCTCTCTAGGAATTGTGCTTCAGATCGCTTTTTCACTGGTGTATTTGTTGGTTTTCAGAGCCCTCCTTTTGCAAGCATCCTTGGTCATGCCAGCATTAAACTGCCCAGGTTGTGTAATGAGAAGCTGGTGCTGCTGTGAATGGCACAGCAGGTGTCAGTCTTGGGGAGGCTGTCGCTCACAGCAGCCCCATTTACTGCATTGTGCTCTTAAATACCTGTATAACAAAATACGTGTGCTGTGTGTGTGTACTTTACTAGAAACACCACCCGAGGGTACGATCCCGTAGAGCGTGGAGCTCCTGCAGAACGGTGACAGCTGAGACTGGTGACAGAGCTGAGGTGTCTGCCTCCAAGTTGGGATCAGTGCAGTGCTGCACTCAGGTGCCCTATACACACGTGCCCTCTGCTGTTTTCAGTACTCCAGCTCCAACAACCGTGGATGTGCACAGAAGCAAAGCTGTCTCTGTGGCTGTGCTGCCCCAGCCCTGCCCCTGCGCGAGCAGCTGCCATCAGCAGTGTTCCTGATGGCTGCATCTGGCTCACAGACAACACCACAACAGTTAAGGGCCATAAATCTTGCTCCGCAGCTGAGGGCTAGTTGAGCACGTGCCAACCCAAGATACGTCTGGTATGCAAATCTTACTGTGAGTCTTATTCCATAAATAGTTGACAGCTGAGGGCCTGTTGGGCTCTCCTTCACGGCTGTGGGCTGCATGCCAGGTTATCCCCTTGAGTAAGGACTCTGCTCAAGATTAATTCTCGAGGTTGAGAGAATCCTTGCCACAACAGGTTCTCAGCAAGTGATTAACAGCATGCTAAACTTTGAAATATTGTCTAAGTAATGCAAAGGATGGATTTTGCACATACAATCCTTTAGGCAGAAACCGTTGACTGAGTCTGGGACTAAACCTGGATCCAGCTGCACCTAGATTCCCCTCAGGAGTTTAAAACACAAAGGGCTTCTTCCTGAACCTTATAACTCAATGCCAGGTCTTCCTAACAATATTGCCTGACCCTGTCCTCTGGGCAGGGAAAACCAAGTGTACCTTGCCACTGAATCTTATTAAATCGCTGTCGCATTTACTATCAAACTTTGTTAAATCACCACTTTATATCAATAAACATATTGCTGTTTCTCTGTTACAAAGAAGTGCATCAGCCCATCCATAGCACTGGCCTGGCCCAAGCAGCACATCCTCTCTCTCGGTTCAACCAGAAATCCTCTGAAGATAGATTTGGTCCCTGTTCCTCGGCAGGACTAAGCTCCCAGCAAAGTCTGTGCATGTCCCCTAAGGCAGGAGGATGCAGTTTTGGTGTCATAGATTGATGGTGGGACCATTTGTCAATCAGAAGAGAAGCCTTTATAATTCATTCCTGGGTCTGAGAAGGCTGAAAGCCACCTCCCCTCTTCTGCAGAGCCTGCTCTGATTACCAGCAGTAAAAAAGAGAAATACAAGTCATTTGCAATTTGCTTTTCAGTCTGTACATCCCTAGGGAAGTTTTCACAGGCAATTCCCATGAAGTAGCTGGTAAGGTACAGCTCCAACTCTGCTTTACTTTGCAGAAAGTTTTGTTTCACAGAATCACTGAATATGCTGAGTTAGAAAGGACCCACAAGTATCAAGTCTGACTCCTGACCCTGCACAGGACACTGCCAAGAGTCACACCACGTGCCTGAGGGCCCTGTCCAAATGCTTTTTGAACTCTGGCTGGTGCTGTGACCCCTTCCCTGGGGAGCCTGTTCCAGTGCCCAACCACCCTCTGGGTGAAGAACCTTTTCCTGATACCCAACCTAAGCCTCCCCTGACACAACTTCAGGCCATCCCCTCGGGTCCTGTCACTGGTCACCACAGAGAGGAGATCAGTGCCTGCCCCTCGGCTTCCCCTTGTGAGGGAGGTGCAGACTGGAGTGAGGTCTCACCTCAGCCTCCTCTTGTCCAGGCAGAACAGGCCAAGTGACCTCAGCCTCTCCTCACACACCTTCCCCTCCAGACCCTCCACCATCCTCCTGGCTGTTGTTTGGACACTCCCTAATAGCTCCATGTCTTTTTTATACTGTGGTGCCCAAAACTGCCCCCAGCACTCGCGGTGAGGCCGCCCCAGTGCAGAGCAGAGCAGGACAATCCCCTCCCTTGCCCAGCTGAGGATGCTGTGCCTGATGTCCCTCAGGACAGGGTTGGCCCTCCTGGCTGCCAGGGCACTGCTGACTCGTGTTCAACTCGCCCTCCACCAGGAGCCCCAGGTCCCTTTCTGAGGCACTGCTCTCCAGCCTCTCATTCCCCAGTCTGTCCGTACATCAAGGGTTGCCCAATCCCAGCTTCTGAATCTGGCACTTTCCCTTGTTGAACTTCATACAGTTTGTGGCTGCCAGTCCTCTGATTTGTCAAGGTCTCTCTGTGGGGTCCCCTGTCCTCAAGGGAGTCAGCAGCTCCCCCCAGTTTTGTATCATCTGCAAACTTAGCATCCCTTCCAGTCCTGCTTCCAAGCCACTTATGAAGATGGTGAGGAGCACAGGACTGAGGATGGAGCCCTGTGGAGCCCCACTATCACCAGTCTGATGTCACCCCACTCACTGTAACCCTTTGTGCCCCACCTGTGAGCCAGCTGCTCACTCATCTCATGATGTGTTTGTCTAGCTGTTGGACATTTTGACCAGAAGGATCCTGTGAAAGACAGTATCAAAAGCTTTGCTGAAATCCAAAAAGATAAAAATAGCATCAGGTGGCTTACCTTGATCATTTATGTGGGCAACCTTGTCATGAAAGGAAATTAGGTTTGGCAAGCTGGACTTTCACGACATGAAGCCGTGCTGGCTGTGAGCAAAGACTGCATTGTCCTCCAGGTGTTTTTCAGTACCTCAAAGAGTAATCTTTTCCATGATTTTAGCAGGCACTGAAGTGAGAATGAAAGGCCTGTTGTTTCTGGGGTCCTCCTTCTTGCCCTCATCTTGTATATTGGGACAATGTTTGCAGCTGGAGCCTCTCTGGATCTCCAGGACTGCTCAAACATCATTGAGAGAGGCTTTGCGATAATATCAGCCAGCTCTTTGAGGATTCTCAGATGAATCCCATCAGGCTCCATAGATTTGTAACCATCCAGCTGGAGCAGCAGATCCTGAACAATTTCAGAGTTGACTGGGAGTGGATCACTCTTGCAGTCATGTCCTGCCACTCAGGGCACTGAGACCTGCTTGGTCCGTCAGAATACAGAGGCAAAGAATGTGTTAAACACCTCTGCCTCATCTGTGTCCTCTTTGTGATGTGACCATCCTCATCCTGTAATGGGACAATGTTATTTTTACACTGTCTACTGCTATAATTATATTTGAAAAAAAACCCTTTTATTTTCCCCCACAGTTCTGAGCATCTTCAAATCCAATTGATCTTTGGCTGCACACATTTTCTCCCTACAGCAGCAAGCAGCATTCCTGTGTTCTTCCCTGACCTGCTTCCACTGGCCATAAACCTTTCTTTTTCACCTTAATTCCAAGAGAAGATTGCTGTTCGACCAAGCTGGCCTTCTCCTTCATCTGCTTGACTTCCAGCACTCAGGAATTTTCTACTCCTATGCCCTTAGGAGTTGATGTTTAAAAAGAGTCCAGCACTGATGGACCCCAACACCTGCACAAGCATTTTCCCAGGGGGCTCTACGTACTAGTTCCCTGAGCAATCTGAAGTCTGCTCTCCTCATGTCCAGGGTTGAGGTTTTGCTGGCTCTTCTCCTCCTGTCAACAAAGCTCTTAAGCTCGGTCACTCCATGGTTGTTGTGGCCAAGATGGCCACCGGTCTCCTCTTTGCTCATGAGACCCTCTCCTTTGACAAGCAGCAGATCAAGGAGGGCATCTTTCCTAGTCAGCTCCCTTAGAACCTGTTCCATAAAGTTGTCATCCAGATTTCTTAGGAATCTTCTGGCACAGGTTGTACCAGAAGTGTGATGCTACCTGTTAATTTCTGGCAAGCTGAAGTCCCTCGTAAGGACAAGGGCAGTTGACCTGGAAGTGTCTCTTAGTTCCTCAAGGAATAATTTGTTGGCATCATGGTCCTGGCCAGGTGGTCTGTAGCAGACTGACGTGATGACATCCGCATTATTTGTGTGCTGCTTGATTCTTATCCAGAGGCTCTCAACTGTGCCATTGCCACCTGTGAGGAGGCACATGGAATGACAGGGAAGATACCTAATCTGACAGATAATCCAAGTATATACAAATAACATCTGGCAGTAATTTCTGTATTTAGCAGGAATCACTGTGCCAGGACTCTGCTTTCTGTGAAGTTCCTCAGTTCTGCAAACTTCCCTGAAAGAGTTTCCCCTGAACCAGAGGTACCTGGATGCTGCTACTGCAAAGGGTGATTTTACTAAAGTGCTTCCTGTGACGTGTTGGGGTGAAATTCCCACAGTGGCTGATAATACTGACTCCATTACACCACTGGGTCTGTCTGATGCAGTGTCAGCACTCAGATTATGTTATGTTGTATCAATTCCTCTAGAAGCCCTGCAGCATGGCCTTTGGGGAGAACCCAACTGTGAGATAAACTGTTCATGGTTGTAGGCACCTTCACTCAGTCAGTCTTGCCTGACTACATTTTTCCCACTGCATCCAAACCCAGCCCATACAAGCTCCTTGATAAAAGAAAATTGTTTTATCAGGTCTAGCTTTCCCTTGTGTGACTAGGCCAAGATTAAGGGCTCTTTGAAAACTCGTTTGAGGTCTTCAGCTCATGCCCTTTGTAATTTCATGACTGCTTTTCCATCATTTCTTAATTGCACAGTCATCTCTGGCAAAATCTAAGCAATTGGCCCTCAAATCTGACAATGATAAATTGATGTTATGAAAATTAAGAATTGCTAAAGGCTTTGCTTACTGAAAAAAAAAGGAGACAGAACGTAGTGATTGGTTAGTGATTGGTGTTTAAAGAGCATTTTCAAAACCATTCAGCCTTTCCACACACTAGGGTTTTCATCTGCCTTGGACATGAATACTCTTTCACAGTTGTCTGGATGAGGCTGATGCCTTGTTAGCCACTGTGATTGAGCATGATCATACAGAATGAGATACATATGGTCTTGTACCAAAGGGGTTTTTTTTTCATTTTTTTCATGTAGAACAGGCTCTGGAGCAAGGCATTAGCATCTTCTGATAAATCAGTACACGGACATGTGCTCAGATAAACTGGGGCAGCCAGGGACATTCTGTAGCGTTCTCAGACACTGAGGGTAAATCATCTGAACTACATGTGTAGTTTCAATACATCAGATATCTGTGTGCCTCTGAAAACTGCAGCCTTCAACTGGATCACAAAGATCTTCTACAAACAAGAAAATGCCCCATGTTGAATAGAGGGTGGCTGTGAAAAGTGGGAAAAATACCACCAACCAAACCCAAAGTGTTCAGCACCCAAAAAACCCCCAAAACCGCCAGTTAAACATGACAGAACCTCCACAAGGCAACTGTATGCATCTATCTGGATTAAAAGATAAGGTAGTGGGGACTTCTAGAATGAAGGCCCAACAGCTGAATCCACAGCCCAGCCTTCCCCAAGGTCTTTGGAATTGCCTTTCTGAAATCCCCCCAGTGACAAGAAGAAACAGGAAGAAGAAAGTTGGTGGAAGGAAGCAGAGATTAGCCAAGAAAGCATGGAAAAAACACACACAGTGCTTTCCCTGCTGACATCCAGATGCAAAGTACAATTAAGCTCCTTGGAGTCAGAACATCCTACCCTGTGAAAGGTTTATCTCACTAGATTAGAGCAGACTATGTTCACTGCGTGCCAGTTTGGGACTGACATTGAGAACATCTTTTGCCATCTATCACAAATGGAAACAGGCTTATCAACCAGATTTTATTGATTTTATTGCATTCCTGAAGCATGACTCTTCCTTTCTGGGATACTCAGAACTTAGCCTTGTACATTGAGTATGTATGGCAACATCAGCACAGGTTAACTTAATACTCTGCAGGAGCTTGGATGCAGAATGGCAATCTAATCATATTTGGTATGTGGTTTTTCAATTACATGCTTCAGGGACAGTCTGTAACCTGTCTAAAGCACATTGGCAAAAAAAGGAAAATTTCTCTGTGTTTTTTGTTTAATGGGATACAGGCCCATAAGGATGTGAACTCTCTGCCCCTGAGTATCTGCAAGAATGTCAGGCTGCACACTGGAAGATCTTTGAATTAATATAATCTTTTCGAAAAACACCTTTTTTTGGTGCACTCACTGGAAGATCAAAGTGGGATGAATTACCAAGCATACCTTTCCAAGAAGCTATTGCTAGTTGAGAGTTAATAATCATACAGTGACATTTCTTCATAAATACTCTGATTAACTATGGAAATAAAATCACATATAAGTATTCTGATTTCTGGTCCCCACATCAAAACAGGTGGTGTCAGAAGAGAGATCAGGAGGAGTCTGAACACATTCCAAGGGACAAAGTAATCCAACTGAGAGTTTCTTCAGGAAAAATATTTCTGCCTTTAGAATGTTTAAACCATTTTATGTCTTCTGAGATTGTTCACGGGGTTGAAATAAGAATAGTTTCAGAATGTTTGGGCTTTACTTTCTAATGACAAGTTTGTTTTGGTTGTTTTCAGTATAAGACTTTTTCCACAGAATAAAACTTTCAAATTCTGACTGGAAACATCCATCAAACAACAAATCTCCTCTTATAATACATGAACTTGTATCGTTCTGGATTTACAGGTGCGGAAATCGGACTTAGAAAGGATGAAGAGAACATTGTTTTAAAGAAATTCAGAGCTTGTTTTTTCAGGGCTCAGCTCCCTCAAAGTAGAGCTCAGTGATTCTTTCAGATTTCATGTGCAGACTCTCAGAAGAATCAGCCTTGCCTGGCAGGCTTGAAAAGGACAACTCACTAATCAGAAAGTCAACAAAAGGAGCTCTTTTTAAAAGCTCAGCTCTGGAACTGAAATCAATAAATATCTCAGCATCTTGGGTGAGACTCAGGTGAAACTAGCACTCAGTCTCAGTGCGTAATGGCTTCTGCAACCAGCTGCAGCCTGGCCCTGAAGTACCTAAACCGTGGAGGTACTGTCTGATTCATCTTGAAGCTTGCTTTTTGCCACGAACGTGTCCCTGTTCCAGGTGTGCCATTCCCCCATTCAGTTCCCTCCTCTGCCTGAAGGGATTCAAACCCAAATGCCTAACATCCAGAGAAGAGTGTAATGTGAGTCTGAGGTCTCTCCTGAATAGAAGATGACACAAGAAAAATGAAGAGTAAGGAAATAGATAAAATAGGGCCTGACTGTGCTGCCTAACAGATCTGGGACTTTTTCTGGGGATTTTAGACACATTTCTACCTTTTAGGAAGGAGATACTCTCTTGTGACTCAGCATACAAAGTTAGAAGCGTTGTTACTCTTTCTGGTTTAAGAAATCTTGACTTACCAGCAACTAATTCCTGGGTTTTCAAGATGGCTCTTGTAGGTCTGGTGAACCACACAGTGCAATACTGGTGTATGGCTTTGTGTTCCAACACAATGCTTTGCAAAGCACTGCTTTGTTTACAGGGCACTCTGTTATCTTCTTATTAACAAACTCATCAGAACAAGTATCATAAATCACTGATAAAATAATTTCAATCATGCTTCTTTACGGGAGATAGTTCAGGGAGACTGTGGCAAGCTGTCACTCCTTGATGAACAGTGTTTCCAAGTGAATGGAAGAAAGTAGCATCTCTAGTTTGTGACATCAGTCTGCACATGAATTAAGATACACCAAATAATGCAATTTTCCTTCCAATCATTGAAGAAAAGCAGGTATTGCTTTGCTAAGAAATATCTGTCTTGTACTACCCATAACATTTTAGATGGAGAAAGGTATCAGTATGTATTTCATATTTCATTTTCAGCATTAGAAATTGCAACAAAGCACTCTACAGCTTTCCTGAACAGCAAACAGGAGGCAATTGGGCAGCATTTAAATTATGGCTTGAGCTGAAGTGAAAAAAGAAAAATGATGCAGGAATTGTGTGAGAGAAGGACAAGAGATGGAGGGGACAGCAGGGTGCAGCAAACAAGTGGGTGCTTTTATACTCAGACCTGGGAGCCTGGTTACATTTCTGTGCCACTCTGCAATCAGCATAAGGCAAGGCTCTGGGCACAGGCAAGGCCAAGATCTCCAGAGCCATCTGTTTGCATGGTTTGCTTTCCTCTTCACCTTCCCATTCACAAATGGGCTTTGTCAAACTTCTGCAGTAATTATACCTGAAACAACCAAGGCCCATGTGAGGTTGACCCAGGGAGGCTTGTCCAATATCCCAACTCAGAGTCTGGTGAGCAAATTCTGAAAATCAGCCCATTTTCTGTTTCCCCTTTCAGCCTTTACCCACAATCCCTGGCTAATGGGGAACCTCCTCCACAAGAGCATCACCTCCACTACCAAATAGGATATGTGTCAGGAATTGTTGCATCTCCAAGGACAAAACTCTCTTTTCCCTCCCTCAAGTGAAGACTCCACTTCCTCCTGATACCTGTGTGCTCCAGCTGCCCACTCCAGCTGTGCTTGGAGCAGGGGGCTAATGCTGGGCTGTGCAGGAGAGAATGCTGACCTCCAGACACTGTAGAGAGTTATGGACCAGAGCCTCAGCCAACAGGCTGAGCATGGTACAATTTCCACACACCCACAGCTAATCCTTCTCAGTTGTCAGACCAGTGTTTATGGGGTTGCTTTCCTTGGGGGTTCTAGGTAAGCACGGACAGCTCTGCTAGGGCTCACGGGGTGCTGGGTGTTTGCTCTCCCCACTCTCCTGGGGCAGATGCCATCCTAGATAACAGAGGAAGTCGAACATGTGTCAACCCAAAAGAGGGACAGTGGCATCTCTGCTCTCATATGTGCCAAAAACTGCCAAATGGGTTCTCTCTGCAGCTTTCCCCTCTCCCCCACCACAACTGGACAGCCAGTTCATTCTTAGCTTCAAACTCTTATGAAAATACCATTTGGTTACAGATTATAATTTATATTCCCTTTCTTATGTAGCCACCTTTTGCATATGATAATATGAACTTAATTGGATTATCTCTAGACAAAATAATTCATAGTAACAGAGCAATCTAAAAAGAATTTCTGCAAATCTTTGTTCACTGACAGCTGACCTGTGCAAGCCAGGGATTTATGCCAGCTGAAGGAATAAATGCTCAGATCACAATTATAACATAAAACCAAATTAGAAATTTTAAATTCCCATCCTCAGGTCTGTGCCTTCATCACAGGGTCAGTCTTCTTAAAAACTGTCCTGGTGATGTGGCAGTTAATCTTATAATACATTAAATAAAACAGCATTAATGTGGTGCCAAGGGACCCCAACAAGATCAAAACGTCATTGTTCAAAGCTGTACACAAGCAGGCTCTGCTCTGAAGTGATGGTGATCTAATTACACGGGGGCACCAGGAGTGCACAGCTCTGCACTGACTTACTCCCTGTCACCCTGCAAAGCCCTGGAAGAACTGGACCTTCAGGCTGGAAAAGCAGGGCTCTGCTTCCCACACTGCACTGCGTCTCCTGTTTTCTCTGCCAAGCAGCACTTTTTATGAGATCACATTTTCAGAACAAATAGCACAAGTGCCTGTGTGTGTACGTGGGGGTGCAGAGCCTGTCTGCAGCACTGCAAACAGCCACGGCACTCAGGCATTGCTGTTTCTCGCACCACATACCCTTAGCTGTGACCAGTGTGCCCTGAACCGGTTTTTCAAATCAGAGCAGCAACTGGATCGTGCTATCGGTCACAGAAAGAGAAAAGAGACCTGGTCAAAACTTTTTTTGTCTTGAAAACGATGGAGCTTCTCTGTTGTTTAAATTTCAGTCATGAACAGCCCTGCTCTAAGTCACTGCATTGTTTTATATACACCTTGAGGCAGTGACTCCCTGTTTTCAGGCACAACTGACACATAACTCTTTAACACCTTTTCCCCCTAGATTTTAAAGGCTGGTTTGGCCCAACAGCTGCCCACTCTTTGTAGAGAGGAGCCCTGAGAGCCCAGAGAGGTGCGGCTTCATATGTTGCAAAAGGAGCAATCAATCAATCAATCTGTCCTTCTCTGCTCTACCTTTGCTCATGGTATGTCAGGCCCATTATTGATTCAGTGCTCAAAATATCAACAGTGCTCTTAAACAGTCTTGATCAATAAAAGGCGTTCTTCAGAAGTTCTTCAGAAGACAACTCTCTTCAGAAACTATCACAGGTAATAAAGTCTGGAAAAAACAAAACCTAACTCACTTGTTCTTCCGCCCCATCATCAGCAGGGCCTTCAGGCCGGGCACACCAACCAAGCAGGCAGTTTCCATCACACTTCCTGACCAAGCACAATTCTAGAAGGAGGTGAATGTGTGTTGAGTTTTTGTGGCCTGGTTTGGGATTCTTACTGTAGATAACCTTGTGCAGTGTTTAGGCACCAGTATTATTGTTTGGAAGATCTGCCTGAGCCACTCAAAAAAGGCTTGATCCCTCTCCCCAGTAATTTATCATAGAATGATAGAATGGCTTGGGCTGGAAGAGACTTTAAAGATCATTTAGTTCTGAGCCCCTGCCATGGATGGGCACACCTTTCACCAGACCAGGTTGCTCAAGAACTCCATCCAACCTGGCCATGAACACTTCCAGGGACGAGGTAGCCACAGTTCCTCTGAGCAACCCAGTCCAGTGTCTCACCACTCCCATGGTAAAGGATTTCTTCCCAATATCTAATCTAAATCTGTTCTCTTTCATTTTGAAGCCTTGTCCTGTCACTCCATGCCTTTGTAAACAGTTCCTCTCCATTGTTCTTGTGGGCTCCCTTCAGGTAACGGAAAGACCCAATTAGGTCACCCCAAAGCCTTGTCTTTTTCAGGTTGAACAATCCCAAATCTCTCAGCCTTTCCTGGTAGCAGAGGTGTTCTGTCCCTCTGACCACCTTGGTGGCCTCCTCTGGCCTTGCTCCAGCAGCTCCATGTCCCTCCTGTGCTGGGACCCCAGAGCTGGATGCAGGGCTCCAGGGGGGTCTCACCAGAGCTGGCAGAGGGACACCATTCCCTCCCTGCCCTGCTGCCCACGGGGCTCTGGATGCAGCATTGATTTTCTCTTTTCTGTTCTGTTCTGTTTCACAAGAGCAACTTCAGAAGTTGGGTGAGCAATGAAGATGTTGCTACACAGCTCTGGAGTGTGCAGAAAGATCTGTAATCCTCTTGAAAAGTAAAAAACATCAAAACCTTGATAGCGAGCAATTTACTTTTCCCCTCCTTCCCTCAAATGGCTTTCAGTCTTCATGGTGGAGGTGGGGAGATTTTTCTCTCCATAGCTCTTTATTATTGTTGGATTTCTGCAGCACCATAAAAAGAGGCATTTATACTTGACAAGAAGTGTTGCTTCTCAAGACAGGGGAAGAGGTGGTGGAGGGGATGCACTGGGCAGGAGATGCAGCATCACCACCCTTAGAAGGGATTACTGAGTGTAATAGCAGCATCAAGAATTTAGTAAAAATGAATCTCATTAAAGAACTGCAGCCCCATAGTTTTCATCCTCAGATGAAACTCAGTACGAGGCAGGCTGGTTTTGTTTCCCCTGTTTCAGCGGCAAAAACCATTTGGCTTGCAGTTAACCTTCTGCAAATATAGAATGAGAAGACTGAGGACCAAACTAGGACTAGACATTATTTGTTTCAGTTACCCATACTCTGAAAAGGGCCGACCTTGCTGAGTATGTTTCTAGTCCATACTTGCTTTTGCCAGCCTTTTACTTTGAGTTGCAACTGTGGGGACTGTCAGCAGAGAGATTTTTGTGAACACATCTCTAACTATTCCAGGCAGTCTGCTGGGCTACCATCAGTCCAGAAAATCAGTGTTCTGAATTCATGTACCTGAATACCTACCTGCTGTCTGTCTCAGCTTCAGTAGGGCTTTTGCTACTGTCTTCTGTAGCATCCTTATTGACAAATTGGTGAGGGGAGGACTAGGTAAGTGGGTGTGAGAGGTGTCTGAACTGTCAGGATAAAAGGGCTGTGAGTAACAGAAAGAATACACATGCAGACACTTGTTCAATAAAAAACTCCTTCGCTGTTACCGGAAGAGTTTCCAATTTGGCAACTTATGGTCATGCAAATCTCATCCAAGGTATATTTGTCTCAATGCCTGAAGCGTCATTCAAAATTATCCAAAGCTTTGCAAAGCTTTTTTTTTTTGTGTGAATATGGATTGAATTTCAAGAAAATAAATATTGTAAAGCAATATTAGGTTCGTATCTCATTTAAAAAATGGGGAAAGGGCAAGCTCCTTGCTGATGAAAATCTTATGAATTGCTGTTGAGTTTTATTCAGTTGCTTCTTCAATGGTGCATGACTTGGTCCTTGAGGTAGAAATCATGTTTAACACGTCTTTTTAGGACTGTCTTCAGATCCCAGAGATAGCAATTTCATATGAATCATGGTTTGAATTGCGTGTGTTAATGAATAACACCCAGTGCCATGTAACATATAGTGCATAAAGGCTCTTTAACAGAACCACAATGATGAATGACAGCACAGCTCATCAGTTACCATGCAGTATCCCTCCAGTGTTTATGGAGGGAAAATGTAGGCACAGAAAGGAAATTAGACAGGACATAGGAGTTAACACCATAATTTCAGAAACATGTTATTTCTCAATAGTTGCTAGGACTGCACATAGGGTCAAACAAATAGGCACAAGTCAAGGTTTTCATTGCTTGTCAACTTTTCAGTAAGACTTACAACATTGCCACATATTTTCTTTGAAAGGAAAATGATAGCTATCATAATATTATTTTTTTCTTTATCTAATAAGACATCACTCATTCTATAATACGTAATTCTTTAATATGAATTCTGAGCTTCCCATAGCTGAACAAAGTATCTTCAGTGAAGTATCTTTTATTCATTAAAAATCTCCTGAGCAGCTACAGTTTTGAACTCAGAGATTCCGAGTTCAGCTGTTATTTTATAAGGTAGTTACCATTGACATTTGAAATAATATATTATTTTATATAGAAAGACATATCTTCAGTCATAAGATGGCTAGACAGAAAGTGAAGCTTAGATCATCAAAGATAAGTGTTCCCAAAATTGTCAGTTCAGAGGCAAATTATTCCTTATTCACAAACATATGCAGTGGTGGCACAAGGGGAGAGCGGCAAGTCCTTCACAGAGGCAATGAAATTCCTTCTCTTATGAAAACTGCACATGTTTTTATTTCATTTTATCAGTCATCAATGACTACTTTGGAGCTTTCCATGGACATTTTGCCTGACCGTGAGCCTATGGCTGTTCTTCTGGGATCCATCTGGAGGGGTCACAGCTCAGCACTACACAGGCAAGCAGATCCAAAGAGCACCTGGATTTGTAACAAGATCACTGTCACCTGCCTCCTCTAACTATTTTCCAGAACTCTAAGTTACTTCTTTTCCCTGCAAACTAGCTGCAAATAAAACAAAATGCTTCCCCTTCTAAGCTGTTTCTAATCTGGACTAGTCTCCCCAGACCAAAAGCAGCTCTATTCCTGGCTTCAGCTATACAGGTATCTGGATTATTTGCTCCATTACAGCAGTGATTAGGATAGACAGATCCCTTGCCAGTTTTTCTTCATTTCTCAATTCAGTTCTGCTTTGTTGGAGCCATGGCCAACCAACGGACCCTGGAGAAGAGCAGGAAGGCTCTGGATAAAGACCTGTGTGCACCCTGGGGTTGGGATGCACCTTTTCCAACAGGAACCTGGAGCAGTGCATCTTCTATTGCAGCTTTCCCTGCTGATCAAATTTTCAGGCACATAGAAGTATTGGCTCAGGACGGCTTTCAAAACCAGGATCCCTCACATCATAAGACCCCATTTTTCAAAGCCAGGCTTCATCCAGCTGTAAACCCTGGACCTGCAAGTTCCTGGCAGGCAGCTGAGGGGATGTTCTAGGAACATCTGTAAGCTGAGGTTTTAGAATCAGCATAACAGCCATTAGTGTGAAGAAAAGCCAGATGTTTTCTCTGCTGCAGCAAATTCCTGGAGTCTTGCTGTTCTGATCCACCAGTCTGCAGCTGGCTGGAACAGCAGCTGCTTAAGTTTTCAAAATTCTTGATTTCAAATGCATAGTTAGAGGTGTCAAAAGGCAACAGAGAAGCATGTCCTGCAATAGATCTCTACAAGTCTTGTTTCCTTCACATTTTGGATATTTAAGGTGGCAACCAGCCATCTGACCCAAAGATGTCTCAGTGGTTATGCTAACAAAAATCTGAGATCAAAGACATTTCAAAGCTGCTGAGCATGTTTTGATTGTGCCTTGAGGTTGAAATTTCAGTAAAACAAAGATTAGGGCTGTGGCTTCTGCTAACTTGGTTCTCCAACCTAGTAAAACCACAATCCTAATACAGCTTCTCTCCAGAAGACAAGCTGGGTTAGATCAGGCAAAAGACACCTGTGAAAAATTTTTATTTGCCCCATGCAATATTTTGATCGTAAAAATTAGCACTATGTTAAACACAAGCACATTCAGAATTCATCATAAAATTAATATACAGGGGAAATGTCAACCAAAAACTTTCACTCCCCTAGAAAGATATTCCTGCCATTAAATATCTTTATTGGTGGTCTAGAAGAAAACAGAAAATCAGTGCAGAGAATATTTTTAGATGAGACAAAAATTGGCAAGACAATAAATGAGGAAGATTGGTTAGATAGGGTGAACTGGGTCACTTGCTACAGTCAGTGGAATTTTAAAATCTACTTTCATAAAGGAAGGAAAAGGACAAGCAAAGATGAGAGGTCATATGTGAGTGAGAGCTGTATGCTGAAGTTCATGAGATTGGGAAATAGCATCGTAGTCATGGCAAGCTACCATCTGACTTTGTGTTTGTAATCTAACGGAAGAAGAGTAATAACTAAAATTTGACCCTTAAAAATAACAGAATACCAGTGTTGTGTGCAGTGACAAGTCCAGGTTTGCAATTTGCAAGTTTGTGCATCTGCACTTCAAAGTTATATTTTTAAGCAGTCAACAACAGCAGAAAAAAATTGAAGTCCCTGAAATAAGCCTGAAGGAACTCACTGCATTTATCTCATTTAAGGGAAGAGAGAGGTGATTTGACCAAAGTTTGCAAGCACTACTCTGAGGAATATGGAATAGATTTCTAATGGAGATTGCACCTATTCCCGGCATGGAAAGAAAGAGCAGTCCTGAGTTTGGAAGAAGAAGAAGATATAAAAATGGCAGCTAGCAAAATGCAAAAAGCTTGAAAAATCAGTCACAGAATTCCAGAATCACAGAATGGTTTGGGTTGGTAGGAACCTTAAATATCATCTCATTTCAACTCCCTGCCATGGGCAGGCACACCTTCCACTAGACCAGATTGCTCAGAGCTACATTTAACCTGGCCTTGATCACTTCCAGGACCGGGGCATTCACAGCTTCTCTGGACAACCTGTTCCAGTGCATCACTACCCTCACAGTAAAGAATTTCTCCCCAGTACGTAACTTAAATTTACTCCCTTTCAGTTTGAAGCCATTGTCCCTTGTCCTGTCACTACACACTACACACTCTCCCTTTTCCTTGTAGGCTCCCTTCAGGTACTGGCAGCCACAATTAGGTCACCCCTAAGCCTTCTCTTCTCCAGGCTCAACAATCCCAGCTCTCTCCGCCTTTCCTCACAGCAGAGGTGCTCCATCCCTCTGATCACCTTGGTGGCCTCCTCTGGACTCTCTCCAACAGCTCCATGTCCCTCCCGTGCTGGGACCCCAGAGCTGGATGCAGGGCTCCAGGTGGCTCTCACCAGAGCTGGCAGAGGGGCAGAATCCCCTCCCTGCCCTGCTGCCCACGGGGCTCTGGATGCAGCCCAGGACACGTTTGGCTCTCTGGGCTGTGAGTGCCCATGGCCGGGGCATGTCCAGCCTCTCACCCACAGCACCCCCAGGTCCTTCTGGGCAGGGCTGCTCTGATCTGTGCATCCCCAGCCTGTGCTGATACCGGGGATTGCCCTGACCCAGGTGCGGCACCAGCACTTGGCCCTGTTAAACATCATTATGTTACCATGAGCCCACCCCTAGAGTTTGTCCAGGCCCCCAGGATGGCAACCTGTTCCTTAGGTGTGTCCAAGGCACCACTCAGCCTGGTGTCATCTGCAAACTTTCTGAGGGTGCCCTTGATCCCTTCTTCTATGTCATTAATGAAAATATTAAATAACACTGGTCTCAATAAGGACCTCTCCGGGTCACCACTTGTCACTGATGTCCTTTGGCACTCAAAGCCATTGACCTCCACCCTCTGGAGTTACAGCCCACTCTTATCCATCTAACAGACCACTCATCAAATCCATCTCTCTTCCTAAATGAAACGTCATCTGAGCAACGCAAATCCTGAGCAAGACGAACGTCTTGATTTCACCAAGACACAACCTCCACATAGCTGAAATTAAGAACATAGCTTTTCTTTGATCAGAACAAGTGCTGTTAAGGATGGTACAGTCCTCTTACCAGCAACCTTAATTCACTCATCTAGGGCTAAATATTTACAGACATTCTCTAAATAAACAATGATGATGAAAGAGAAGAAAAAAACCTGTTGCATTTGTCGCTCTAATCTGCAGTGGAGTTTGCACTCCATATATTGTGTATTTTCATCTCAGCAGGCAACTCTCATTTGAGAGGGACAGGCGTCATGGGCTGTAGCAGAGGACACACAATGTTCTTTCTTCAGAGACTGATTTTATTGCTTCCGCTATAAAAGGTCTTCAGGCTAAAGCACATGACCGCCCTATGTGTGTGCAGAAACAATGGGAGGCAGTCAGATATACCCTATAAATCTGTTTGGGGACTTCTGGTAACTGCTTGCTGAGCCAGTTCAGCACCAGCTTTCCACAGCTGTGGGCCAGTAAAACACATCCAGGGAAACCAGCATCTTTCAGCTCTGGGCTCAGCAGATTTCCTGTATGAAACCAGCACAATGTGTCTGGTCACCAGAAAGTAAATCGCCTTTCTTGGCAACTGTTTCTTCCTCATTTGATTCTTTATTAAAAAACCCCCTAGACAGATCATCTGTGGTCAAGACATTATGCAGTTTGTGCTGCCATAATTGCCACTACATACTGGGAAGCTCTGTCAAGAGGAAAGATGGGAAAGGGACCCCTCCAGCATCCTGCACAAAACTGCACTTGAGGCACTCACACCACCTGATCCAAGTGTGAATTCCAAGGAGTGGCAGCTGCTGGACAAACTACCCAATACAGTTCCTGTCCTGTGAAGAGCAGTGACCAACATCCCTCAAAAGAATAATTTCATTTCATAAATATTGCAATTAACACTTTTGACACTGTTCATGATTCGTCACGGAACCTGAATTAATGCAAAAAGATTTCAAGCACTCCAATATTCTACTTTTCAGAAATTAAACTTTCTAGAATAGTTTGTTCTCACTGCTGAACAAAACCTTCAGATTTACACAAACTCATTCTTCACTTAGGGTAAGGTATATACTGGATGGAAAATTTCAACTCCAGGGTTGATTACCTTTCTACAGTTTCAGACCCAAGAAAGGTCATGGCCATGGCAGATACAGCAGGAGAATAAAAGCTCCCTGAACAAAGTTTCCATTGTATAGTGGACACTTTTTACCTCCTCACATGCTTGTAACTACAGCAGTCAGTGAACCTTGAGACATGGGTTGCTCAAAGGATTTGTTGAGTTCGGCAGAGAATGTTTTTTTGTTCCCCATCTCACTACTCTTTGGGATACCATGAGTCCAACAAGGCATGAAAGACACGTTTCCCATTTGGAGGGTGATTGCAGGTCAGGTGAACTGATGCTGAGTCCAAGGGGATGTTGAAGAGGCGAAGCAGCAGAGATCCAAAGCCCCAGCACCCTTGCACAGGCCAGTGCTGCTGGCTCCCAGCAAGGTCCTCACATAAACAAGGGTACCCTTGTCAATCAGACCACCCTTGTGCAAGGGCAGAGGGTGCCAGCAGGAAACTTCAGCCAAAATCAAGTTCGCTGAACATGTCACTGCAATAATTACCAAGACCCATTTTTGTTCCCATTAACTACAGCAGGATCTGGCTGCTGCAATATCCCCCCTCTGCCTCTGTGCCTAAACACAAACCTAGAAGACAGGCATGAACAGAAATGAAGTGACCTGGGAGCAACAGGGAACTGTCAGCTTCCAGGTGACAAGCAGGGAGCACTTGCTAACAAGAGGGATGGCTACTATAAACAAATTCCTTCCTCACACTGGAACCTGTGGATTCTCATGGCTTCTCCTCAGCCTAGATGTAAAGTAAAACTTTAACTTTACATGGGTGCGAAGCCAAAACCAGCTGGGCTCAATGTCTCATCAGAAGGGCAGGAGGGTGAAGTCAGTGACTTTTCTTCTTGGTCCGCAGCTGCTAGGGGCAAAAATCTCACTGGTCTTCCAGTGTGTTTGTTATTCCAGTGACGTGCTATGACTGCCACAGCCAGGGCGTGTCCCATAAAGGCTGGGACTAGGGATGGTGACACATATAAAAGAATTTGCAGTTTCTGCTGTAGAAAAATACCTTTCATTAGCCTTCTGATAGTAGGTGTTGCAGCAAGTGACTAACTTTATCAGGCAGCACTGTTTGCTATGAGTCTGGTTCATGCTCCCATGTATTATAACATGACAGTATTTTTACTTCCAGAGTCAAATAGCAAGGAAATATCCTTCCAGATGAACACGGTAATTTAATGTCAGGCTTCTCTAGTTCAGCTATTGTATGAAACAGATAACAGATATAGGAGAATAACCATGAAACATAATATCCCCATGACTGCCATCTGTGTAAATAAGCACATGGGGAGTTTGAAGATTCACTGCACTTCTGTTCACAGCGAGTCCCCATGGGTTTGTAATAAAGCATTCCCTCTCTGATAGTTCATTGATCAGCCACGCTAACCCTGGAGCTTTCCTTGTGGTGGTTTCCCATTAATGCCTCATTTGCCATCTCTCCAGTATGGCAGTGTTGCCAGTGGCAGATTTCCTTAACACCATCACTACAGCAAACAGTGGTGCCCTTTGTCCAGGCCGGTGGGTGAGAGGCTGGACATGCCCCGGCCATGGGCACTCACAGCCCAGAGAGCCAAACGTGTCCTGGGCTGCATCCAGAGCCCCGTGGGCAGCAGGGCAGGGAGGGGATTCTGCCCCTCTGCCAGCTCTGGTGAGACCCACCTGGAGCCCTGCATCCAGCTCTGGGGTCCCAGCACAGGAAGCACATGGACCTGTTGGAGAGAGTCATCAAGTTGATCAGAGGGATGGAGCACCTCTGCTGTGAGGAAAGGCTGAGAGAGCTGGGATTGTTGAGCCTGGAGAAGAGAAGGCTTAGGGGTGCCCTAATTGTGGCTTTCCAGTACCTGAAGGGAACCTATAAGAAGGATGGCGAGGGACTATTTATAGAAGCCTGTAGTGACAGGACAAGGGGGAATGACTTCAAGCTGAGAGTAGGTTTAAATTAGATATTAGAAAAAAATTCTTTATTGTGAGGATAATGAGGCACTGGAACAGGTTGCCCAGGGAAGTTGTTGGATGTCCCATCTCTAGAAATGTTCAAGGCCAGGTTGGATAGGCTTTGAGCAAACTGGTCTAGTGGAAACTGCCCCTGTCCATGGCAGGGGCATTGGAACAAAATGATCTTTACGGTCCTTCCAACCCAAACCATTCTGCAGTTTGATGATTCATTCCATGATGTCTCAGCTCCCAGACAAAGTCACTGAATCACTGAATCCAGATGGTGTCTCAGTTTGAAAGACAGAT
>WBMZ01007507.1:0-104043 GCA_013400975.1 Atrichornis clamosus
TTTTACTTCTCATTACCCTGTTCCAATTCTGTCAGTGCAATAAATTCACTTTCATATCTTTAAAATGGAGCCTGTTTTGCCTGTGATGGTATTTGATGAGAGATGTTTCCTGGTCCTTATCTCAACTCATGAACCCTTTGTTAAATTTTCTCCCCTCTGCCCAGTTGCAGGGGGAGTGAGCGAACGGCTTTCGTTGGGTGCCTGGCATCTGGCCAGGGTCAACCCACGACACCAGCCTACTTGGAAAGGTTATTAATGAGGCCAACAGGTATTCTTGTTCCTCTTCCTTGTATTTTAAATTCACCTGAAAAATGCAGTCTTTCCTTCACATCTATACTTACAAATGCCTGTCCTTATATTATTTGAAAGTTAAAGGGCCTCATGTACTTAATATCATACAAAACAAGGCCTTTCTACATTATATGTGCATACATATGTATATATATTTTCCCACTTAAATGGCAACATTTAAATTAGAAACAACTGGATGTGGCATTTAGTGCTATGGTTTAGTTGAAATTGTGGTGCTCGGTCAAAGGTTGGACAATGATCGTAGAGGTATTTTCTAACCTTAATGATTTTATGGTTCTATAAAGTGAAATGTTCATGGGATACATTTAATCTCCCAGCTGAAGAATTTTCAAGCTTGAGAGTAAGATTTACACATAAATGATTTGAGGCAATCCCTGTCTCGTTAGGACACTGAGGCCTATTTTGAGAAGCAGGGGAAGACCCTCTCCTAACATTTTGAAATATTTTTATTGCAACTGGTTTTGAGGCTTCATTCTGCTACTTCAAAAGCCAAACCTAAAACTCTGTTGTTTGTAGATATCAACATTTTATTCCATTGACCTTTCATTCTCTCCTTTTCTTAGTGAGCATTAAATGCTTCTCAGTCAGATTTAAATTTACTTCCAACGTCATCTAGACTAACGAAATTAGCTACCACTGCCTTAACTTGATATTCAAGCACAAAGCTATTTTAATAAATGTCAATGAGCAAATTAAATATTTGAATTTTGATGTTGGTCTCCATAAGCAGAAGAGATTTAATGTTCATCTAAGGAAAAACACGATTAACATTCAGGTCAGACCCAACCAACAAAACCTACTGAGTGTTTAGCACTGACACATTCCTAGTTACTTTTGGAAGCGCTAGTCATAAGATCTGTTTGCATATAAACATCTGTGACAAAACTGACAAACTAATTGTACATAATTTAAATATTTGCGGATTACTACAACATGCTTATCACTGAGCTGGTGACATGGATGCTACGGGATGTGGTTTGACACTTACATAACACAGGAGGCATTCACCCGACCAAGCAGGTCAAAGTGTGTGCGAGGTTGCCTTGTAGGAGGTTTTTTGAGGTTGCTTTGGAGCTTTATACTTCATTTGGCTGTGGCCAAATTCTGTTCAGAACACTGAAAAAACCAAGGCTTGACCTTAGCCTGCCTTCACTCCCATATGTGATTTATAGTAGCTTGGATACTTCTCCAGTATATGCCAGGTGGACACACGTCCTATCCACCAGCTATCTTTGGCAGGTCTGCTCATGGTATTCCTGGCTTACCTGGACCCTTTGACATCTGGCCTTACAGATTAGCATAGAAACAGTGGCTCTCCTGCACTGTGGGGTAGCCCTCAGCCTGGTCACAAGAGGAGCAGATTGCTGACACAGGCACTTGGATCAGCTGCACTTGCCTGGTGCTCTTATCTCATGCAACAACATGACATGAATCTGGCAGGAGGGACTAACATTGCAGCACTTCAGCCAACACTGAAGGGACTCAGCAGGACCTTGGCAGAGGCAGGTCTGCAGTCTTGACTTCCTCAGGCCTGTCCAGAAAGCCAGCATTGTTCTGAACAGGGCTCTGAAAACAGGCATGAATGGATAAACAGGGAACAGCAGGAAATGGAAGAAAAGCATGTTTGGGGTGAAGTTTAACATATGTTGTATACAGAACTCACTAACTGTATATCCTTTCTACTGCATTCTGTTATCTCTCCCACATTAATCAGCAAGCTTCAAAGTCAAGACAAAGAGATGTAGATTTGATCAGATCCTTGATTATCATTGATAGAAGAGGCCAAACAAACACACAGCCCTGAGACAAGGCAGAATCAGGAGGTAATTGATATTGTAAACAAAAAAATAGGAGATGTGGCACTGTAAATACTGAATTCCATTTCTGAGGAAGTTAACAAGCAAAAAGAAAGCACTTTTACCTGGAAACCTTCATGACCAAGGCACATAAAGTCAGTCACTTGCAGATAATAAATTGCAGTGTGAATATAAAAACTTAATGAAAAAAGCTGAGCTCAAGATGAGGTACTGCCATCCTGAGTACCATTGTGCAAGTTCAAGCACTCCACAAAACACTACTTCTCACTTGGTGCATCCTGTATTAATGACCTGGTGCCTTACTGTTAATTACTGCGGCTCCCAAATAATCACTAGAGTAACATTGTAGCAAGTGGCTGTGATGGTGTGAAGCCACTGGACAGTGCTGCAGCCACAGAGAAGCCCTTAGGAAGACTAATACTAAAAGAACAAAGCACAAAGTAAACCCAAACCCTGGCCAACACCTTTACTTGAAAGAGGAAGGAAAAATCCCCCCAGAAAAAATGCTGTTTTGAATTAAATTACTGGTTATTAATGCAATTGCCCTGAATTTCTGTCACTATCATTCACCATTCAAACAGAGCTGACATGAATACAGAGGAGACGGGAATGCTCTGGTACAGCAAATATTTGTTTTCTATCCTTGGAGAATCCTAACAATGTGTCATTGTATTCAGTGAATGAGCATATTCTAAATTTCCCATTAATTTTGTGGGCTCTGCGGTCAACTTGAGCTCTCTCTTAAGAGACTATAAATTCAAAGACTTCAGTGAAGTCATCTCAGATTATGAAGGTACGTTTGGCCCTTTTGACTCCCTGAACTTTATGCCAATTGAGAAAATTCTGTGTGTTAAAAAAAGAAAAAAAGAGAAAAGCTATGTTATGATCATTTCAACAGCAATTTATTTGAAAAGAAGCTCTGAAAAGAAGTCTTCAGAGAAAACTATTATTAAGACAGTATTAAAGGAGCTAAGAAATGAAAAAGAAATTAAAGAGCTAAAGGATGCTCAATTAAGAGACGTTCCAATATAGGCTTTGTTATGAGCTGTCACTGACAGAAACTATGGTATCTAATTGGTAGCAAAGGTATGGGAAATGGGGAATGGCAGAGCCAGAAAACAGGCAAGCAGCTTTACTGTTAACTTTAATTCACCATGCAGAGTTTTAATTGAGGTGCAAAGCATAAGCAACAGTGCCTTGCCTCCAGCCTCCCAGAGTGAGAACTGTCCCAGAGCTTCACCCTCAGAAATAAGGGGAAACTAAGCTAAAAACAACAGAAAACTAGAAAATAGGATAGAGGAAATATAGGCAATCTCTAATGTCATATGTCTGAACAGCCTCAAATCTACCCCATCTGATCAGTGCCACCCAGAGAGAAACCACTACTTTTCCTCCAGAAACAGAACACATGAAAAATCCACAGGACTATCTTGTGGGAAACATTAGGTTGGTTTCAGTGTAATCTCCATGTCTCTTACCAGCTCCTGATGCTACATTACATGGGGGCCAGAGATATTATATTGACTCATTATATCCCATGCCAGAAATATGGAGCTGCCAGGAACCATGTGTTTTTAAGTGTCCAGAGCAGGGAACTACTAAGTTCCCAGACTGCAGGAATCTCCAGGATATTCTGTCTCTTGCAATAGGTCTCTGCCAACCACTGTGGTCCTTCTAGGTATAGCAACAACCAGTCCTCTTTTAACAGGTTGGCTACCCCATCTGAGACTGGCAAAAATAACAACCCTCATTATATCACCTTGTATTTAAGTAGTCGTGTTAATTTTGATCATAGAGCAAAGCTATAAGGGATTAGAAAACCACATGAAGAATGTTGTTATGGGGAATCTAAATTCATCATCCTCCTGGACATAATAAGTTAAAAAAAGGACATGTAAAAGTTTTCTGGTTTTTACGAAGCAAAACACATTGCAAAGCTCATACCCACGTATTTAATTTATTTGGCATATTTGCATCTAAAACTCCTTGAAACTCATGTGTCTTTTCAAATTAACTCAACTATATAATAATAGGCCAAACACGTCAGTTGCTGGGAAATCTCACAATGTCCTGTCTATTTTTACTTCTTTTAGTATCCTTACTAATTTAAAACACCATCACTCATAGTAGCATGTTATTCAAATTTTAACAAGAACAACTCCCTCAGAGGCCAGTATTTGGTAAGATTCTGTCATACCCAATTCAGTTTAATTGAACAGCAATAATGATCCCTTCCAGGACCAATGATATGACAAGCAGATCTTGAAATGGAGCTCAGGGTCCTGACTGTTTGTTACCAAATTATAATCTACCTAGAGTTGGTTGATTTTATAAACTCATAACAGTAACTTTGCATCTGAATAGTTTTTTTTTGCCAGAGGAAAGCATCCCTGGGCAGAATACTTAATAAAATTGAGTTTGTTGATTTGTGATTTGCTATTCCCCTTCTTTGTGTTCTAAGGTTCCCTGCCTGCTGATGCATTACCACCTCGTGGGCAACGCCCACCGAGTACATAAAGCTGGGAATCAAGTTACTTGATAAACGTTGGTTTGATCCCAGGATATTTGGTTGAAACACCTGCCACATCAAAATAACTTGCATCTTTTACGGATGCCAAAAATAGATCTGTTACTGTGGAAAATACAGTTTAGCCAGCTCCACCAACAGACATACACCTCACCTTAAGAACAGAATGAATAAAATTAAAGTGATGTCCATTTTGACTGAGAAGGACAAAAACCCCTTTGGATCAACTTTTTCCTGACTTCTTCTAGATGAGGCCAGCCACTGATCCATTCAGTAGGTTTGACAGAGTACTGACACTGTCAAGACAAATTGCAGGATTGGTATCAATCCCTTCTGACTTCATCAGCCTGTGAAATAATCCTAAATAATCTCAGGGGAGTGATGGAAATTTACTATTATGGAATATCAGAATGAGGCGTGCTATGGATGAAAGACCCGATTTTAAGCATATCTAAGGAGACAAAGATGCTAAAAGATGCCAATATGAAAACCAAAGGCTCCAAACTGATTGTAGGAGTGAAGGAATCTCACCCCTAAAGACCCTCTAGTCTCAGGAAGATTCAAAAGAAAAGGTTCGACTCTTTGTGCCAGTGCTGTGTCAGGAACACAGATTTTTGGGGCTAGATTTAGGGTATTCAGGCACTGAACTGCTAGTAATTTTGAATGAAAAGAATTTCCAAGTTCCCAAACACATTATATACCAGAGTCTTCAAATACCACATCTTCTCAAACCCAAACCAGTGCTTCCTCCAAGCTTCCAGACAAATCTTTTGAGCTTGAATCACATCTATGTGTCTGTATACAACCTACACTACATATCCACAATATACACCATGGAAGTAGAACTTCCAGGAGATGGCTGGCATTTTCCCTGAGCACTATTTATAACACACACTATTCATTTGAAGAACTCAGGAGGGTTTTTGGTCTCCAGAGTGAAATTAGCTGTGAATTAAAGCTGAAAACGTGGAACACACTAATATTGTGTTGCATATAATAGAACAGCCTTTGAGGAATAAAATGCAGCAAACCAGCATTTACATGTACTACTGGCTCAGGTTTTTGTTTCAGTCTTTTTATTTTTTATCCAGCTTCTTCATGGGGAAAATTCTTAACATTTATCACTTTGCCTAGGTCAACATTTACCAGTTTACTAAAACAAAGTCAATGGATTTGTTTTCTTCTATTTCTTCCACCTGAAATGCTGCTAAATTTTTATCATTTCAGTGATTAAAAAAAAAATTCATATCCACAAAAAACCCAAAACTCATATCCAGAAAAAGAAAAAAACTCAAATCCAGAAAGAATTGCACTGTCATTATTATAAATGAAAAATTAAGGAAATACATGAGCTGGGGAAAGATCCCAGATAATTTGGGGATTTTTTTATTTACTTGCAATGTTTGAGATTAATTCACATGTGATGTACATGCAGGAGTTTCCACACACAGCACTTTAACTATAGGTTTTTTTCCTCAGTAGATTTTGTGCAAAGACATTTCATTCTCAGACATTGACAGAGAGAGCTGGACAGGGTCTAGTACCCATGGTAGAACACTAGCACCTGATAAAACATCGCAGCTAGGTGCTGTCATATTGCTGAGTCTTTTGACTGAAGACCTTCAAATGCTTGCTTTTTATCTTTTGCACTGTATTGATAAGAAGTCCACCAAATATTTCTAATAAGGGCCATTTTTTCTCTAGGGGCCACAGAAATATTATGGTCCTGGACTGCCTCTTTAAATCACAGGGCTTCTCTTACAGTGGTGTCAGTGTGACTGTGAGGAATTATTTGTGAATATTCTGCATAACACAACATTATCCATTCTCTTGGTGTTTTAGTCACTGCCTAAGAACTACTTTTCAAAGTTCTGAATTCCTTCAAAATCTTGCAAGCACTCCTTGAGTCAGAAGTTCCCTAAAGTTGGCTCGGATGTTACTGCTGGACAATTGCACCGGTCTGAGGTGCTGCTACGTACCGTACATGTGTCCACCAGCCTTCCCAATGGAGAGTGTGCAGACACTTCAAAAGAAGATGCATGCCAGAGTGGGATCCAGCTCTGCAAACTGCACAAGTCATCCTGAAAAAAAGTACAGTTGTTGTACCTCCCCACTGACATCCTGCAGACCGTAACCACGAGCTGGGCCAGACATTGGGAATGGTAAGTATTTATAGCCTGGCAGAAGGTGCTCCAGACAGAAAGATGGCTTAAAACATGCCTCCTTCCACTGAATTTCTCAAGTATCATTGCTGATCTGCTAAACCTTCTGCTGGGTGATGTAACTCATTTCAAAACATCAACACTCCTTAAAGCATTAGAAGCTGAAAAACACTTTTTGTAGTAGGATAATGTAATAGACGTAGGGGCTGTTGTCAGTCCTGTTTGAGTTTGTTCCCCTGGAGAGGTGGGAACAGCAAACCTAGCACTACAGAAAGGAAGAAAAAAATCTTCCCAGTTGGAAAATCTCAAGAAAACCAAAGTACTTTAGCAAAAAGTAAACTTTGGTTTAATGATTTCACTTAGACAAAACTATTGCTTCTTAACCAGCTATACCAATGTTCATATCTATGCTAAAGAAAAAACAAGGGAGAACTATGGCATCCCTAGGGATTCTTTATGTCTTGGGGCCTTTGAATATTTACTGCCATTGAAATGCAAAATGCTAGTGGTGAAAAGTGAGGCATTTTAAATTTAATGCTTTAAAACAGTATCGCGTACTCTGAGGTTGTGCTGGTCAAGCTGCTATCCACAAAGCTTTCCAAAAGCCACGAGTTGCCACTCCATACACCCATTACAGATGGCAGCTTGATTTGGTTTCACTTTGCATTACCTTATATTTTCTTACAGAAACTGTAGCTGACAAAAAGGGAACAAGTTTTTTGTCTTGTTCTGGCTACCACAGGACCCATCCTCCAGGCTGGGATCACTTCTTTGACCAAAGGACCTGAGGCCCTGGCTTTAGGGCAGACTGAATGGACTCAGTTGTTAAGGGCCATTGTGCCATCCCATGCTGGGTAATCCCACATCTGACCCTGTGCCCAGCCTGCTCAGATTGTTGAAAAAGAAGAGGCAAAATTCCACAAAGGTAAACCCCGAAAGTCCCCAGTTTTCTGCTGACTCAACAAGTTGAACAGGCTGGGCACACTGGAGGTGCAGGGACCATGTGCCAGGGAATGGCATCAGAAACAACAGGATTGCTATGATTCCAGTGGTCGGTATCACTATGGTTTTCCAGCCTTAATGTAAACTGTTGGGTGAACCTGACTGGAGAAAACAGAGAGAGAGGGTCACCACGTGGGAAATTTGTAGTCTGTGAGGGGAACAGGGAGCAGCTGATATCCAGCACTTGCATAGCTAAACTGCAGGGGTGACTGAAAGAAGACATGGTGAGACACCAGAGATTTACTCTCTAGAATCTGATTTACCTCATCCAACAGTCCTGAGAATTATAGGCCCAAAGAGGGGAAAAAGCAAGCAGGAGATAACTAAAGACAAGGAAAATAAAACATTAGAGAGGGGAAATGGAAGAAACAGCTAAACGTACAAGACTGTAAAATAGGCTCAGTACAAAGCTTGAACAGAAGCAAGACAAGATTCTTGATGAATCCTATCCAGTATAGGATTTCCACTTCATATATCCTAAAAGCTGCCCCAAGGAGGGCAGTGCACATGTGTGAGGGGCTCCTGCTGAACATTCTGGTTATCAACTCCAAGGCACTGTGTGTGCAACGTGACCATACACCAACATGCCTGCTGTGACAACATACACTTCTGTATGGTGTTGGTCAAGTTTTCTCTAATCCCATCAAATACCTGAAATTTATATCCCAGGTTGAGCCAGAATTGGACTTACATCTCCATGTCATTCTAAGTTCCCAGGCCCTGAGCAAGTGACTGTTTCAGAGGAAAGTCCCCTCTTCCAGCCCTACCAGAAAGTATCCTCCCACCCCCCATTCCATTCTGTCCAAAGTGGTAAATATTTCCTGAAAACACTTTTGTCACGAAAGTTACACATCTATCAGAAACCTATTGTCTGCTTTTTACTGAGCAGAAATATTCCAAGCAATATGCTCTATTTGGTCCAACTAAGAGATTTACCTTGTCCTGTCTTCTCATTTGTTTTGTATCACTGATTTCTGAAAGCCTCACATTGTCAGTATTTCCTTCTTCCAGATGGTCAGTAAATAGAACAAAACCAAAATAACTCTTGAATGTTCATATTTGCCTCTCCAGCAACTATTTATCCTGTGCATCAAACACATCTTTGATTACATTCTTAGTGGGACAATAAAATTATTGTCTCTTATTAAAATCTGATGACATACACAGGGAAAAAAAGTGACAATTGCACAGCATGTCTGTTAAAGAATTGTGATAAACTCATCTGTGATGAGTTCCAAATAGAGAAAACAATTTCTGAAGGTGGAAAATAGCTCTGTCCACAGCTTCCTATTAAGAGTGCTGTGCTTGTACCAAGTTACCTTTTTAAAAGAAGTAAACTACTGCACTGAATTGATCTTCACCATTAGTTTTTTTAAAAACTGTGCTCCATCTGGAGCAATAACTTTCTCTTGCCTCAAACATTAAACCTCCTTTAATCCTACAGACTAAACAACAGGTGGTAGATTATTTTTCAGAACTAGCAGCCAACTGCTAGAGCAACTCTCAGCCCAATTACTTTGGTTTGTGGTTTGAATTGCGTGACTTAGTGGCAGCCTACATTTCTTACCAGTACAAACCAACATCAACAGATATGTGTCCCCATTTCCCCAGCCCCTCCAAAGTGAAGACAACTTCATAGCCCTCATGCTAAAGGGAAATACACTTTTGGACATTAATACCTGAAATGTAGTAGGACTTCCAGTGCAAAATACAGGAAAGATTTTTCCAAAGCATTCTGAGTTTTCCTAATATTTTCTCCCACTAGGCATCACAAAAAAAAGCCCACCCAAAACCAAAAAAACCCACAACAAAAAAAAAAAACCCAACAAAACACTTTTGCTAAAATGGAACATATTTAGACCTGCACTCAATAAAGATACATAGGACACAATTTCACCATTTTACGTGCCTAGGAGAAAATATAAAAGAGGAAACAAAATTCTCCATGTCAAGTTGACACTAACACTGAAATTGCAAAAACACAAAACCACACTCGAAACTTATTGCACAGTGTCAGCTCAAGTCAATCACATGACTTCTTTTGTTCTAAATATGGTCAGTTATTAAAACAAAAATCAAAGTAACACATAATTTTAAAATTCGTTTCAGGCTAGAAGACAAACTTTTCAGTCAGCACATGTTGGCCTGAAAACACTTCAAATTTGGTCTTTTTAATTTTTGAAATTTTTTAGTTGACTTCCTGAAAACATGCCCAAACTTTGTGTTTCAATAAGCTGACACTTTCTGATTAAAAACATTTGAGACAATCCTGACAAGCTCTAATGCTAAGCACACCCAAAAAATTTCAGTACCGAGCGATTTAAACCATTATCCCTCATTTGTAGAGGTGTATCGTTTTTGAAGCAGGTTTCCACAGGAATGGCCATTAGGAGTGCTGCCACGGGAACAGGCAATCATCAGGTTGTCATTAAGTAGTCAGGAATCTAGAGAGCAGCAAAGCCATGGGCATCTCCCTGCCCTCCTGCCCTATACCTCATGGTTAGTTTGACCTATTTAAGGCAGTTACCTTGTTTGTCCCGAGGGAGAGCAGGCATCTCCAGAGGGTCCAATTCATTTCACCCATCAAACACTGATCTCATGGTGGGGCTTTTCAGCCTCCTCTGCAACAATTACAGAGGGAGGGCAGCTGCCTGGTTTGAGCAAAATGCCAGAGCTGCAGCAGCTGACAGCAGAGAATGCTGATGCCTGTGTGGGCAACTGGTAGAACTATCAATGGAAGGCCAACGTGCTCTCTTGCAGACTAGTTGCCCACACGGCTGATTAAGGGGCAACTAATTGATTGAGAATGGCTCATCTGAGAGTAAACTGAAAATAAATGGAAGATAACGGGAAGAACCAAGGTTATACAAGGCCAAAGTTTCCCTATGATACATTTCCATGAGAGCCTCCCTTCAATTTCAGTTAAATCTACCACTACCCTAGCATTGAAAATACAGAGAATCACCTGCCTTTTAAAGTTCACTGCCAGACTTACAGATTTCTTTTAAGTATATTTAGACACAAAAATAATTAAGGCATCATTATATATTGGGTGTGTTAATTGAAAAATCAGGGACTATACACTTCACTTTAATTAGCAACTGTTCAGTATTTACTTAGGAGCTTGTCATGCTACGACTTGTTTAGCTTGCTGCCAAAGATATTTTTGCCATGCATATTTTCCATGTTGGTTTGGAATAAGTGGAGGATGTGGTGCATTACACAAAGATATATACATTAATGCAGCAGGCATAAATTCTGATATGATTCTAGAGAAGAGCAACAATGAGGATGCCATGATTATTTTTGTCATGTGCTTGAGCAGAGCAAACTCCAAGCCTTATTACAGCTGTTTGCCAAACTCATTAAGCCTCTCCTCCCTGTTCAGCCTAATGCTCTGAAATGCCTTCAATAACAGGCCTGTCTCCATATTTGGTTCCAACTCAGACCCACTCAACAACCTGCTGCTGCTCAGCCCTCCTGGCTTGCTCTGCTGCAGCCCCCAAAACACTCCTCACTCTGTGCTCCTGCCATGTGTACACTGGTCCTGCTCTGTCACACAGGTTGTTCAGCTCCTTGTCACACTGCCCCACCTGTTTTAGGGGCTTACTGAGCAGTTTGGTCACCTGTATGCTATTTTTTCAGGTGTCTCTAAGCTTTCCACCTCGTGTCCCTGTACATAGGGATATACTTTATCCTTGACGAAGGCGCTCCAAACATGGATCTAAAGTTTTGGCTATACATGCAGCTAGCTCCAGAGATACCTGCTCCTGCCATTTAGTTCAAGTTCTCCTGCTACCTCAGTTTTTTCAGTCTTTCCTATCCTGGATTCTTGTGCTCCTGTTGCCACTTGTCCATAATGACTGCTCAGGGTTAGAGTCATAAGGACCTTCAATGCTCTTAACACTCATTTTAGCAACTCAGCTCAGTACTTATCAGAGCTCTGTTTGTTCCTGTGACTATACAATGACCTTATTTCTCCTCTTTTTTATTCCACAGACCCATCTGAAATGATTTTAGCCAGGATTCAGAAGATTAGACTCGTTCCCTACAGAGTGAAGCAAACTTTGTAAGAAGGCACACGGAGTGATTTATTCCCCATATCTGTTCTCATCGAGGCCTTGCCACTGAGACTGTCAATGAGCTACCAATTAGTACTGCATAATCAGAGCTCAATATCAGTAATGTCAACAATGAGGCAGGGCCATAAATCTCCTGTTTGATAGATCAGAAAAGCTGTGTAGGTTTGACCTTGGCTGGATGTCAGGTGCCCACCAGAGCCTCTCTTATCACTCCCCTTCCTCAGCTATACAGGAAAGAGAAAAATATAATGAAAGCCCCTGGGCCCAGATAAGGACAGGGAGAGATCACTCACCAATTAACAGCATGGGTAAAACAAACTTGATTACTTTTATTACCAATTTAAATCAGAATAGGATAATGAGAAATAAGTACAAACCTAAAAACAGCTTCCCTCCACCCTTCCCTTCTTCTCAGTGTCAACTCTAAATGTTCTCTACCGCCTCCCTGCCCAGCAGTGCAGGGTCACATAGAATGGGGATTGTGGTCAGTTTGTCATATGTTGTCTCTGCTGTTCCTTTCTCCTCCAGGGGAGGACTGCTCACACTCTTATTCCTGCTCCAGCATGAGGGCCATCCCACAGGAGATAGTCCACCATTTCTCCAATGACTCCTTCTCTGCAGTTCTTCATGAACTGCTCCACTGTGGGTCCTTCAGGAAGGGGCTGCTCCAGTGTGGGTCCCCCACAGGGTCACAAGTCCTGCCACAGGACAGTCTCCCCTCCCCACTTTCTCTAGACTGGGCTTCCCACAGGGTCACAGCCTCCTTTGAGTATCCACCTGCTCCGACGTGGACTCCTCCACGGGCTGCAGGTGGATCTCTGTGGACCTCCTTGGGCTGGAGGGGTACAGCTGCCTCAGCACCATGGGCTGTAGGGGAACCTCAGCTCTGGCACCTGGAGCACCTCCTGCTCCTTCACCTTCATTTGAGCTGGTGTCTGCAGAGCTGTTGATATCATATATTCTCACTCCTCTTCCTGGCTACAGCTGCTGTTCTGCAGGGGTTGTTTTTGTTTCCCCTTCTTAAATGCATTATCCCAGAGGTGCTAGCACTGTGGCTGATGGCCTTGGCCAGTAACGGGTCCATCCCGGAGCTGGCTGGCATTGGCTCTGTTGGATACAGGGGAAGCTTCTTGCAACTTCTCACAGAAACCACTCCTGTAATCCCACTGCTACCAAAACCTTGCCAAGCAAATCAAGTACAATAGGCCCTAGGAATGCTTACGTGGAAAATCAGGAAGCAGCACAGGTCGCACACCACTTAAGTCAAAGCTCCGGAGTTACTGCCTTTCCTTTCTGCAGCCATTTCTCCTGTAGCACCTTCTCTTAGACACTGTGCGTATTTTATTTAAAAAACCAGTACTGGTAAAACCCACAAGTTTTTCAACACCCACTCTTTAGAATCTTGTGCTTTGCCTGTGATATTTCTAGACAATAGCAGCAAACTTTTAATTTTAACCCTAGCAATAGAAAAAGACTACAATGCACTAAAAATTGAATACAGAAACAAAAACCCAAAGCACAATATTAAATTAAATTAAATGCCACTTCATTTGCTTTCTTTGATTCTTGACAGCTCAATACCCAATTTGGGGGAACTGTTCTTTGGCAAACATTTTGAGGAGGTAAACACAATCTACTATTTTTTTTCCTTTTTCAAGTATTGTTTTCTTACAGACAGCATTTGCAAGAATGCAATTAGCAATTTCTAAAATGTACACCTCCACATCATATTGCCTTCATTTTGGAGAGGGCAGGGTGATGCTTGATTAAAATGAAATCATCTTAACAGGAATTTTTATACCTCCAAGGAACACAGAAATGACAGAGCCCAAGAGTACAGAAGTTGAATATGCAGCAGAAAAGAGCATGAAAGTCTTAACTAGAGTAACATTCAGAAAATCTCATCAGAATTTTCTCTTCATCTCATAACTGGTGAGAAAAACAGGACATTCCTGAACAACACATGTACAGCAAGTAGGTAATGCAGCCCTGTCTGGGGTCAGAAATCCCACACAATACTCAAAATGAGCTACTCTGGCCACTCACATGATGGCATGTTTTTTCAGTCAGCACAAGACACAACATCAAGCATCTAATAGATTTAGGCATATTCATTCCCAAAGGGCTGCTGAAAATCTGTCATGTAGCCCACATGCATAGCCACATCAAATTTTGAAGCTGAAATTCTAATAAGCCTATTGAGGCCCCAAATACCAGAAAGAGATTTGGATGCTTCCAGGTCCCTCGCAGTAAATATTCTATTGTACTACTAACTGCTATTGCCATATGCACACCTTCAGATGAGGGCTTGTATGGCCATTATGTATCTTTATTACCTGCTAGGAGAGAAGCTATTGGACTTCTAATTATCCATTACCGGTACCTGGATACATTTCCTGAGGGAAGCTTTCCACTAATTCATACTCTTGTCATGCTTGCTGCATCACATCTGATGTCGTTTTTCTAAATTAGATAAATAAAATATTTATATTTGGTGACCTTGAAAAGAAATGTGGACCACTAGCTCAGGATGAATTTCCTGGAATTCAATAAATATTAATAGAGTACAACAAGCACCAGAGCAGAAAAAGAACGACTGATACACCCTTAATGAGTGTGGTGGCATTTATTATTTAAATGACCATTAGAAACACTCTTAGCCTTTTGAGGAATTCAAGCAGAAGTAGTAGACAGATGCTCCTGAATGCAGGAGATTAATCATTCTCTCTGTGCAACGCAGGACCAAATAATTTGTTTTTTGTGTTGTGCTTTTTTTTTTTCTTCTCCAGTAAAGAAAAGCAAAATAAAATTAAAATCTGAATCTTTCTACGTGTCTACCTTATGCAGTTGGAAGTACTTCTGTGGCTTCTGGGTAGGAGATAACACTTCCCACACAAACTACTATGGCCTGGCTACAACCAGTTTGGTTAATCCTCACAAGCAAACTGTTTCAGAGTCAAGAGGACAGGCATGCTGTCATAGAATAAACAACATTTTGACGTGCTTGTGCCAGAAATAGCACCTGTGGTCAGGAGTGGAAACTGCTGGGCTTTAGGAGATCTCATAAGCTGTGTAACAGACAGGTAGGAAGGACTGGCTTGAAAACTGAAGTTTCATCATGCTGGGCAACACAATTTACCACCACTTGATTTAAATCGAGAGATCATGGTCTTATACACCAACCAAGACCATGGCAGACCATTGTAAAAGTTGAGATAAGAAAAAGTGAGGATAAATATATATACATTTCCCTTTGCGTCCACAGGGATTAGTCCCAGCATATGTCAAAGTAACATCACAACCCAGTCCCATCCTCTGATTAATTGTTCTTGCCTTATCACAGCCCTGTACCAGCACCAAAGGGTCAGACAAGTTGCTTACAGGACCTGTGCCTCACCTTCAAGACTCAGAACTTGCAGAACATCATCTACCATACAACCCCAGGCCAAAGGAAAAGGTATCAAGTTCACATTGGCTTGAACAGTCCCTGAAGTCAGATAAAGGCTTTAAGTTCCACATTATACATTTTGCATTTCATTGAACAAGCACAGGAGATTTCTCACAATGAAGTCCTGATGCTCATTACAATGCAATACTGATTATTTCCACAAAGATGAAAGAAGAAAAAAAAAAATCCTGTCAGATATCAAGCTATGTGGCTATATAAGGCAAATATGAAGGTGAAAAGCAATTCAAAATACTCCAATGATATAATCGGTACTGCTTGGCATCTCAAAAAAAACCCAACCAAACAACCAAACTGCAAAAGCAAGCAAACTTCCAAAATAAAAGACTGTTATTTAACAAAGAGGCTTTTCAAATCAGGATGAATGAAAATGGAAACAAAATTTAACATTTTTGTTTATGTAAAGCAACAGCATTAAAGGCTTGGTACCACTTGTTCTGGTAAATATTTGTGAAAGATAAAAGAAAGCTGAAGCTTTTAAGCATCCTCCTATTAAAGATAAATGCAGCAGAAGAGGCACATTTCTCACATCCCTTGCTATGGCATGTCCTTAGCTTCACACCTTGATTTGCTGGCTGTTTAACAAGAGGAGCTCCTGCTTTACAGCTGGCTTGTAAGGTTTTGAAAGGTTATAAAATTTTGAGTAGCCTGAAGCTGTTTTAGATAAGGCTCAAAAAAAAAAAAAGGTAAAATGTTTGATGGGGTAGTTACTCTACTTTTCCCTTCCCCTGCAGAGTTCTACTGATCAGTAGGTACCTCTCAAAAGGCTGCAGACAGGAGGCCTTTTGCCTCCAAACCAAACCTGAGTCCATTAATATCTCCTTTCAGGTTTTGTCCTAGTTGGCAAACGGCATCACTAATATGGGAACTGGAACACAGAAATCCTAATGTCTTTTGGAGGTTTTTTTGTGTGATAAAGGTAAGTTGGCATGATTTTTGTAACCTGCTTCAGAGTTTAAAGCCAGAGCCCTATGCAGCTAAGCAAAACAGCTCTGATTTCTGACGAATTGTTTCAATGAAGACTAGACAAGTAAACAACCAAATGAAGGGTAGCCTTGTTGCACAGCAATAGAAACTAGAAAGAGAATGTTACCTGACTTTTAAGGCTGCTTTTCTAAAGGTCAGGTCTAGATGCCTGTATATTACATCATACACAATTCCCTACATCAAGTCAGATGTTTACTGCAAGGTGGATAATGACCATCTACTTGAACATGAGGAAAAAACTTATTAGGTGCTAATGTGTCTCTTAGAAAAATAAGATTGGAGCTGAGATGTTCCTCTCTCTTCCCTCTTCCTCTGCCTCCAACACTCTCCACAATGGTTTAAGTGAATTTCGTGTTAAAGGTACAGACTTAAATGAATTTTTAGTTCACTATCAGAGCACAGAGTATGGGTAGGAGCTGGACAGCTTATTGGGCATGACTTAACATTTCTTGATACTGCAGCACAGCCACATCTACTAACTAGTAAAATGTATATTCCTCCTGATTATTAAATTTCTTGCTGCTAAACACAGCACCAGAAGCTGGCAGCTTTTAACGCCATTCACTCCTGTGCAATACTACATTTAAGCACCTGTTTCCCATTACCTGTTTACAGTCAATTGATTACAGCTCTTCCAATGTCCACATTGATTACAGTCAAGAACATGTTAGGCTTTGGGGCATTTTGCACACGTAGGTGGATTGTGCACTGGACAAGGACAGATCCTGTACAGCAAAGCAGCATTCCAGAGGTTTTTCTATCAGCCCCTAAAGTCATTTAAACAGAGGCAGTGACAGGGCAGAGAGATTAGTGCTGGAGTGGATTCAAGTCCTGCTCCACCACTCACCTCCTCTGTGATCTCGGACAAATGATTTAGGATAACAGCACTCCTTTGCTTCCCAAAGGTGTTGCAAGAGGCACAGACACAGTGGTGATTGAAGATGTTGCAGCCTCCTACAAAGAGGTGATAGGTCACCTCTGTGTCTGCAATTAAGAGCTATCCCAGGGAATATGAGAATGTGAAAAGAAAGCGTAGCTCACTGCTATTTTCCAAACCTAAACTTTTCATAGGATTGAATCACCTCGATATTTTCATGCATCACAGATGAAAGTCTTACCAAACACAGACCTACACCCCCATATTAACAGGGAAAAAAATTGATTTTTCCTGCTTTAAACAAGAGAGTACTTTAGAAACCTCTACAAAGGAAGGAAGAAGGAAAATTAATAGGTAAGCATTCACTTAACTATGAAGTTGTTTTGACAACTTCTACATAAGAATGAAGTATTTCCAGCCAATCATCTCTTTCAGTAACATCATTTGTCTATAATGCAAACTGATATTTGTGTGCCTTACAATAAACACAATGAAAATGCCCATATATCTTTGGAAGAGCAACGGACGTCTGTTCCTGTCATCTTGAGGTGTAGCTAGGAAGGAACATGAACACCTCTGCATTTGATGGAGTTTACACTCTCGGAATGATTCCCTTTGGTCCTCCACAAGCAGCTGTTGCAGGTCTGCAGCAGGCTTTATTGCCAGGCTAGTGTTTTAACTAGATAAAAGGACATTCAAGCCCTCTACAGCTCTTGCTCACAGTTGAGACAAAACTAAATGAACTAGAGGTGGAGGCACTTCCAAAGGAAGCATGATGTCCATTCAACACTGGCAATCAATGCCCCTAAGTTACTCCATGATTAAGTCTGAACTTCACCGTTACAGCTTCAGGAACCTATGATTCAGTCTCTATATCAACAAGTTCAGTCAGGTGAACCTGTACCTGCATATGAGAATTTTCTCTCCAGCACCTGTTACAAATAAACACAGGTCAGGACCAGCTTCCAAGGAAGCTTTGAACAATCAGTTTTACTCAGAATGCATTGCTCTTGGTACTAAAAAGTGATTTTCACCATGCTACTGGAACCCATGAGTGGTGACTGTAATGTCCACAAAGTCTGCATAGCGTGTGTTGTGTTGCCTGTCACTGGACAGATGGAGAACATCACAGTTCTGTCCCTAAAGCAATCTGCTCAAACATGCAAGAGACAAAATCCCTCACAGTTCCTCTTTCAGGTAATGGTTTGTGGAGTGCCCACGCATGCCAGAGTGTCAGTCCTTCTTAACAAAGAGAAAAATTAAAAAAAAAACAAATAGCACATAACCCAGAGCATAATGAATTATTCTGCTAGAAAAAAGGCCACAGAAAATCCCTACTATCTGATATACTTCAGAAAAAATGTTTAGAACATGATTATAAAAATTACAATAATTTAAACATTATTTCAAATGGTATTGGTATTCTGTAAATATCAGGGAATTGCACATGGATTTTCAATATTCTAATCATTTCTGTATTCCAGAAGAAACTAATCCCTGTGACATTCCACTGGATAAGACACTAAATTATAAGTTAACATGTGATACTGCAGAAACAGGCAATTTAAAGCCTTTATTTAAAAAAAATCGTCCTTGATTAAAACATCTGTGATTTGGTTTATGCAGGTGATACTGAAAACAGTTTCCTGATGAACATAGCTTCTGGCACAATTATTTGTTTTGAAGAAGCTCTACGTCTGAACTGAGTTTCAAAAGGGATTGGGCAAAACAGGCATTTAAACTTTTGGCTCATTCTTAAAAGATCATTTTTATCTACACTGAATTGAAATGCAATTGAAAAAGAAAAAAACAACATTATTCAAGTTAGAAGTATGTTTCTTTCTTTTAAAAGGTCATATATACTTTGGAAAAGGTCCCCTTTTATAAATGTGAACAGAATACATACACCATGGCTCTTGTCTCAATAACTAATTAAGCATGTGTTTAAGTGCTTTGTTTAAAGACATGCCTGCTTAGTAAAGACAGAAGTGTCTTATTGAATTCAAGAGAGTAATGCTAAGTATACACTTCAATGCTTTGAAGAACTGCTTTTGATTTGATGGAGAAGAGTTTCAGAGTGAAGAGAAAAAGATGGTCTCCCAGAGTTCTTAAACTGAGCTGTATATGTGATTTCTGATTTAGTGGAAAAGACTTCATCTGCAGCACTTAATTTCTTTCAAAGGAGCTCTGTAATTGCCTCTTGGATCTTGCCAGTGTAAACACAACGGAATCCAAGAAGCTGCTTTGCAAATGAGGGTTAATGCAGCATGTGATGTACCATATAGGACTGGACAGCATTAAACAAAGGTTAATCCTCAGCAGCAAAAGATATTAAATGGATTCTTTTATTGAATACCCTAACAGCAAAGGGGTAGAGAAAAAAAAAGCATTGCCTCTCAGACACTTAATTATCTGCAATGTATATGCAAATATCCAGAATTTGATGAGGTCTTTACTTTTCACCTTTAAGCACCACATTAGTAATTCATGAAGCCACTACTAACGTTGTTGAGTGCAAGCAGCAGTGAAAATTAAGCTCTAATGACTCAAAGGTAGGGTGCCCATAAAATGAGTAGTACCTCTGAGGTCATCTGTACTATCCGAATATAAGTGATGGAAAAATGTACATTAGCTCAGCGTTTCATCAGCTGTGGGTTTCTAAAAATCATCACTAATGCCAAGGATAGTTATACAGACAGCAAGCGAGTTGCTATGAACAAAAGTTCATACCACCATTACTAAAGAGATCTCCACACATTTCCTGGCCTTAAATATCACCAGCTTATGAGACAGCATTTCAACAAAGCAGAAAAGCAAAATAACACAATAGTGAGTCACTGCACCACGGAGGTGACCCAGCAAGTTAAAAATCTGTGACCACTTTGATTTTGCCTCCTTTCCTGAGGACACGAAGATTCTGGCAAGTTGCAGAATTATTTTTACATAAATTATTTGGCTTTTCAGGGCCACTTATAAAGCTCTAGTTACCTGAAGAGTTAATCTGCGACAAACCACAGTGCAGCAAGTCAGTCAGCAATGATTTTGTTAAACTGTTGCAAGAAATCCACTAGACTTTCAAACTATCCAAGCAAGTATATATTGGATACAGCTATTAGGGTAAATTTAGTCCTGAGAACTAGCAATGTAGTTTAGGCAATATTAAATAGCAAGTATTGAATTTATAATACAAAAATTACAAGGTTATTTTGAAGTGAATAATACATTAGTAAATTAAGATACCTGCTCTTGACATAACAGCAATCAGGCCTCCTATGAAGATGTTTCCATACAACACATTATTCTCCATCTTACTGTGCTTTCAGTATTTCAACCCAAAGAGAACAGTGAATGAAAACTTAAAAAAAATAACTTCAAGAAAAAAACCAAGTCAATGGACCCAGTGTTTCCATGCTCTTGAATTATTTAAGTACTGACATTATTCTAATACTCATCCATGTCAGAAAATATGCTGCTCTGGAAGACCACAGCCCCACGGAGCTGTAGTAATTTACAGCCATGCGAATCTGCTCTAGACCATGAATAGAGAGGGAAGATTTGATTTTTAATGTGATACCTCCATGGAAGCCTGGGCTTGTAAATTAGAGGTGTTTCTAGTGAAATGTATATATTTAGAATCAGTAAATTGAGTGTTAGCATGGATGGGTGGTAAAGGCCCACACACTGATGTGCATTAAAAACAGTGAAAACAGTTCCTTAAAAATAAGAAGGGACAATAGCGAAAAAATTACATTTTCCAGAGTTATAGTACATCTTTTTAAGTAGATTCACAATATAAAAGAGATAAAATGGAAAAAAAATCCAAATACAGATGCTGCACAATCAGTCAAATAGCATATATTTTATTACAGGAAAAAGAAACAGGTAGTTGAACCCTTTGCAACACACTGAGATTAATCATTCATTATGGGTCTGTCAGAAAATGAGAAGGACAGGATAAAAGACTGCTGCCATCAGTGGCACTCCCTGAATTTAACAAGGTAAAACTCCTGTTCAGCTGGAACAATGAAATTATTGAAGTCTGAGAAGCACAGGACTGAGAAAGCATCAATGATTTATAACTGACTGAGGACTCTGCCTTGGCATATCTCTCTATGAATTCAGCTATGGATTCACCCGCCTCAGACAGGAGAGGCAGCAGGAACACGTCTCTCCCATCTCTCCACAGACCAGGCAGGACACAAAAGGTACATGTCAGTCTCAGGTAACAACATGGAGCCCTTTTATGTATGGTACCCTTTTAAACATGGTGCCATAGCCAGTCCACTGGGCTTTTATGGAGCTAATTCCTGCTTTACTGGGTGTATCTCAGACCCGCAAAGACTTGCCTGTTCTTTGCAAGACTTCATGCAGTGCTCCCCACTGCTGCACTGCCTGGGTCTTGTCTGTTTACTACTAGAGCCAGGTTTCTATTCCTCCCAGTAATCATGCAAAGGCTGAAGATGTGGCATGGACAAAATGCCTATCGCCTATGCCACAGCTTCACTCGAGCCCCACAGTGCCCCCCGCTACAAGAACAGTTGCGACTGGAGACACTAGAATATGTTCAAGAAATGGTTTAAGAGAAGCATGGCCAAACCAGCCCCTTAGGGCCAGGACTAGCTGGGGTTGCAGACCAGACAGCAAAGTTACAACAGTCAGTTCCTGTCTGAGTTGCAAACTTGCTTGCTGCAGGGCCAGCGCTTACACCTGGACCTGTGGAACAACTGTAGAGCTGACAAAACTGGAATCAAGACACAATCTGGCATACACAGTGATACATCTGGCATAGAAATGCTAGAAAACAGCATTTAGATCAAAATCCTAAGGCTGGAAATTCTCAGACTCCAATGTATAAACCCCAGGCCTCAGATATAGGGATTTAAGTAGATTGCATCATAATTGCTAACCCTAGGATTTCTTTTACTGAGGCAGGTGGCTCTGCCTAGCTGTCAGCCTCATGTTGCCTCTCCACTCCCATCCAGTCTTACTCAGCAAGCACAGGAAGATGCCTGCTCAGTGGTTTAGCTGCGTGTATAGTGCCCTGCTCCTGCCTTTGCAGGATTTGTGGATTTGTAACTAAAGTGGAAACACTGCTTTTCAGCATGAGAATGCCACTTCTGCTGGTAATCTTATGCAAAAGAAAAATAACATATATTAACATGTAAAACTGAAAGAAAAAAACTCTGAGAAAAGCATGTAGGCAGAAGGGGAACAACTCCTGAGAAAATTGTTATACAGCAGTTAGTGAATTACTTTTTCCAGAGAGGCAGCAGCTGAATTATCAATATCCAGCAAATGACTGTCTCGATTACCGTAAATCCTAAAGGCAATACAGCCTCTTCAGTGGAAGAACCACTGCATTGCTATTTGCAGAATCAAATAACTTACTTCATGTCAAGCCTTTGATCACTGCATGCTTGTTTTGGACTTCGAAGGTTGAATTATGCATTAAAACCGTAGCCCCACAAAGGTTCTTCTACCTTAGAAAGTGAAAAGAAAACTGTGATGGTAGAGGAATTATGTGAAAATTGGCTTGGAAAACCCTGGACAGCCAGCCACAACTTACAGTTCTAAGCTGATCTTGGGAACTCGGCAACGTCATGATTCAGCTTCATTTCTATCCCAGAATAATGAAGCAGTGTTAACTGGGAGAAATAAAGCCAGCCAAAAACCCACGCCAAACCCAAGAAATGAAATGCATCTTTAGTATGGCATTATTTGTCTACAAAGCTTCATTTCATCTGTCTCAACCACCACACCTAATTTTAAAAAATATATAGCATTGTGTTTTTGCATTCTACCTGTTGTGTCCTATAAAACTAATTTTAAAGCTGGAGACCTCATGGCTGCGGCTGACTCCTCATGCTCATTTTCAGGACACAGCGTCAAGCTTAACAGTGTCAGCTCTTATTTACCGTCTTTTTTTAAAAAATTTTTTTATTTCTGGGGGAGATCTTGAATAAGCAAACACATGCAAGAGAAGGAGACACCCTGAAATTTTTCCATACCACCTCTCTATTCTTTCTTACTTTTCAAAGATGTTTTTAGAAGTTCTTAACTTTAAAGATGGGATAGATGCAGCTAATTTCTTGGCCCTCTAATTTTGTACAATACGAGGGTGCCTAACTGCAAAAAGCACCTCCAGATTACAGTTCTTTCTCACAGCTGAACACAGCTTCCTGAGAAACAGCCTATCTCTTGTGAAGTGATTCTGAGGGACTCACATTTAGATAGCATCATATTACCTCATGCCTCAGAACAGGTGTGTGCAAGGAAACTAGGGACAGACTGGAGTTCAGAGACCCCAGGAGATAAAAAAGGCAAACCTGACCCTTCATGGAGAAGCATTAAGTGAGATACCACCTGCCAGAACAAAACCAAGGTTTTATTTATTTCTCAAACCTCCATGTATAAAGTGGGGTTTATTGACATTCAGGGAGTACTCATTTTCCCTGAGTATTATCTTGTGCAGACACCTGTCATTATTTAACAATGTTTGTCTTGCCTTTCACTATTCAAATATATGAACAGTGAGTATTTTCTTGGGGTGTAGCACAACTCAGAACTCACCAATGTTGTCAGGATGCCATCTGCAAAGTGGGCTTTGGCATTAGGAAGGGGTGAGTGGACACCTCACACACCTATTTCTATTTCTGCTAGAATATCCTTTGAAACCTTGTAATTTTTAAGAATGGAAAGCTGGGGAAAAAAAATCAACAGCTTGTATCTTAATGTAGATATGCAGAAGATTATCATCTTACCCACTGCTAAATGGCTAAAAGTCAGGCATCCAGACTAAGCTAGTTATTTTAAAGAAATGAAGCCCCTCTCACAGATATTATCTCTTATGATATCAGAGAAATTTAAACCATTACTTAGGCACTTGTCCCACAGACAGGCAAATTAATCCTTCCCCAGGTTTACTGCTTTGCATAGCCTTGTCTTTGCTGTTCTGCCACGGTTGAAACCACAAGCAGTAGAAACTGCTGTCTTCTATTTACAATCAGTGCACCACAGGACCCAAACAGAACCAGCACCTGGCTGAGTTTCAAGCTTCCTTCGCTCTGCTCCACAGAAGGAGATGCTGGTTGCTTTCAACAGCAGAATCATGAAGAATTTTTTATGCTGATAGTGTGTCACAGTCACCTTGACTATTTTGAAAGACAGACACATGAAGGCTGCACATGTCATAACCCCTATTACTCACTACTGATCAAAAGCATCCTGAGCATTTTGTAATGTTTGTTACTTAAGTGAGAGACAGAACCATGTTAGTCTATTGCATCAGCATTCTGTAGGCCTGAGCAGAGCAGCAACCCCCAGTTATAACAAGTGACCTGAAGAAGCATTTTTGCAGCTGTTTTTTTATGCCTAACCTTTTTCCATGGCATTAGAGTGAAAGGAGTTAAAAACATACTCAGAACAGGTAACAAAAGTCATATGAGCAAGCCTGAATGAACCCCTCACACACCTAAATCACAAAATGGATAGTAAAATCAAATTAATTTGTGATTCATCCAACAGTCTCTCTCACATCCTGGGTTTCCTTGCTGTCCCAGAAATTGGGTTACCCGCAGTGATCCACACTACCACTATGGGGAGCTAGTTGATATTTCCTCTCCAAAAACCAAGTCACCCATCAGCATGGCTCCAGTAGATATAACAATACATGGAGGCCTCCACAGTGGTCCAGCTTTCCTGCACAAAGGCAGTAAGATTTGTACTAATAGAAAATCTGCAACACAGAACCCAGTTAAAAGAGCTGGCAGATGGCAGTTCAGAGGAGGAATTCCTGGAGAAGGCAAAACAATGAGAAGTAAATCACACAAATGTTGGCACAAAAGCTCAATTCATGACCTTTATATAGCCCTCTGTACACACAAAGCTTAGCTATACTTTTGGGCTCAAACAGAACAGGATTTCTGTACAGCTTTCAACACTGCAGGTGCAGATGAGTAAACAGCAAGCCAGAGGCAACAGCAGCATTCATGGAATAACCAGAGACTCTTTAACGCCTCTGTCTATTCCTTCAGTTTAACCCTCATTTGATTTTGGCGCTCCACGTGGTGCCCCGCCTGTGTGGAGGAACCTTGTTGTATAGGGCTGGAAATCAAACACTGGGTGTTTCCCAAAGGAAACACCTGTCTTCCGATCGACAGGCTGTGTGCTAGCCCAGTTGCCCCCTGCTAGCTGCGGCAGCTGACAAGCTTGGATATCTGCATGCCACCTTTGTGCCACAGAGCCAGGTGCTGGTGGCACCAGCCAGGAGATGCTTTCAAAGGCCAGCCCAGACACTGTTCCCAGACAGATCTCCTTTCCCTTCTAGTGCCCTTAGTCCTCACCCACTGCAGAAGCATTTTCTAAGGGACAGATGGGTTCACCTTGGCTCCCTTACGCTCACCATCAAATGGGCATGAGGGGAACATTTCTCCCCTCCCTCCTTCAGGCAGAAGATGCACAGTCCAAACACCCTCTGTTCCTGGTTTGCTTGCATGTATGGAGAATTTAAGTCCCACAACACAAATTCAAGGCACACGGGAAGGACCTTACGACCCTTTGTCACTGTAGCCAACAGAAACGGCCCTCAAAACTTGGAATACCAAACCAACTGGGAATTACATTCACTTCCTGAATGACAATACTGTTTTCACTGACCTGAAAAACAAACCCAATCTTCTTTCCACCCTATCATAAACAGTACAGCTCCAATTACTGAAATAATTAATGAGAGATCCAAAATACCAATTACATTTAGAAATGTTCACCCTGGGCTTGAGGGACTGTCCCAGGCACCCACGGCCCAAGCACACAGATTTCAATGCCTCTTGGCTGACTCTGCAGGTTTAGCAGGCAGCGAGGCTGTGCCCTGGGACCAGTGATCCCAAAGGCCACCCAGCTGGCCTCGGTAACAAGTGGGTGCTCAGGCAAGCAGTGCCAACACATCAGGAAGGAGGTGCCAGACACCTGGCTTAGTAGTACAGCATAAGGAAAAGAGTTGTATGCTGCATTCATCTTTCCAATCTATCTAGCTGGATTCACCTAAATGGTGCACATCAGCAAAGTATCCTTCTCCCTATAACATCTGCTCTTTGCTCTCAAAAACATACTAAGCTGCACAGAACCAATGCCGTGACTAGAGGTCATTTGTGAAGAGAAAAAGAACAAAACTCCCCATAGACGTAGTTACCTTGCATGCAGAATAGCATTTATCACTGAATTGTTTGCTTGGAGAACATGGAAGTAACTACAGGACAGCCCACCCAGCCTTACAGTCCTCATTATGTCATTAGTAAGGGGCTATTCATCCACCTGTCCCTGCTTTAACTAACAGGTCTGTTATCAAGACAACTGACAGAAGCATGATTTCTTACATATAAACATCCTGTCTTGCAGTCATGTGCTGCTTTTCTTTGGGCAAGTTACATTACAGCCTTTAGAAGAGTGTAGCATGACTGTTTCATAGGAACAGAATTGTTTTAGGACAATAGCACTTCCCATTCTAACTAAGCTTAGTTAGGATTATTTTGTATATACGTTTGCATTAAAAAAACCCATTGTTTCATCAAAACAAGCTCTCTACAGATAAAGCTTGCATTAAGGAGAGCTTCACTGGGGAGAAAGTGTACAGGTTCAGGAAAGATGTACAGGGAAATTAGAATTTTGATTATGGGAAGCAATTTGAGGGACTTTTGTCCCTGTTTGAGAGCTCCATGGAGCATAGTGTACCACACTAGACTTGGCCGATGGGTACGGCAGCAGATCCAGGCTCAGCTCAAGCTGGCACACAGTGAGAGGAGATTAGAAGCCTTCTACAATGACCCTGGGGTAACCTGAGTGACAGGACCACAGCCACCCAGCTGGCCTGCAGTCGTCCTCCTGGCAAGCAGTGGCTGGATAGAGGGCCTCAAACAAATAAAAAGAGCCAAGGCACTGGAAGGTCCAGGCATCAGCCTTTGACTGAATAGTCAGCAATGGCCAAATTAATAATTTAACCATGTGCCCTAGGGCTGAATGGACTGTCAGTGAGCTGCACAGTTTAAGTTCCAGCCCACCTCCCCAGAAGCTACTGTTTTTTATTCAAAAATTTTTGTTGAACCTGACAGCATTTACTGAAGAAGAATGTGCATCATTAATTTGAAGTGACCTTTTAAATGTAAAATGATTTTATTTTATATGTACATTTACAGAGAGTCTGAATTATAAGAGTTAAACCCGGAACGGAACATCCAACAAGAGCATCCACAGTGACACTGTCACCTCTGCGGAGACATTTGGGTGCTAAAGCAGCTTCAGTAGCAAGTGGTATATGCTATCAAAATTTGTGAGCGTATTCTAATTCTGGCAAAGCTTTGTCTTCCACAAGTTACATGCATCTAAACTCCACCCCTCAGGCCTGATTATGAAGCATGAAAGACCAGAGGACCCTACAAATGACTGTTCTTATACAAGATTTTTCTTAAGTATAGGTATACACACTTGTTTGAGCCATGCCAGGAAATACAACTCCATATTCATTGCCACTTTTCTTATACCTCTGAACATGCCACACACACGCCAAGACAACTTTGGTAATTCATTCCAAAAGCAGAACTCACGAATGGCAGCAAACTGGCTTTGTTGCGTTGATTGTTCTTTTAATTATTGGTTTGGATGCCTTTTTGGTTGTGGGTTTGTTTGGTTTTTTAAAATCTGGGTGCTTGGAGAAAACTTTTGAAAGTATCTTGCTCCTCTTCAGTAAGGAGGCAACAGCAACCTAACAGAAAAATGTATTCCTTCATCCATCTGAGAATCCAATGTTAAGAGGAAACTCTCTCAAAGATTGAAACTCTAGAACTGAAGGACTTGTTCTGAAAGACTCCAGCAAACCACAGGAACCATAGCCAGCTTAAGGAACTGTATGTGTCGCTTAAATCCAGAGTGGTCTGGCTGGACTACACCTCCCACAAACTCTGTGGTGGAAATTTCCTGTGGTAGAAAATCAGATTTTTTTGGCTTACCATCTGAATAAATTCTGCCCCCTAATATATTGTAAACATCTTCCTAGTAGCAGAGCTGCATCGAGTCATCATCTGTGTTGTATTTTAAAGCTGGAGCCCTAGCTGTTTTCATATGTTGGAAAAAAACTAACAATGAAAGGAAGTACTTGGGCAAAATATTTTAATCCAAACAAAGTTCAGCCAGGCTATTGTTTCTCCTTTATCTATTGCAGCAAATACCAGATGAGATATGATATATCCTTTATAGGCAGCTTTGTGAAACCTTCAAGTGCTATGTGCAGCAAAGTCTGCTGCTGAGATTGTGATCAAAAAACCTCATACAGGACAAATGTCAGAGCGAGAAGAGAGCTAGGAAATGTTAATAGCACACCTTTAATCACATGCTGGTTCCTCATCACAAGATAAATGGTTTGCTGGAGCTTCAGTTGTACTACAGTAACAGTTTGCTGAAATGAATGCAGCAGCATTGTTAACGCTGAGCTACTATTATGTCCTTAAGTGTGCATGACTTACTTTTAACAGAACAGTTCAGTTCACATTTGTTACACAGACAATAGCAGCACTCTGGAAGAGGGTATAAAACTTTCAAATCTCCAGAGACACGTTCAATGTGACAGTAATTCACAGGTTGTTCAAAGCTCACTTTCAAGAGAAAATGGTCTCTTGCACTAACACAGCCCCTAACCCCCTTTTGGGTTTTTTAACAATTTTTCCATTCATAAACTGGTAGCAGAAGTAATAGCAAAAAGTTTACAGCCACTCCTAAAAATATACAAAGAAAATCTTAAACCTTCTGGAAGTTAACCCATTTAAGCAGCAGACATACCTAGAGAGTAAGAATTTCACTGGGCAGGGAACCAGAAAATCGCATCATCTGTTGATGTGCAACAGCCCATCGCTTACTCGAGGCAGACAGAGGGAGCTGTTGCTATTCAAACGGGAGATGCTCCCAGACAGACACACGTGATTACATACAATCAAGCAGTTTGAAAGATGACTGACACTGAAGACCTCATTTACTAAGGGCAAAGACAAAATGCATCTGTAATTCCCCCCATTTCCTTGTATAGTTTTCATCTCCTCTTGCAAAAAAGCACCACCAACAATGCAGAAGTGTTGTATAACATTAAAAATAAGTTTTTCAAGCCTGCCTCAATTATAGCCCATTATTGAAACCAAACAGATTTGAAAGCATGTGCCTTCTCCCAGTGTAAGGGAAGCACTTACCATGGAGAAATACAGGGGAGGCAGACTGAAAGAACCAAGGGGCACTTCCTGTGCTGCCTCAGAACACCACCGACCCAGGCTCAAACTGACTGCAGCACATTTGCAACATGACCCTGGCCAAGTTACTTGGCCCCATCACCCTCCCTGCAATAACTTCCTGCCTTCCAGCACTGCTGGCAGCTGTTCTAGATGGGATCCAGCTTCGGCTCACCAGGCTCAGATTATTTTCTTAGTTACTATCTAAAGGCTGGTACATAAATTGCTGAGGAAAAAATTGTCCTCAAAATCTAGGAACAGGAAGCTATGAGGATGTGTTCTGGATCAGACTGAAGTCCAGTTAGCTGATGTATTCTATCTAGCAATTGTTTAGAGAAAGGGTCAATACAATTTTTTACCCCACTACATCCTTTCACCTCTGTCATCACTGCTATCCTCCTGTGGTAGGAGTTCACGACAGAATGGAGGAGAAAAACAACACCTCAGAGATGCAGCCAGCAGAATCCAATCAAAATCATTAAAGCCCACAATTGCTCAGTGTTTGGCTAGCAATAGGCTGAGTGCACAACTCTTTCCTTAGCACTTCTTGAGTTTTGCTTTCTAGCAGCTTCATTCAATGCATTAGCAGATTCCCCCATACACTACAGCAATGTCCTTGGCCTCAAAAATTGTGACAAGACTAGCAACAATTAGTTTAAACTGGGTATCTGAAAACCTTTCATTAGCAGTCTCTGTAGCAAATAGTCTGCAATCCTCTTAAGGCAGGGAACTCAAGTCTGAAGAGGAAATTTTAGAAACACAGAGAACATGCCAAAGTATTATCTGCTATATTGCTTTTGCTCATATTGGCAAGAGCGTTGTGCTGTACGAAGTGAGCTTTAGTTCAATATTTACTGCAAAGAAAAAAAAAAAGCCTTGCAAAAATTAATGGGTGAAACACCCAATAAAACAAAAAAGCACAGGAAGCCAGCCTGACTTTCTGATCCCTTGCCAGCACCATATCCTGGCTAGGCTGTACTCTGCTACAAACAGCAAAGCAACAGAGGACAATAATAGGGCAGAGATACCATGTTTAGAAGACATCCTCTGGAAGATTACCAGAGACATTATTTATTCCTTTCTGCCGTGTCTCAGGTTTAACAGATGGAATCCTAGTAATTAAACAGAGAATTCTACTGGATGCTCCTATGGAATTTAGCAACTGATATCTACTTGCTTCTTGTTCTGTACTTCATGCTGAAGTCCTTCAGGTGGAATTCCCCAGAGAACTCAGTCTACCTCACCTTGTTGCAGCCAGTGGCATAAGAATTCCTGACCTCTGCAAGAACAGAGTTCAGCAACGTCCTCGCTGCTCTCTCTCCTACCTTTGAGTCTGTCTCCCTGCTGCCACAGACAGCTAAATTGATGTCAGTCAAATTTATACCCCATCTCATGCAAGCACACGGCAGAGACATACATACATATTCTTCTGAGCGAAACCTGAAGGTATCTACTGCAGAAAGGGAGTTCAATTTCAGAATATACTGCAAAACTTTACTTTCTACCTTGTTTAATACTTTGATTTATATCCTCATTAGCATGGGGAATAGCTCCTATTAAAACTATTAAAGATAATTTTTGCAATAATATCAAAGGATATGAGTAGGCGTAATGATGGTACTAATGATAAAAATTAATAACATTCATTATTTTTAATCATATGTACAGTTGAAATGAATAATCAGGAAAATAAACAAGACATTTTATGTGAACCTAAAACTAAGGGGAAGTGAAAACACCATAAATTACACTCAGTTGTCCACTCCAAGTTTAATATTGCACTTTTGCAGACAAGAAAGTATTCTACAGGCAGGCGAGACAGCCAGGAACCAGTGAACAGCATAACATAAAGCAACTGCCTGTTTGCTTCTTCCATATCTGCACCCTTGAGAACCCCCTCACTCCGACACATCCAGGATAATGTGGGCATTTGGCATTTTACTGCCAGGTATGTATGAGAGATCACTGGATTGGCATGTTATTAATGCTAAAAGGCATTAGCAATAACATTTCTTTCTTTAGTCTCTAGAGCTGTTCCTTTACCAACTCGCTGTCCACGTCTGTTCAGATGTTTAGCATGACATTGTTTCTCACCCACAGAAAAGAGAGTGCAGCCAGTGTCCCTACAGACTTTGGCAACAACATATCCTTGGGATCAGGCTCAGTTGTCAGCACAAGCAACCAATTGAAATACCCATGAAAATTCCCAGGTCTCGGCAAAGCATGTAGGAAACTGGCCTGACTTAAAGCAAGAATTCTTCTCCAGACTGTCATACATAGCAGTTGATTCTTCCAACTGTGTTCCCTTCCAGTTATGAAACACCTTCAAGGTACTAACTCATTTTGGATTTCAAGCCTGCAAGACTAATGTTCAGCAAGTAAGGCAATTTACTTCCCACCCTTGTTTAAAAACTCTGAAAACACAGCTCATGATAAGCCCTACTTCATAAACACATACTTAAATGCCTCTTTTGCTCCTAAAGCTGGGAAGACTTCTTCTCTCCTTAGAAGGAGGACTCTCATCCTGGTTTCTTTTAAGGACAAAGTAACAGGTGGGTAGTCAAGAAAGAAACAGACTTCTTAACTGATCAAGTTATTTCCAACAAAAGAACTGCAATTTTGGTTTTCATTACAGGCCACCTTAAAGGTTTTGCAAGAGCCTTTGCTTAATATTAAATTCTCCAGCGGAAGTTACAACACCCATTTGTAAATTGAAGGGATTTTATATTCAGAATCAAACTTAGGCTTTGCTGCTGTCAAAAGCTCTGTGTCATCTAAAACACGTCCTGTTATAAGTCTGAATTAAATGATACAGCTTTTGGTCTGCAGATAGATTGCAACTTCCAAAGTTTGACAGCTTCAAAGCTTCAGTAGCTATGCTGTTCCACAACCTTGGCAAAAGGGAGGGGGAAATACAGGTTACACAGGACTTTTTTTGAGAAATACGCTTTTACTTTCTCCTCACATCATGTTCTGGGACAGAGAAAAAACAGGCACAGAAAGGAGGACTGCATGCTCACAAAAGCCCTTTTCCCCAGCTGGTGAATCAGAGTCCCACACATTGAGACTCCAATTGCTGGTTGTACCAGCAAACCTTTCCAAAGTTAGTCAAGGCTACCAAAAGTCCCAGCTGCTCCCATAAGAACACTTTCCATGCTAGAAATTGCAGAAGTTTCCAAAAGGAGAATTTGCCTCCTGAGTCACTGGGAAGGACAAATTAAGGCTAATTTACATTACCTTGTCAGCTTAACACACCTGAGGTCAGAGGAACAGTTTCAGTAAAGCAAATTGCTCCAGTATGCCTGCAAGTTGACAGGCAAATCCCTGTGACAACAGTGGTCAGGCTGTCCCACAACAGTAAAAGATTTGCACCGGCAAGACAGAAAAAAAATCCAGTCAAAGAGAGGAAAAAAAACAAAGACCTCTTACCTCTTGCAGTATTTCACTTCTGCATTCCACCAGAAAGGTGATCATCCAGTTCTCATACACCTGTTGATGTAGGGCACAAGGTTATGCAGGACAGTGGTCACGAAGTCCGTGACCTGTCCTTGGTGGAAGGAAGTCTTCATCATCTGGAGAGAAATCAGATAAAGAAGAGGCAACATAAGTCCTGCACCAAGACATCAGAAACACAAAAGGACTGGTGGTCTGGCCACTTAGAGGACCACAGAAGACACAGTCACAGGGGCTTTATATTTTGTGCAGCTGAGGGATTCAGATGCTTTCCTCCTCATGTTTGCTTATTTGCAAAACTTGTGCTCTGACAACAACACTGAGCTAATGAATACCAGTGCTGCCCTGAGACCATGTGGAGATGATGGAGCGCCTGATTGCAGAGCACTGTGTGGATTGTTATACAGGACTTACACAGACAAGATACACAAACAAGTATATGTTAATCCACAAATACCTCAGCCTCACAAGTCCATACCACACAGCTCAGCTCCTGAAACTGGCTGCTTAACTCAATGGAGCAAAGAGCCTTTAAGGCCTGCCACAGATTAGGACTGAGTCTCCTAAAATTGAGATAGCCCAGGCTGACTTCCACAGAGCCCACGGCAGCCATCCATGCTCCTCATGGCACAGCACACCCAAGCCCATGAGAATAAAGTGAATAAATATGCCAATATGGTTATAGAGCAAATATTGCTCTACTGCACACCCAAAATACAGCTAGAGCCACCTCCAAGAGCTAAGAAGCCATTGGCACTAAAGAGCAGAAGGCAAGAGCAGGAAGCAGAGACTTAGCCTGCAATTATCTACAGTACCCCCATTTCCTTCAAGCCTCAATCCATCAGAAGTTTTAGGGTGCAGGAAGCATCACAGAACCTTGCAGAGCTTCAACCTGACAACAGCCTCCTGCACAACTTGCAGCTAAACCTAAAGATACAGGCCAGCCCCAAACAACCTCATGATGGGAAACAAACCAAAAATATACCCTCCACGTACATCAGCCTGGCAAATGAAGCCCAGCTCCCCCAGCAGCCAAGCTGGGGAAGCAGAGCTGAGTTACGAGTAACAGCAGGTTGTGCTCATCAGCTGGAGCTTAAATAGCAGTGGGCGGACCCAGCACAGGAAATTAGGGGCTCTAAGGGCTTGTAAGGCCCTGCAGGGCTGCTGCCCTTTGCTGCCTGAGAGCAGGTGGTATCTCTGGGAGAAATAGAGTGAAATAAGAGAACATTTGGACAAAAATCCCTGGCTTTCTGGAGTATCTTCCCCCATATTCCTTGCATAGTTCTGATAGAGATAGCCAGCTCCCAAGACATCTTTTCTTCCCAAAACAGTCAGTGAGGAGATCTTCCAAAGTCAAGAGAATTAATTCACTGCCCAGAATCAGGAAGGAGGCATGAGAATGGAAGGTTCTGATCTTGATTTGAAGGGTTTTGTTTAAATCCGTGTCCAGTCGCTCTAAAAAGTAACAAAGCACTAACAACAAGGTGGCAGATGTGTCACTCAGCGGCATTACAAAGGAACCATCCCTCTCCCAGAGAAATGTGTGGGAGCAAAAGAGAGGCAGTAGCTGGGAGCAGAGGCTGGTGGGTGCTGATGCTGTGCAATCCCCCCTCCAGAGAACTCCTGGGTAAGGAAGGGTCTGGCCAGCTCAGGATTTATCAGCTGCAAGGCCAGGCTGGGTGATATTCTGCCCGTTTGGAAGTGCTCTGGCCTTTGCTCACCTCTGGATTCCTCCTTTATCAGTGGCTGGGGCTGGATGCTTGGCTTCCACACACGGGGTTTCCCTTTTGTCCTGGCACTTGTTCCAGCTAAGCATTGCAGAAGGCTTTGAGCTGTGTTTGTCCTTCAGACACCGTGAAAGAAGCAGATAACAATGTGTGTGTCCTTCATACACCCACACTCCTGTGCACAAACCTGATGGCAGAAAAAGAGATGCTAAAGTGATGCCAGGGCTTCTCTTTGTTTAGCTCTTTCTTCTTGCTCAATACTTTTCACTTGTGAGAATCCTATGCACCCAGTCATGTACTCTCCAGGGAAATTGCAGTACCCAACATGTCTGTGTGCTCTCACAGCAGCTCTGACACCTTCAGCGCCTGATCCAGTGCTGTTGTCAGTGTATTTGACCCTGCAGGAACTTTCTGGTCTGCCCTAGATGTCGAAATGGATAATTTTGGCTGGTTTTACTGTGCTTTTTGCTCTCAGAAACATCAGCTCCCGCATATGAAGGGATTATGTGGCACCCACTGAGCTGAGCAGGCCTTGGAATGGGGAAGGTGATAACCTGGCTGGAACTAGACTATCTGGTGCAGTCCAGGGCACTGAAACCTGTTCTAAAACTTGTTTTCTAGACACAGGTTCAGGGGGGCTGTTTTGGGGCTGCAAAACCCCAGCTCATCTGACTTCAGGAAATGGGGCCAAGTCAGGGGCTTTGGGCCTCAAAGGATTGACACATGTCCTTGGACCATAAGACTAAGAGTCATCAGACCTAGAGATCTAGTCCTGTGTTTTCTGTACTTGAAAATGAAGATTAAGTTTGGGTTTTCTAGGCTTGAAAAGAGGCACATGAGGCTGTTTCTGGGTGCTCTAAAACAAACAAAGTCTTGTGTGTTTAGAGCTGGGAAAAGTGTTCCTGGGGCTGGGGTTTGGAGCGGAGACCAAGTCCTGTGTGTTTGGGATCAGAAACTGAGATTGAATCATCTGTTTCTGAGCAAGGGGATAGGAAGGGCTGGGAAGGCATTGGGTTCCAGCCTGGCAGGAGGTGAGCAGCGTATGCAGACCCCTGCCAGAGGTGGGGGGTCAGTCATGTTGGTCCTGAAGATTGAGAGGCTAGCATGCATCAGGTTGAACGCAAAATCTGAGAGAGTCTCTGGGGTAAAAGACACTTTTCACACTGTTTTTGTGTGTCCAACTCTTTACTCAACGTGTACAACAGCTGGACTAGTCATTAACTCATTAGTTCATATTTAGACAATGCACAATTGTGGCAGTTCATATTCCTAAGACAGTGATTGATTTATGACCTTGTCAAAACCCACACTGCTATAATGAGCAGAAGCTTTAATTAGCTGAAGGATGAGCAGGGCTGTCCTCAGCCAGGAGCAGAGCAGGCTGCAGCATTGTCCTCTGCACAAGCAGCCTGGCTTCTTCCTCAGAGATTCAGAGAACCCTGGGCAGGTCTCTCCCCATCTCCTTTCAAGGGCAGAAATGATGTGTCCCAGCACATCCATGGTTCCTGCTAGGCAGTTTGTGGGGGCAGTGTCACTGGCCCAGGTGCCCTCACTCACCAGAGATGAACCCAAGACTGAACCATGTCCTCCATCCCTGGAAAAGAAGGCAAACAGCATCTTCAATTTGATATGTTACACTTATACAATATTTTCTGTGCTTATTAACTAATTATTAAGTGTTTAATAATCAGACAATATTTGTAAATAGTAATTCATTATTATTTATATACTTGTAAGTTGATTATTCAACACATACTCAATATTAAACTATGCTACTTATAATCAAGTGACAGCAGCAGTTTATTTACAACCATATCAAGAGCCCCCCTGGCACCAGAGCAGGCAGGAGCTGCATTCCCACCCCCATGAAGGTGGTAGGAGCCAGGCAGGATCAGGCAATACACTGGAGTTGCCCAGCAAAAGCCTCTTGCCTCTGTACCAGGCATATATACAAAGTATACAGGAACATGGGCAGTGTGTTTCATTTTTATAGGTACTACTGCCATTACCAGTGTGACTTTCCAGTATCATTAATATTAATAAGATTAGCAAAGCAACAAGGAATAGCAGTAACTGTTACTTCTCAGCTTTTCAGCTTGCAGTTTCATCTTCAGCACACTTAAAAGTTGCCGTAAACTCGGGCTGCTGTGTAGTGTAAGATATTGGTGCATCCGTCAGCACAATGTAAAAACTTCAGGGAGGTGCAGGCTGTGACAAATGCCATTCAAATCATTACTCAGCTACAGAAAGAAGTGCTATGGCATCTTTACATGTATAACTAAGAGGGATGTGCAAGTAGAGTACGTGAGAGCTCCTGTGCACATCCTAATTTGTAATGATGGCCTGCTGCAGTGGCTAATCACAACGAGAACCAGAAAACAGCCCAGGAAGCCCAGTTAAAAAGCAGGAAAAGACTGCAATTTCAAAAAACTAATTGTATTTTTAATTGGAAAACCCACTTCAACAACGCAAAACAGCTTCCTAAATCATGAAACAAATGAAGACACTGACAAAGAGTTCACATTTCAGGGACAGATGGTGTTACAAAGTGATTCAGTAAGTCTCCATCAACTGCTAGGAAAATGCTCTAAACCCAAGCACGTTCACAGCGTTGGTGGGGCTCTTTGGTTTGTTGTAGAGGACTGCAATTTACAAGACAACATTTTAAAAGGAGCAGCTGAACCTGGTCCTGAAGCTATTGATTTCAGTCATGTTCTTTCAAGAAAGTGTGTGTAAGTACAGGAGAAACCTCTGAGGTGAGAATAATTAATACTAAAATGACGATTCTCCTAGAGCACTGAAGAAAAATGGTTGTTGTGGCTTGACTGTGGCCAGCAGCTCAGCTCCACACAGCTGCTTGCTTAGAATCAGAAAAGTGAGAAAATTTGTGGCTTGAGATAAACACAGTTTAAAAGGGAAAGCAACACTATACTATGAAGAAAATTAACACTATCCTGGCTAAACCAAATAAAATAGAGGATAATCACACCTGTCTATAATAATGGCTTAAATGTTACATTTGTTTCCTGAACTTGACACTGTGGCATACAATTATAAGTCACGCGTTAAAACCTCTCCTGTGAAGGAAAAAAAGATGGCAAAAATCTGAGCCTAAATGTAGTAACTGCAACTTTAAAGTACAAACTTTATCTCTTTGTTGGATACCACCAAATGGATGGAACCACAAAATAATCTGGTGAACTGCTGTTTAAGAATAATACCTAATAAACTGAATAAAATAATTAAATAACCCACTACTGACTATGCTATTAATATCTGACTTCTATGAAGGAAGATGTTCTAGCCTGGCTAACTAAGGTAGTCATTAACACCACTTATTTTTAAATGTCTTGCATAAGTATCACAGGACAGCAAGCAGTTGATTCCCCTACTTGAATATTAACAAGTACTTGCTGGCTAACTTTAATTATTTCAATTACATATTTTTAGGTGGAAGTAAAAGTGCAACACTTAGTTAATGACCATGACTGAAGTTATAAGAAAGAAGAAAATAAGGTATAAATTCAAGGATGTCTCAGAGTCCACAAAAGAGAAAATCTGTTTTCTGCCCACTGTTAGATATGATCAAAATGACCTGATCATGAATATATTTATGTGCAATTTATGAAGAATGTATACACGTCTCCGTAGATATAATTATATGTATTTGCAAATGATACTTGAGTTGGAAGAAACAAGTGATTCAATTAAGGCCAAATGTTTCCCACATGCAATCTGGTAAAGTATAATTTGTTATCATTAAGCTATCTTTGCAACTTCAGAAGTGAGAACTATACTTTCACGTCTTTCAGAAAAATATTACAGAAATTAATGGTCCTTGAATAGGTAAAAGGAGTAGGTAAAAACAGATTAAAAGCAGTACTTGGCAGACAGAAGAAATTTCTCAGTTAGAGATGTCAAAAAACCGAAATCTGTATGTGGGCATGTAACTTTATGGGAAAGTGTTATGAAATGACTAACCAGGAAATTGTAAAAACATGAAGTTATTCTATTCTTTCTCTGTACGTTGGCTGTTATTTCCCCATCCTTTGAGCAAGATAGTCACTAAAATATGTAGTGTGTCATCTTTGCAGCATGGCCTGTTTGAAGTTGCCACCCACACCGTACCTGTGTGGGCAGAGAAGAGACTCCACCAGCGACTGAACCTGTGGGAATCTGTGAACAGAAGGGGAACAGCCAGGGATAAAATGGTTTCTAGCAAGTTACTCTGGGTTATCCACTGAGCCCAAATGTTAGTCTGTGCAGTCTGTCAGCTACGAGGCACCTCCCAACAGCACAACTTGATGGGGCCTCTCAGCTCCACAGCTGTTGCCTTTGGCCTTGTAGATGTTGCCTTGTGTCAGCAACATCTGGCTCGGCGTGGAGGGTGCGTCGATGGCTGTGTCACTGCATCCTGTGTGAGCACACTGGGAGCTTTCATCCCCGCAGCAGGCAAGAGCAGGCCAGTGGGTGCGCAGCAAGGCTGAGTGTTGCCAGAGCGTGCTGGGACAGGGACATTGCCACAGATGTCAGGGCACTGACCTGTGCCATGTGCTGTGTCTCTCCCTTTGGAGTCTCACCGCCTTGTGCTGACAGGCACTGCAGGCTGCACCTGCTAGTACTGTCCCTAATGTAAGAACTCTCCTTTTTTCCAGATCTGAGCTGGTATTTTGGGTTTCGACCCTTGTGCTAGGGAGGAAACAGAACTTAAAAGACACACTAGTAGCTAAAAGTCACTTAGGTAGCCAATAAGTACTTCCCAGCAATGCACCTGCACAAAGCTTATCAGCCAATTAGTGCTGCAACTCCTGTGCTGGTAAAACAACTCCTTCCAGTCAGCGAGATTAACCTTGTGGGTGAGAGAAGCCGACTGAGAAATGGAGCAGGGCCTGATGAAACTAGGATGCTTTTCAAAAACCTGAGTGCTTGACTTTCAGCTTACAAAAATCTCTTTAACAGCATGCGTTCAGGTCTGGTTTGTAAACCTGAAGTCAGAATGGTATTGGTGGAGGAACTTGAGTATGTCTGGCACAGGTCACAGTTTAGAACACCCTGAATCAAAACCTTCCACCTAAAGAGTATTTGATACACTGAAACTCCAGCAGCCCAGAAACTCAAATAGGAAGACCTGATAAACCTGACCAAAAATCCCCCTTTGACAAACACGAAATGAAGCAAGACCTCCTCCTGTCTAGGTCTCAATGAATTTCATTTTGGACTGCAGATGAACTGTAAGGAAACTGCAACAAAAACAATGAAAACAAAACAGAAAGTCTTCACCTACATAATGCCTATTTTGAATATCATAAAAGTATTAAAAATAAGAATTTCTATACATTGCTTTCTCAGGAGCTCCCTTCAGCTTTCTGCATACAAAGGACAATCTTCAAACTCTAAGGTCAGGAAAACCTCCTTAAGATTTTCGCATATAAAAATATTTCTCAAGTTAATTTGAAAAGAAGTGTCAAGAATATTGCAAAGCAGACTGTTGGTTATTAGAGCAACTGCCAACATTTTTGAATTCCATTTTCGTTTGGCAGCCCCATGAGTGCTACTGAGTCAGATTTCTTTCTTGGTAAAAATAAACCATTCACTGATGCCCAAAGATGAGCATCAGCTTCTTAGGAAGGTTGAGCAGATGGAGTGGTGGACACAGACACTGCCTGTCAGACTGCAGATGTGAAGTTTATGGTGAGCTGTCCCTGTATTTTGCCTTGAGGATCTCAGACAACTAATACTTGAGTTCAGGGAAAAATTTATGAGTCAGTAAGAATAATATTTTTTGGCTGAAATTCCCAAGCATTATTCATTACATGGACTTCTCAGTTCTCCTATTACTTGGGCTATAGTCAGTCAGATTCTGCCTACTTTCAAACATATTTAGGATTAGTATTTCAACTTCTAAAAGTAGCTGAAATTCTATCTATTCACTCTATCAAACACATGAATGTGTTCAATATTCATTCTATGAAACACATCCATCACCCTGTCTTCCTAGTAGCTCTTTTTTGGGCCTAACTACCAGTAAGATTTCTTTTCTTATTTTTACTACCTTAAAATAATACCCCCAAAGGAAAACTCAAGGAGCTAGTCAGAACCTTATTTCTTAAATGCTTACTGTTTTTAGGCTTAGCTATTCCCCACCCCTCCAAACATCCCAGTAGTTATCTAGTCATAACAAGTCAGAAGATTCCAGACTGCGCTGTGGTAGCCCTGAGAGGGGCTCTCTGGTCAAGCTGGAGAGCCTTCACAGGGAGTTCAATGCAAAGTGAACTAAAACTGATCAAAACATCCCCGTGCACTAAATTAGACTGATGTCACAGCACATCATCCTGGGCCAATACTATGTGGCAGTGTCACTTCTCACTGTGACTTTATTCAAGAATCTGTACGAACAGAGATCTGCAGCACTGTCTTTAGATTTGATTCATAAAGCATCGATTTGCACCACAGCAAATGAACTTCCAGCCTTTAACTTGTATTACATTCAGCATTACTAAAAACTGGCACCAGGTACAAGAAAATGACAGGAGATAAGGTGATGTGAATGCTGTAATTCTGCCTGAAATACTGAACTTACCATACTTGAAATACTAAAACACTGAAATTACCAGTGATTCAGATCAGTAAAATCCATGAAACAGTAAAAGTGTTAAGAGAAGTGAATAATATGACTGATGAACAGATAAGACTTTGAAACACTTGGTTTATGTGTGTATTGGTCACAACAAATACTAGTCAAGTGGAATAAACAAATACATCAAGTTTTGCATTCTCTACAGGCAAGTCACGGTTGTAGGATTATTGTAATCAAGAGGGAATTAGTGGGTCCTGCACTTATTTTGTGGGCACTGCTTTTCAGGGACCTCAGGATTGCCTCACAGATGGCTTTGGGAATAGGGTCAATGTAGCTCATCTTCCCCTCCTGCATTTTGTAACAATCTGGGTAAGTACAACTTTACACTCTCATAAATCTTTATTTTTGACTGATGAATGTGGTATTTTAGGGACTTAAAATGAGGCTGTCCATGCTGGCTCTGTGGAAAAAACTCTCTCAGGGACTCAGTAATGGGAGCAGTCTGTACTGTGGGAAAGAGAATCCACTGCTAATATCAATGCTCAATAACCAAACCATACCTTCATCAGTAACTGTATGTTATATATTACATTTATAGATAGCATCCATTTGCCATCAAATTTGAAAAAGGAAGATGAGACACCCCCTGCCTCACCCCATATCCCAGGCCAAAGAGAACCTACAAGTACAGGAGAAACACCAAATCACTGATGGTTTTTTCCCTGCTAAGGTAAATATGTGAAAGTAAAACAAGATCCTCAGCTACTGGAATAGGAACCCCAAGGGGATGTATCCATCATGTGCCACATAGGAAAGTAAAGATAGAAATGCAGAGGTGAAAGGATGTTATCACAATGCTTTATGTAAATGTTGAAGTCTGTGATATGGTGAGATGTTCTTTTAGGTCCTCACGAGGCGAAGTTCAGGGGTAAGTACCAATCTCTTCATTCCTGTGACCACTGACGAGACTTGGGGAAGCAGCATGAAGCTGAGTCAGGGGAGGTTTAGTTTGGAGAGCAGGAAAAGATTTTTCACCTAGAGGGTGCCTGCCCCTCAACAGTAGGCATCCAGCTTTAGGCAACACGAATGTCTAAACTATTTTTAGGTATTACCCTAGTTCAAGGCACAGGCAGAATTTGCAGTAGTCTGGCTCTGGAGTTTCCCCTTCTCCTGCAAAAATAACCAATCACACTCCCATGTTGAAGAATACAAGTCAGGATCTGTGTTTAATACAAAGGCAATACCTGTTTACTCCTAATTACGTAGGTCATTTAACTTGTCCACACCGATTATTTTTGCTTCTGTTTTTGTGTGCCACTTTAAAGCTCCTGATTTTTCTATATGAGATATGACACAGAAGGAATTTATCATTCTTTGTTCTTTCTGGAGGGATGCCTGTGTGTCTTCTGGTTTAGGAAGGCAGCAGTTCTCTGGTGTGACACCTGAACAAGATGTTGAACTTTGATGACAGGTTGCTATGACGAGTGTATGACTTGTAGCGTGTCATGGCAGTTTCATTCTCAAAGTTAAGGGGATTTTCTTTCTAGCAAAACCTGCTTTCTTGCCTGACATGCGGGCTCTGTGGACTTGCTGCCAAAGACATTGAGTTGTACTCTCAAAAGGACTTATGCATTACCAGCAGAATTTTTTTCTCCTAATGATTTAAGTGTCTAAATTCTGTTTTTGAAGTGATTTAGGCCAGAGTCAGGGAAGCATTTTAGAATCCAAAGTTATAAAGTAGCTCAGTAGAGGGATTATCAAAACAGCTCATAAATGCTTTCAAATCTGCACCATGGGACCATTTTGCAGAAATGGGCTTGCCAACACCCTTGAGTTCCCCATAGTTTTCAAAAATTCAAGAATTCCTTGGTGCGGAATGGATTTTTTGAATACAAATTTAATTTCAAAGCACTGAAACAAATACAAACTTCCTCTAACAGCAGCAGAATATGGTTGTGATTTGAAAAGGGGAGGTAGAATGAGGTTACATAAACATGAAAATTTTCATGCAAAATATAAATGAATCTCTTCAAAATAGATAACCCAGCCTCTATTACTCACTTCTCTGAGTGGTAGAAGAGCTAGCAAAAACATATCCATGTATTTTCAGTCACCCTGGGATTAATTTGCAGACAGGTCTTTGTTTACAGAGCTATATTTACATGGAAGAGCCATATGGAATAGGGATACTCCTCCTGACAGCTGCTCTGCTTTCCTCAAAGCAACAGAGGCTGATCCAAAATAACACCTCCTGCCTTTCTGTCTCCCTCCAAACACCACCACAGGTGTAAAGGCCACAGCTACCCCCGTGCAACCCCTCAGCTTCTCACAGCTCACCGTGGTCAGTCTCCTAGAGATATGAAGGGAAAGAAGGTGTTTTCTGTGAGTAAATATGACCTGTAGGCAGGCCTTTGGCCTGTTGGATGATTTGGGTTGTGGAAAAAGGAGCAGGGAAAGCTTATTGCAAAAGGAGGAGCAGTCTATAGAAACCCTGACTTTCATCACTGCCCTTCCTTAACAACCTTGGAGGATGCTGAGCACAACGGGACTTTGTAGGGGCATGTTTTCAGTGTAAGGCTAAAAAAGAGAAACACTCTGTCAAACCAGTAATGACACTAAAAATGAAGTTGTAAGAAATGACCTAGTTTGGGCCTTCTGTGTGCAAAAATGTCTGGGTCTGCACTTCAGCCAGCATGAGGATGATGTGGAGGAGGACTAACCCGCTGAACCACACTGTGAGTCCTGAGACAGGGGATACCAGCAGAAGACATGAAACTAACGTGATTAGCTAGACTGGTCTGTCTGCTACTGCAGGAACAGACCAACCAGCTGTGCTTTCAACACAATCATCCAGAACTGCCAAATGATGGATCAATATAAATTTACTCTCACCTTACACAAGAAAATAAAATTAAAAAAGGAACATTACTAGCACTTCCCAATCCCACTGCTATTAAGAGCAAATAAGCATATATCATATTGGATAAGATAAGCCACGGAAGGAGCAAGGGTTCAGAAGTCACCTGTATGTTCTTCTTACCTCCATTTCTAGGTTATTTACCATTCTCCAATTATTAGATTCTAGCCCTATCACATTTCAGAAGAAGTATTAAGCTATTCCAAATTTAACTTGAAAATTAAAGTAAAATGACACCGAGAAATCCTAAGTACTTTTGCTCCCAAATGTACTTCCCATAAGCAGATTTTACTGACTTAAGTACTGTACACATGAATTCAGGCTATGTGATTTAATAAATGCCCCACAGATTGATTTCAGTTTGTTTGTTTTTCTCATAAAAGACTGTGCTGCCATTGCTTTCAGTCGAAGAGGATTTCAGCAATTCCAGTGCAGAGCTAACTCGAAAGCTGTTTTTTGCTGATAGCAGAAGACCTGTAGTCCTCCTTGTGCTCACCTGCAATTCAGATGAATGTCACATGCTCCTAGATAAGCACAAAGTAAAGCTTTTTTTTTCTATCAAAAAATGCTTTGGGACAAAAATGGTCATCTGGTAATACTACAGTATTTTTTTTGAAAAAGAACCTTTTGGTTCACCCTTCATTCTTTTTTCATGCCAGCAAGGGTCTAGGATGGCAACAAGGTACAGGATTGGTAATGATCTAGACATCTCAGGCTGATGTGTTGGGTTGGTTTAAGGTTTTTTAGATTTTTGGTTTTGTTTTTGGTTTTGTTTTGGTTTGTTTGTTTTGTTGGGGTTTTTTGTTTTAGTTTGGTTTTGTGTTTTGCTGGTTTTTTGGTTTTGTTCTGTTTTGTTTTGTTCTCTTTAAACAAATATCTCTGTCATTCACTTCCAAGTGACTGTTCCTTTCCAAAAGTTCCTTTTCATCTTTAAAATGTCTTAAAACCTCAGTCAAATACCAAACAAATAATAATAGTAATAAATAAAAAAATGAACAGGGAAAGTTTGTTCTAAGATATTTCAGTTGACTAAGACTTTGCATTTTGTGTTTATTTTGTATCAACCTAAAATAGAGTTTTTCTTTTTAATCCTGAGTAGCATCAAATGGATACATAGGGACTGGTGTGTCTCTACCCTTCTGTGTGGTGTGACTACCCTTTTCCAAGCAGAATTGGTTAAACAACCCACAGGATCACAACTGAATTAACAGGCTCTGTCAAAGGATGAGGAAATTCATTATCCCACTGGCAATTAGCTGTACATTTTTTCATCTCTCCTGTTTACTGTAAGAACAAGACCGGACCTGCAACCCACATCTGTCTAAGCAGAACCCATCACAATAAATGTCCAGAGCTACGTGCAAAAGAAAGCTCAGGAACAAAGAATCTTGTTTTGAGTCACTGAAAGCTCCTAAAAACAGGCTGCTCTCTTGCCAATTCCTTTAAGCTGAATCTGACATCTCTCTCTTGTCTAAAAACTGAGATTTTTTGGTACTAAAAATTGACAGACAATGAAGAATAAAAACACAGAATCACAATGTTCAGTAGTACTTTCATAATCATACAGCAAGACTGAGCTCTAAAAGGCCAAAATCTGTCCACAGAGAACAACAAAGAATGCTGTCTGAATTCTTAGAGAAAGCTAATGAAAGTGAGAAGGATCTTGCCCTCAGGAGAGGGAGCAAATGGGTGTTCAGCAAGAAGAGGATGAGCCAATCTCAGTTGAGCAGAAAACATTTTGCTGCCTGCATTTTGCCCTGAAACTGTAGTATGTTTGACAGGTCATTTTTACCAGATTTCCTCAAATCAGTTTAATTTCTATTTTCTGAATACACAAGCACGAGTGCACAGGACTGTTTCCATGTGTTGCAGTCAAGATACACTTATCAAAGGTTTTTAAAAACATATGTGGAAAACAGTGCTGAAAAGCAAAAATATCTGCTATAGAAAGAAAGTGCTGAGAAATTTCAGTCTACAGTGGAGACATCAGTGTTTGAGAGAGACAATAGATTTAATTTTGGAGGAGAAGGCAAAACTCAGTAGTATCACCATCATTTGTGCAAGGTTTCTGCTGTCCGGAACAGATGCACATGAAATACTTTCCTCCTAAACTTAAAATTCAGAAAAGTGTACATGCCTCCCCTTAAACTGCAGCTCCAGGCAGAGTCTAAAAAATACCTAAATCCAGACAGCAGAAGTTACTTATGTGTGATTGATTCCCAGTCCTACATTTGCCTTAAGCGCAGATCAGTATAATCCAGGTAAGCAGAAAGGGAACATAAGGTGGAGAATTCTCAACTTTTATTTTCAGAGATATTTCCTACCTGTCTTTGGGTAAGCAGCCCACAATCCTCTCCCTAAAGGGATTGAGGAGTGCAGTCCTGTTGCCTTGCAGGGAGCCTCATGCACTCAAATCTCCCAAGCGCTTTGGAAAAAATTACCTACAGAAACATTAAGCCTTTGCTTTTGAAACTTCTTCTTAAGAGATCTGAATGCTCACTTCCTATTAATTTGAATTCCTTTCAAAGTCCCTGGAAATCCAGATAACCCGGTTCCCAAGAGATCCTGAGTGGGGGCAACTTTGCACACACAGTCTCTTCTGACAGCAATTTGTCAGATGTCACAGACCTGCATGATGTACCTGTACTGTCATGACCAGCCTGGCTTTAGAGAGGCCTCTGGTGCTATAAGAACAACAGAATTGAATATTTTAGACTATCTCACCAGTTAATTAGTGGCTAATGGGAGATAAACATTTTGGCATTTTCCATCCAGTTATGGGTGCTGAACTCTTGGGAAACTAATGCTGGAATACCTTAGAAATGGTTCTCCCCAGCATGGTGTTGCAGCATCCCCTCAGGTAGATCCAGGTAGGTACAGACACCCCACCTTCACGTTGATGGAACAGCTATGCCCTGCAGTGTCACCCTGCACAGCAGAGCCTGATGCAGCCCCTAAGACACTGGTTCAAACCCTACGAGCAGCACAGCTGCCCTGTCATGGACCCACAGCCCCATTGTGGGAGCACTGAGCCCTAAAGCCTTGCTGCAAAGCCGTGTTAACATGTGACACTTCTGCCGTATCCATCTAGTGGACAGGGGTTATTAAGGGAGACTGCAGTCATGCTCTACTGAGAGGAAATAGTCCGTCCCACTTATCCAAAAAATCAGAGTGAGGCAAAACAAAAATGTCCACGACACCTCCAGAATAGGCCCAACACAATTTCCAGGATTAGGGAAAACCTCTCTCCGTGGTGCTGAGTTATGTGGAGAGAGCAGCACGCTGCAGGGAGCCTTACAGAAAATACAGAACTTAATAAAAACAAGGTCAAGAGTTTTGGTATCCCTTAGCCCAACTGCGGTCGAATTCACAAAAACAATTTTTGATGCTTTATAATAATGACAACAATAAACAAATATTCAGTAAATGTAGTAGCCAAGAGGCAAAGGCTCAACTGTCTACACAATTGCCAAACTGTGAAATAAGTTACCCTTTAACCTTTATCTCTATTTTATAAGTTTTATAGCTATAATTTGTAGCAGAGATACAGTAGATGAATCTATCCTAGTTGTTGCTTGAAACATAGCATTGTCACTAGATTAAAGACATTTGAAAGGAATCAACTGAGATTTTTAGAAACCATGCCCCAAAATTAAAGCTAGCTAAACATCTTCTGTTACAGACCCCTCCAATTTGAGGAATTTTGTTGCCTAGGCAACTGGCTCTCTGTGTATCTGTTCAGACTATCCTGGCTGTTTTAAATAAAAATACCATCCATTTAATGCACAGCTGATTTTTGGCAAAAGGTACATATGTGTAATGCATACCAACAGGTCGTGTGTTGGTTTTGTATTAAGAAGCTGATAATGCTCATGTGGTACTGGCAGAGGGGAATATGAAGTGTAAATCGAAGGGCGAGTGAATAAAAATGTAATGGCGCTGAAATAGCAGTAAAGCCTCATTAGCTGGGTGGAATTGTCAGCTGCACGGAGAGCCCGGCATGTATGAAATTGTCCTGCTGATCTCATCACCGAGATGTAAGGAATAATTGAGCACTGCTAGAGGGAGTGTGTACAGCTATTTCACATTGCTTCATTATATCCAATTAGAAACTGGTCAAGCAAGTGAATCAAATGACTTTACGTTGCCACTTGGAGAGCTACTGGCTAAAGACAGTATCATGCAGGTATGTGAAAAGATTTCCCCATAAAAAACACTCCTCTGATTCCAGACCAAATGTTTTCTTCAAGAGTCGGAAGTGCTAGCAAATGGTGCGGTGTTACACGTTGTTGGATCCATTGGCTAAGGCATCACTGGAAAACATCCTGGCAGCATCCAAGCACAGAGAAAGTAAGAGGTGTTCAGCAGGTGATGATTTCTGTGAAGATATTAAAATTTCCTGGGCAAAGCTGCCCAAAAGGTGTAGAGTGTTGCGTTACCAGGCAAAACAAAACAAAGCAAAAAATCCCAAACAAAACAAACAAACAAACAAACAATCAAACCCCAAAAACACACACTGTTTGGTTGTAGTTGTCATTTTAAAATATCATCAAGTTCACCTCCTGAAGAAGTGGGAACAGAGGGACTACAAGACCTCGGAGAAGAGGTTGGGCTGTAAGTAATCACAGTGACTCGTGGGATTTGTACTGATGGGCACTGCCCAAATTGAAAAAATGGGCACTGCAACAGTCAAGCTGACAAGGGAGAATCAACTTTGTGAATTTCTACTTCTCTAAGCAGACACATGATCTTTGCAAATGTATCATTTAATGAAGTGATGCCAAGCTGTCTGCTTCTCAGAAGGCATGTGTCTCTTTAGCACTTTGAATCATTACCAAATACCATATAATGCCTTTGCAAGGAGAGACTTTCCACATGAAGATGGAACAAAATGGTTGGCACTGAGGTAGGAGAAAATCCTTAACCTAATTCTGCCTGGTATGGTTTTTTAAACGGCAGCCTCTGCTTTTGTACAGCCTTAGTCAGTTGTGGGAAGCTCTGTGGATCTTAAAAGATATCAAGAGACTTAGGGCTGTTCTAGGCAGAAAAAGGGACAAACTTCAGAGATGGTATCCTTGTGTGAGCACAAGTCAAATACTGTGTAATACATCACAGAAATGACGATATTCCAGAAGTACTTACATTATTTTCCTTTTATTTTACTTTTATCCACTGTTATATATTTGATGTCTAGGTCCTGAATAATGCACAGTAAGTGCATAAGTGTAAGTGGGCAGGCTTAGCTGCAAGCATTATTCCAGCAATTAAGTAATTTCCCCAAATCTATAAATTCTACTTCAGAGTTGTTTGGGTGACAGTGCTCCATTGATTCTACCTTCTACAGAAAGCTTGCAAAGCAAATCAATAGGACTCTACATCTAGAGGCACAAAAAAAAAAAAAAAAGGAAAAAAATCACCTGCCATAAATACTACTCTGCTAAGATAAAAGTTTGTTGTGGAACAAGATTATGCTAAGACACTGAGTTAATTGAACTGATTTATTAACAATTGAAATGGGTTGTAAATGATGTTGACCTCAGCTTTTGTGTCCACAAACAGCATTATCTAGCCATCTTTATTTTCCTTTTTGTAATTTTTTATTTGTTTATAAGCCTTACTTGCTAATAAACCCTATATGTTTATAATAATTCTCCCATCCTGCACTGAAGGTAAAGAGCATAGACAAAAGGAATACTGATAAATTTCGTAGAGGTAAGTGACTAATTAGATTACATAAAGCACATTGGTTAGGTAACTTATGATCCTCAGAGTGCAGATACGCAAGGGTTCATTTCAAATAAAGAAGATTTAAATTTCATTCCTTCTTTGGTCTGAACTAAATTCTTCCACAGATTATTTATCAGTTGATTGAATCTTGTAGGGAGGTGGAGGTTCTGACCTCTGTTTATTTATTCCATTTTGCTATTTAACTTCAGTTTGCTAGAAAAAACCAGGACAAGGCTGTGACAGTTCACAGAGATGCAATTTGTCTATTGAACTTAGCTTGGCATCTGTTAGACACACAAAGAAACAAAAGAAACTGCATAAATATTCATCAGCAAAGAAGTCAACCACGATGCAGGATTTGAAGCATTATATGTTATTTTTATAATGATAATAGTGATTCATCAGCCCTAATGATACCTCAGTACATTGCCTGACTGATCTTTCACTCGTGTGTGTATAATTTATTTTTCCATTTTATGTCCTGCCTATCATTTGTTCCCAAAATATGGAAGTAGATTTACATAATAGAATTCTGCTCGGTAGTACTGGACAGGTTGGAGGTTTTTCTTTCAGGTATTTCATTTGAATAAAGTCTATAATGTGACAAGTGGAAGATGGCACTGCCTTACAAACAGCTAATTGGGGGAGAAATTGTGGTGTAGGCATTAGATAGCACGGACTGAGCTTTGAAATCTATCATCACCTCTCAAGAGAAAAATACTTTTTCAGCCTAGTTTCAAAACTCAGCTTTATTTGTCAATTCTGTTTATCCTTACAAATGAATCTTTTAATGACTTGTTTTTCTCCACCAGAACACAGAGAAAAACTACCCTGTTTTACAAAAAGGCAGAGTTCAACTTAATGCCTTATCACTACAGCTGTCGCAGCTGGGCTTTTTAACACACTGAAGAAAGTCATATTTTTAAAAGTGCAATAGGGTCCTCTGTCTGAGTGACTTTCAGTAGGTACCTAAATCACTCAGGGTCTTTTTCTGTACGCTTGAAAGCTGATGGGAAAAGATAGCTCATTATTCTAGACACAAGGAGAATTCTGACCTGAGCTCATAAATGTACAAATATTCTACAATGCATAACAAAAATGCCTACATATCAATTGAGTTCCATTTAAAACGTGAACTGAAGGCTTGCTTGATTTGTTGGAAGAAGGCAAAGGGAGAAATACACAAATACCTTGTTGTAGTCAAAGGACTGCAGAAAGACTGGGACAGATTTTATTCTAAAGAAAGATGTCCTTCCTTTTCCCTCAAAAAAAATTAAAAAAAGGAACTCACTTGAAACCACCAAATATGCAAGAAAAGTCTCTTCAAGACAATCTGCAAGGGGTGGTTGAAGATGACAACTGGAACATCAAGATGTCTGCAAAGGGCTGAGCTATAGCTACAGTCTGAAGCCAGGCTTGGTTAATCTCCAGCAACCCCAGTCCTGAGAGTGGAAAATGGATTGAATTGTGCTCACTGGGAGGACAGCCAAGCACAGGAGCAAGGGCTCAGAGGGGCTGCAGAAGCTCAGACCTAAGGGGCTTTCAAGTGACAAGTGGACAAAGCCCCAAGCAAACGTGGCTGGATGTGGTGCTGGCCTTGCCCTGAGTGGGAGCTCAACCTCTCCCCCTAGACTTAACACTTCCTAAAAGATCACAGCACACAAGTCAGCAACAGAAAAACCCAGTGTGTCTCTGCCATTGTGATTCAAATCCCCGGTATTTACAATATGGGTTGAGTGATTTTGGTATCACCATAAAATGCCATTTCTTCTTGCTGCAAATAAGTGAAATTTTGATGAGCCGTGTTGACAAGACCTGTTCATTTCAGGTGTCTTGGGAGATGTTTTCCCTAACTATCTTGTCCTGTCCAAACTCATTCCCTCAAAGGCCATTATTTACAGTCTTGTGGTTTTCCTCAAAACACATTCAGCAAGACTAGGGGTTGCAGGGGTCCCTCTAAAAACCGTCCTTGTGGCTGTGGATCCTTGCAGCTGTTCTCTGCTGAACTCTGGAATGGACTACAAAGCTTTGAACTTAACAGAGCATCTTGCATAACTAATACACATCCCTTTCCCTCTGCTCATTTCAGAGAACATTTTTGCTTATTGCTTGCTTGGTTAGGAACCATGAAACCAAACAAAGTAGGTCTGGGAGGGACCTCATGGGATCATCTCATCCATTACCCCTTCCCTAAGGCCTACAGAGTTAATAACGGAACAACAAGCTTGCAAACTCCAGCTGCCAGGCTTCAAAACTTTGGCTTTCCTAAAGAAGTGCATTGCTCTTGTCAACATGGGAGAATCTGCATGTGCTTGCTGATCTGTGCAGAGATTAATTTTAAAGCATACATTGTGCTCAGACGGCCCACTGCTGCCATTATATGCATCAGTAAGTTTCATATTATGCAACTACTAGCACTTATGTTCAAAGAAAGCACTTTTTTGCTCATGACAAAAGGTAGTTGCTGTGGTCTCATTATAAAACTAAAGCAACAAAAGATAGGTCCTTGTGCAGCATCATCTTCTGCCTATTCTGTTAAAAAACATTTATTATATTTAGATTAATTTTCTGCACCTCTCTTTCATGTAGCACAGCTGATTTCTAAGGCATTTCTTCATTGGGTTTGACTGCTCACTGAGTGTTAGCCAGTATCAAATGCTCCTTTCACTGTACAGTGTTTCTGTATGTCATTCCCCTGAAGACATATCCATACATGAAAAACACGGTTGTCTTTTCCCTCTTCCTTGTTTCATTTAGCATTAATTCATGGTGATTCCTGCCTCTGTAAAGCTGAATGTAGAGATATTATGTAACAAGGAGTCCAGATACCTGAGCCTGAACTTTTCCCTCCCAAGAAGGTTAATGTGCACTAAGTCTCAGTGCAGGAGGGTCAGAGTAGTCACAAAATTGTTCTAAACCAGAATGTGGACACCTATGGTATATCAGCAGTACAAAGTATGGAGAAACACTCAGGGTACAGGAAGAAAACAATTTGTAATATAGTATATACTTCTACACATAAAGGTAATGTTAGTTTTCATCACAAATGAAGGATATTTCTAAATTACCAGTGAATGCCACCCTCCCATCTTTTTGTTTTTCTCATCAGATTAGAATGCAAAACTATCCTTTATGGCATGATCCTCAGCCCTGGCCTTATTTGTAAGTGTTCTTAAATTTAATGAAAGAGCTGTATTGTACCAGGATGTGATCAGGATCAGCAAATGTTCCTTACAGAAACTTTTCTCAAGCAAGAAATCATGATTTCCAGGCAGTAAAATCTTTCACACAAGTACAACTTGAAAAGAGTGTATAACATTGACACAACAGATACACACACAGAAATAGCCCAAGTAGCAAAATCCTTATCATTTCCATGGAAATGGTGGCAATTTATCAGAAAAATCCTGCATTTGACTGAACTCTATCTGCTCATTTATGTGAGCTGATAAGTATGATTTTAGTAGGTTAGCCATTCTACATGGGAAAGGTAGTTGAGAGCATTTCATTGTATTTTGAGCCTCACACCTTCTTTCATAGAGGTGGATTTAATGAGTTCAAATGCTATTTTGTTTTAAATCCCCATTAAAAAAGAAGTTAAAATTTTAAATGATAAACAAAGAAGCTATAGCAACCACTGTTATATTTGCAGTAAGTTTCTTTCATGAATGCTTAAGGTTAACTTTAGACTCCATAAGCTAGGCTTAGGCTATAGGTGCAAGCACTTGATGGAGAAGGATTAAGGAAAAATAACTTTTAGCAGTCCTCACTGTGAGCACACTACCAGCCTTGAAAGCAATAAAGAAGTAGTGGAAAGCGGAAGAAAGAAAGTGGAAGGATTGCAAAGCAAAGGTCAACACTTTGGTGAAAAAGTTAATACACATTCCTTCCACAGATTCTGTATATAAAACGTAAATTGGGAGCTACTCTGTGAACCTGCAAAGAAAACTTATGCTGCTGTATCTGGAAACCAAGATTTATTTTGATGCCGATAGGGGAAGTTTTTCTAATAGCTTCTAGCTGTCTGTGATGTAGGAAAACAGCATTTTCTTCGGTCAATGCTCCAGCTGAAGTAGCTCCGTGTTGTGTACAAAGACCATTTTGGTGAGGTGAACAGGGTGTGTGCAGCATTGCCTCCCTCCCTTTCTTATCCCGCTCCTCACATTATAAGGTGATGTAAATTCAGTCATGCCCTTGATTACTATGGATGGAACACTGCAAACATGGAGACATATGACAACATAAAATGAAGTTGTGAGTGATACAGTAAAAAATGAAAGACAAAGCATTGCAGACACACCATTTCTTGGAAAAGAGATTAAAAGAGAAACAGAAGTTGCCTTCCCTTGCCATCTTCCATGGCAAAAATACTTAAATAGGTGGTTGTAATTGTGTGATTTGGAAGTGCAAGACCTAATGAAAAAGGAGACTGAACATGAGCAATGTGGATAGTGAAGAAGCATTTAGCAAGTTACAGAGTTCCTCTAGTTGCCTGACTGGTAAGTGAAGTTGGGAACAAGAGCCTGCTCAGCCCTTCTTTTTATTATATTATTTTAACCTGGGGAAACTTGATGCTGTGTTAACAGTGCGTCTTTTAGGACTAGAACAGCATTGATTCAGTTAGATCATAAAGGTATGTTTTTTCAGAAGTGGCAAAATCTAATTTGCCACAAAATTCAACAGGAATGTGCATCCAGTTCCTGTAAAACACCTTGAGAAATTTTCCTTAGTAAAACTGCAGTCTAGCTTAATCCTCAGCAGCAACAACAAGTCCCATGCTCTGCAAGGTTTTTGATTTCTGAACAGTTTCCACGGGCCTGAGCAAAAGGAGTGACAACAAGAATCTTTCCATTGATTTGACTGAAATCTTTCTCCATCCCTGGGATCCTCTCTCAGAGGACCATCTGGAATAAACACAGCATTTGGCCACTCTATTAAATACAGAAACCTCCAGTTTGATGAGAAATTCCATCAGGATCTCCTGGTGATCTCTGAGACTCGTGCGCAGTGCTCAGCACTTAAAAGACTTCTCTAGTTGCTGTGCAGAGAATAAGGATTTGCAAGATGTGATGAGAAAGGGGAGTAGGAAATTATCTATGCATTAGCTGGAATATGTAGAAACATTTGCAGGGTACATTATGCCAGAATCATCTACAGGGATGAGCTCCTGAAAATGGTTAAACTGTTGTATCTAAATCGCTTAGATGGCTCTGACACAAGTGTCATACATCACACATAAATAACAATGGAAGCCCCATGGAGTCACAGTAAAGAGGTAGCCAGGGTGTGTTCTGGGATCAAACACAATGTGTTGATTCAAGGCACTCATTGCACAGCAATTAACCTAGGAGGTTATCGGCAGTGATTTGCTCTGATACCCTATCATGCAGAATTGCGTGCTGCTCCACAGAACAGTACCAAAGCATCCCTTACATGCTATCAAATAGACTTAGCATCAGCCGAAAAAATATCCCAAAGTTATTTTCCACAGCAGGGCAGAAATTGATCCCATAATTTTATATTCTTGACGCATTAGATTTAAAAGAATACTATCAGCACTGGACAAGAAAATGAACTATCAAGCAGAAAGGTAGTTGGAACTGGACTGAATAAGAAATTATTACATGGACTGGAAGGCAGAATGGGACTCTCCAACCTGAAACAAAGATAGGAAAGGACTGTACTTGGATAAATAACTCAACCTTGCTGTTCATTCCTCAATAGTTGTTCTGCATGGCCATCTGGAAATTCCTCTGCGGTAATTCCTTTTTAACAATTCTATAATCACATCTTAATTTGTCATTTCTTAGAAGGATTAAAAAAAATGTTTTGCCTCTGCCAGCCCCATCTGTGCCTGTGCACATGCAGACCGTGTACAGGCAAGGCACGGGGGACAGTCACACCAGCCTGCCAAAGCCACTACTGTCCAAGGGAAACCCTCTTTGAGAGTCTGCTTTCTGCACCTACAGTCTCTTACCAGACTCTTTCCATATTAGCAGTGTTTTATCTTTAAGAAAACAGCCCTCAGCATCAGAAAATTCCAAGCCTTGGAGAGACTTCAGAGATTGTCCAGCCCTCAGGCAGAACAAGTCCTTTCTGTTATCCTGAGGGTGCTTTACCTGAAAACCTGGTTTGAGATAGCTTGGTGGAGATCTCCAGTCAGGCAGAATTCTCCAAGAGCTATAGCCTTACCAGTAGAATATTTTCCTAATGCTTAGTTTGACGTTTTGGGGTTTTTTTCCTCTGCAATTAGAGTCCCATTATTTCTTCTTGTATCCACCCTGAACATGGAGAGCAGATTTATTGCCTTCCTTACTGCAGTAGCCTTTTATTTATTTGGAAAGATGTCCTCCATCATGTTCTTTCTTTAGACTAAATAATCCAATCTATTCTCTCCTCTACTCTAAATGAATCCTTTCCTTTCAGCAACAAAATATACCAAAATGCAAGATGTTTTTCCTTGAAGTGTCTCAACTGAATAAAAAAAATATTGACATGAGGAGCAATTTTAAACTGAAAGTTCAGATGTTTCAGCTAGCAAAATTTTTTAATTTAGTGCCTCAGATAAAATTTCAGATATTTTTACTGCACCAAAAGAACTAAAAGGATGTGCCTACAAAACATTCTGATATCAATAGTTCTATAGCATTTTTCACAAAGATGTTTGCTACGAAAGATTTTCTCAGCTCTGTCACTTACCACTTTGACCCAAACTGAGCAAAGTCTCTTAAGAACATGTTTAACTTCAAAAGTATGAACAGCCCCACCACAAACAAAAACCAACTGAGAAATAGTGTTTCCTTAAAATCCTTTCTCTAGGAAGGCAATGCTTGCAGTTATAAATGATCCCTACTGTAGAACCTCCACACCTTAGAACCATGTTCATCATCTGAGGGACGATTTCCTTAAAAATATGTATTTAAGCATTTTTAAGAAGTGTGGTCCAGCACAGCTGCAAGAGGGAATGGAAGAGATGTGGCTTTGAACTACTAGAAAGAAGCAAAGGGTAGGTGCAAAGTGTAATGACTTGCACACTGCAGGATTATATCATACTGCATTATATCAAACCTGTATGATACCCACTGACCTCAGGGGACAGTCAGCAAGAGAACACCAGTATTTTCAAGGGAAAGCAGGGTGGTGTGGGCGTTATACCACACTCCCCTCCAATTACATACCAAGACTGCAATTACAGTGTGTGAAAAGGATAGATTATAATAGACTTTCCTTCCACTGCTGCAGGGTCCTGATACACGCACTCCTCCCCTTCATAACAAGCAGCACTGGCAATTATGTACGTCAGATTTCTGTTTAACATGTCACAAATATATCTTCTGTCCCAATATTTCCCTAATTTATCTGATACTAACTTCGCTGCTTTCATCGTTCATTCCTAACCACTCTAATTAAACTTATTGATTGCTTCAGAGGAAAGATGTGTAGGGAATGGGAATGCTTTTTACCTTACTTCTACCTTCCAAATCTGTGAACAGCTGCTCCTCAGAAATAAACTAACCCTTTTAATTGCATAAAATTTAGGTCAGGTATGGCCTAGAGATATTAGTTAACTGTGCAACAGCGGATAGTTTGGAACCTGTATTCATGGGACCCCACAGTCAAGAGGGACACGCTGGCAGGCTGTACAGGAGGAACTAGCTAGCAGCTCAACAGAGATATCTCGGTGCTCTAGGCTTGTCAGAAGCTGCAAAGCCTACCCAGGGATTTGGAACTTCTCCGGGGATCAGCTTAGACCAAGCCCTACTTTGTCACGGGCAGACAGGAGGACCGACTATATATACAAAATCTATTTTCTGGTCTCTTCTCACTTTTCTTCTACCTTCTCAGGAAGTTCTCATAGATGTTCCACATGCATCAACATCAGCACTGTCCCTTTCCATGTTCTGCTCAGTCAAAGTCCCATCCTGGCTGGGGATACTTCCAGGCCCTCTCTGCCACCTCCACCATGGGTGCACCTCAGCTCTGCTCCCCGACCCAGCTGCCAGCACCCTCCCAAAGCATGGGTCAGAACAGGCAGGCTGTCCTGGTGTGGCAGTGCTGGGCCACAGAGCTGGACACAGTGCAGGGGGACAGCACAGCCCTCAGTTTCTAATTAGTCATTACTAAGATATACGGCAACAAGACATATTAGTGCTTTGATAGATAAAGTGTTACGAGTGAGAAAAAAAGATGGGAAGTAGGGAGAAGAAAAACCTTTCGCTTAGAAATGTAAAGTCCAAAGCAGAAATAATGCAGTTCAATGATCATATATTCCAGTTTAAAGCTAATGCATCCTCCTTGAAAGACTTGCAGTTTAACACTGAGCCATATTCTTTCATATTCTTTGACATAATAAAATACATATATTTATGTATGGCTGTAAAACTGTATTATTTTTAAAAGTTATTTCATTGAAGTGGTTGACCTTTTTATGTTTCACGGATACATTTCTTATACGGTAATAGAAAAACCGACTGTAAACCATTTTATGTTAAAGTATATGCTCATTTAAATATTATAAAGTAGATGATTAGAGACCACCATGTAATGTTTGAGGTTGTAGAGATAAAGAAGTGGTCCATAAAAAAAAAAAATCAATAATCTGAACCTTTTACTTTAAATTCCCCTGTTATTTGTTTGGAATTAAATTTGATTTTATTGTTTTTAATTTTATACTCCTGGGCTTTGAAATGTTCAGCAATTATCTGATTTGTAGCTATAATTGTCGGATGTTTACTTGTAAAATGTCTTTCAAATTAAGATCATTATTTGCACTTTTAGATTTCCCCTTAACTTTGCAACTGAACATTTGCCACTGAACAAGAAAAAGCAGTGTTTTTTTACATTCCAAACGGTTCTAATCCCAAAGCATTTTGCTGATTTAATGGCTGGTTTTGCAGGATAGAAAAAATACTAATAATTCTCTGCAAGCAGAAAATCAACAGCTATCATTTTTCAAAGGGGATTTCTATAGCTCTATCAAGTGTCCCATATAGTAAAAAGGAAAGGCAGTTCAATCCAGGGTTTGATTTTGCCTCCAGAGGCAAGAGCTTGATACACCTTTCTCTGGAACCCAAAATGCCAAATAATGCGGAGCCCTAAGGTGGCTGAGAGCCTTAAACACAACACTTAAGTGTCAAGAGTGCCCAAATCACTTGGGCCCAGGTATTCAATAACATATTCCACAACAAATTCAATGCTTAAGAGCTACTGGCACCTTTAGATACCTTCTGTCAATGTCCACGGATGGGGCACCCACAGCTTCTCTGAGACACCAGTTCCAGTGCCTCACCACTCTCACAGTAACAAATGTCTTCCTAATATCCAATCTAAACCCACACTGTCAGGTTAAAGCCCTTTCCCCTTATCTTATCACTACACGTCGTTGTGGAACGTTCCTCTCCAGCTTCCTTGCAGGCCCCTTTTAGGTTCTGAAAGGACACAATGTGGGCTGGCACTTTCCAAGTTTCTTCTTTCCTTGTCCATGAGCAAGTCAAAAACAAGCATATGCCCAAAATTTCAGGATAGCTAGTGCAGAGGGGAATCTCTGTGAAAGCAGATGGGCATATTTTCCTGGCTTGGTTGGCTGAGTGGGTTGTCATTGCACAAAAGTGTGAGCTCTTGAGCGTGAGCTAGATATGAACATGCACATCTGCATGCACAGAGGACACATCGTAATCCACGGTAAAAAGAAAGGGTCAGGTAGAATAATTTAAGCTCAAATTGCCAGCATCTTAATTTTTCACTCAAGCTTACTTCTGGGTGCTCAGGGTGTGATTGGCATTCACTGCACACAGCAGCTGCCGTGGCTACTCTGAAAGCAGCACCGAGTAAGGAACGTGGCCGTGCTCATTACCAGAGTTTCTGTGCGGTTGGAGCCCTCATGCCAGAGCCAACAGGGGTCACACAGGCATTTTTCAACACCCAAATAAATGCTCATTGAACACGTCCTGTGGCTGTTTAATTCCCAGGGGAAGTTGCACAGTGACGGTGAACTCAATACTGCAACAGTTTTGGTTTAGAGCAGGATAATTGGGAATCCTCTCTACCCGTTCCTGAAGCAAAACTACTTTGGAAACGGATTGCTGTTGAAGAATGGTGGAATCTCTTGGCCAAATCTCAGACTACAGCTGCATCCCCCAGTGATGTGCCCTGCTCTGGTGTCAGCACAGACCTGCAGGCTCAGCTTACCCGACCAGCTCAAGTGAGGTACAGACTGCTCTACATCACGGCTGTGTCACAGCTGCCCTGGCAATCTGGAAAGCAGACAAGGCTGATGAGTGTGACCCACATTCCTTTCTCAGTTCCCTTGGGTGGCTGTAGGGCTTTTTTTTTTTTTTTATTCTCCTGACAGCTGTATCAGGTATTGTACAGCCCTGATGTTTTTTTTCTAAACAAACCTAATCTGCGATTCTTGGAAGTTTTTAACAGGTCAAGGACAAAGTAGTGAATTCCCTGGAGACTGACAGCAGGGCCCTCACACAACGTTTAACTGCAATGACTCTTCAGAGGAAACAAGAGTGATGGCCTGAAGAAAACATATGGGAAGACCACACTGGGTTTTGTGCTTTCTGTTCTTCAGAGGACAGCTGGAGAGGCCAAGTAAACTCCAACACACCAAATAAAGATGTGTCAGAGAGGAATAGGGAAAGGCAAGAAGGTACCAAGTGCTCCTACTGAAGGCAAGAAATCTGAGGTATTGGAAAAACTCCTTTGATTTTATTTGGGAAATACAGGCTGGTATCAATTTAGGCCAAAGGAAGAAGAGAGCTTATTTGGGGAAGATGGTGTACATTTGTCTACACTTGCAGAGGATGTATGAGCAGACTTCACACTAACTAGTCCAGAACATGGGCATGGACACCCCATGGACACCTCACTAGCCAAGTGTCTTCATCCTGATTCCCACACATTTGCCTATTCCTACATCTTGCCTATTCTAGAAAAAAAAGCAGTGAAATGCTTGGCAAAATCAGACATACACTGAAAAAAACCCCAACCCAACCCAACCCAAACCCCTCTGCTTTTAAATAGTGTTCATAGCGTACATTGATGAGATGGTCTGTACTCCCCCCACCACACCTTCTGACATGTATCCATTGGCTTGACAAAGCAGGTAGTCACACACACTCCACATGAATGCACCCGTGGCCAGGTTGCCTTGGAAACCTTCACTGCTACCTAATATTGTTATAATTGGCAAGAAAATATAGGTTTTCTCCAGTGATTCGCAGCATGTTTCCATTTTACATAAATGCAAGCTTTCCATCTGCAGTTTTCTGAATGTTTTCTTTGCATTCTCCCCAGAAGTTTTAGAGACATTTTCTCCCCAGAATAATGAAACTGTTGTTTAAATGTTAGAACAGTTTTGTATCAGTACAGGGGGCCATACAGCAATTCCAGCTTGCCTGTGTCTGACAAGAGGGACTTCCAACATTCAGGAAAAGGAGCCCTGCAGTTCTCTCTGCTGCATTTAATTCCATGCACAGCTCTGAAGTTAGAACAGGTCAGCCCAAGGGCCCCCACACAACTCTGCTCAGGCTGCACACTCTCCCCAACACCATCTACCATCTACTTAGTCCAGCACAACTAGTAGAAACCCTGAGTAAGTTTTACTATATGAACATTTCCAGTGCAAGCAGGACAATTATGGGATGTACTCACCCCACACGTAGTCTCAAGGGAGTATGTGGAGAAGAATCTTAAATGCTCATGTAAAGGAGGGCTACATAACAGCTACAGGTGTGTCCGTGCTGCAGGTGCAGAAAGAGATGATTCAATTCTTGACACTGTGGGGCAGATAGACCCTAAATTCTGTGCTCCTTTGGAGAGCAGCAGCCTGCAGCTGCTTCTCCAGCCCAAGGCCCAGCTTGGGGCAGATGGAAACTGCGAACTCTAGTTGTCTGATGAGCAGTTTTGCCTAGAAAAGAGACAGGCAAAAATCAGACGTGCTGGAGCACTGTGTGCCAATGCGTTCAAAATTAAATTCCTGGAGGTGGCACTTGAAAAGGGTAAAACCTAAAGTAGCAATCCCCAAATGAGCAACCCGAAACACTTGGTGGTTTAAGAATGCTTTAAGTCAAGCTGAAAAGAAGCTTTCCTTGGAAAAGAAAATGAGAACTAATTCCAGTTAGCCCGCACCAAATGCTGTGCCTCTCCACAGTAACGGCAATACCGAATTTCACCGTGATGGAATCCTTCAAGTTTGAAGTCCCACAGCCACTTAAAACCTCCTCCAAAAGCAGTGTAGAGGCCCTCAGGTAAGTCCTAGCATTGGTGTAGGCACTCCCTTCAGCTGCAGGAAGTGCCCTGAGCACCCTTTCCTGGGGCTGCTGCCTCACCTGGGTGTCCAGCCCACGCAGTGGCTGCCACAGCAGAGTCAGCAGAGCCGGGGGGCTTCTGATCGTGTCATCCTGCTCCGGAAAAATTAGTGAACCCAGCTTCAGCTGATACCAAGCTACATAAAGGGCAGTTTTGGTAAAACTAAAGCAATGTAAGTCTCTGACATATGAGTCCAGATTGCTAAGTTAAAACTGTAGTAAATCAGATGTAGCAAGACTAGAAACTGGGTTTTCCATGGATTTTGGGGGAAAAGACAAGAGTTTTTTCTGTGCCTGTGTGGTGCAGCTGTTCTTTGGTTTTGATTACAGCCTCAAACAAGTCTATTGAAACCGAAATTATGTTTTTTTAAATGTAAAAGAATTGACTTGTATTTTAGCAAGAGAAGAAACCTCAAATGAATTAATTTCAACATTTTTAAAATTACATCTGCAATGGTTTTTGGAGGACATGCTTCCACAAATCATGTGCTTTAGTCAAATGCAATTAAGTGTTCGTGCAAGGCATTGATGGCTTTTTTTCCTGTCTATCTGCACCATGTCAGTGGAATTCAGGAGGTGCAGTAGTTACCTTAACTCTCTTCAAAAGCACTTCAGACTTGTGTTTCCAAAAAGAACCTAAAGGCTAATTTTTAAATGTTTAACATACATATTTAGGATTGTATTCTTCAAAGGATCTCAGGGCTTTTGATGAGAGGTGGAAACGAATGCTAGGTTTTGAAAAGAACTCACAACTCTCAGTGAGATACTCAAGTTTCCAGCATTCTCACTCTTCAAAACACCTGGGTATATGACTTCTAGATCAGCATTGGCACATTTGGCAAATCTGTCTTGAAAACTTTGGTTTTGGTCAAGTAGAGCTGCTGCAGAACAAAATCAGCTAAACTACAGGATCTGCATTTGTGCTCATGAGAAGTTTAATAAAAAAAAAAAAGACGAAATGAACAAAATAAACGTTAATAACTCACTAGGTGTCACTCGGTATTCATCCTCTCTAAATGTCAGGCTATTTATTAGGGTGTCTGCCTAACACTTCAAACCACATATCAATGTATGTGCTATTTTTGCAAGTGCTCTGAAGTATAGTGAGCCCATTCAGGTTGAAAGAAAAACAGCCTAAATGTACCATCATGTAAAACTTGCACTAGTCCTGGCAAAACACCTCTTTGGTTCACCCTGCTTTTAATTTTGATGCGTCTCCAAGATTCCCAACTTTGCAAGCAGAAAGAAAACCCCAAAAGGTAAAATGCCAGAGGTGAGAGTTTTCAGAAAAACCCAGGCTTATGAGACTGGAAATTAAATTCTTCTGTGGAGAAATTGGGCACTGACCCAAATGATTCAGTAGTGCGTTTTTTTAGATAGAAGGGCTCCTAAATCAAACCTTTCTTGAACACAGACCAGCAGAAGTTGAACTAAAACCTAATTTTCCATGATCCAAGAGGACAGTCACATGGCATTTCAAAACATTTTGGACCATCTCATACCTTCAATTTTTAAGACTAGAGCAACACAATTCTGTTCACATGGAAGACATCTAGATTTATTATTTTTACTAAATTTCTTGGAAATCTCTTGTCCTGTGGAAATCAGTTGGCTTTACTGTAATCTCAGACACTAGTCTAACATTCTTATTGATTTGAAGTACTGATGATGTGGCCTTGTAAAACCTGAAAGAAAGTATGATAGTTGGGACATATTTTCTCCTGCTGAGAATGTCAATGTTTAATTCATCAGAAAATTTCTCTTATACTTCTATGATTTTTCTTGGTGTTGCTGCATTGTTATTTAGGGGCATGGAATTTTTCTTCCTTCAACCCTCCTTCTGTTCTCATATTCTTTACCTTTCTGATCAGAGCAAAATGCTGGGCAGATGATACACAGCAGAAGCAAAACATTCTGATGGACCAGCTGTTTCCTTAAACAATATTGTTTTAGGAAACATGCCAGTTTAGATAGGAAAGAAACCATCTGACATAGAATAAAATACCGAGCTTTTTATTACTGCCTTTTTTTTCAGGTCTCAATTTCCTATTTCATTCCCACTTTTATATGCCAGCCCATCATTTTGAGTCCTGCATCTTATGATATATGCAACATATTTTTATTTATTGTTTTCCTTCAATCCAGTAATGTTACCAATGATTTCAGTGTGGATATTTCACTAGCCTCTACCTAGAGTTGTACTCAGCAAACAATAGCCATTTCAGTGAGGTGGCACACGGGAAAGTAAGACACTTGCCCTGACCTGTTGTAAATAGCTAGAGAAATGTCGTATCACAGTCACAAATACCGTAACAGAGGTTATAGCTGCAGAAACACAAAGATGTAACGCACCCTCTCCCTTCCCCTTTTTTTGTAGTAAAAGCTATCGAACTGCTAACCTGGGCTGGCTGCGTGCCGCAGTGATTTCGGCAGGAAAGCAGCGCCTGGCTGCAGCAGGTTCTACGTGAAGGGAAGCAGAGGAAGGTTTGATACTCAGCAGATGGCACAGACGGGCGCTGTGCCAGCCCAGGGGCACTACCTGGTGCGCCTACGGGATCGCTTGCTGCATTTGTTAACGAGCTGGGAGCGAGAGACAGCTTTGTTTTACTCTCCTTTCTCTTCCCCCTCTATGTGATTTTGCTTTCAGCCACCAGACAACAGCAGTGCTCTTCTCCGGAGTGTGAAAGATTCAGCAATAAAAGGAGCCCAGGAAAAAAAAAAAACAAAACCAAGAAGAGGAGGAATCTGTTGTTTTTCTGTAACAACTGGTCAGTTCAAACCTCCAACCTCTCAGCCTCTGGTGCTTGCTAATAACTCTGTTTACTCGGAGCCAGACCACCGTGGGGTTTTTGGACCACAGACCGGGCTGGCACCGTGTAAGTGTGTAAAGAAGCAGAATGTATCATTGTCATGATTTTGTTGCTTTCCCCCATGCTTTTAAGAGTTGATAACAAGGAACTCAGAGGCAGCTCAGCTGGCCTGAGAGATGTCTCTGCATGAGCAAAGGAATGGCTCTGCTCAAAGAGCAGGCACAAGTTATTTCTCCCAATCTATAAATAAGTGCCATGGTAATGAAAAAATAGCATTTACCCTTGCACCTTCTCCCTTTGTTTTTTCTCAGGACTTTGCCTTCCCATATCTTCCATGGTGCAGACCTGGAGCACATTCTCAGGACAGCATGGTCTGAATGGCAAAGTAGTGAGGTGTTTTTTTTTTCCCCATCTGTATATTTGGGCCTTCCCAAGCTAGGGCTAAACGTAGGCCTGGGCATTTATTCTATCAATGTGTCAGCCAAAATTTAGGGCTCTAGTATGTGCAGTTCATGTAGTTGTGGAAGAAGTCTCTTGTGTGCACTTTGAAAATGAGGAATTCTTGAAAAACCATCTACAAAAAGTCCTCATAGATTTCTTGGGTAAGTCTGATGTGAATTTTAGAGATGACACAACTGACATCCATCACCCTTAGACTGAACATGTGGAGAAAAAGTAAGTAAATCTTTTCTCCTCCCCATTGATGTGGTTCAATGTAGCATTTTTCTCTACCCTTTTCGTCAGCCATAATGTAGGACACCAACAAAACTACCTTCTACTCCAATACAGCTCAGCAAGAGTAAATCTTTTCTCTTGGGAAGGTTTGCAGCAAAGCAATAGAGAATTTCAGGGCAAGTCTAAGCTAAATTGACTCAAGCTGCCTCAGAGACATTTACCTAAATCACCCTTCTTGTAGTGCAGGCACAACTATCTTTCATTTTCACAAGCACTAAAAAGAAAACAGAATCTTTGAATTCACTTCTTCACAAATAAAGAGATGTTGGAAAGCAAACTTAAGTTAACCACTTGAAAAATACTTTCCTACAACTATAATTCAAAATAACAATGAAAGAAAGGAAAACGAAAGAAAAAGGAAAAGAAGGGTTTTATATTAAATTGCATTAACCAGTAATCTAATAATCAGCCAATTGAATTTCTTTGTGAATAAACCCTGCTATGCAGTGGCACCCGACATGCAATAGCTTGATACTTTTTAGTAACTGGGTCTTTGCCCTCTCATTATAAAATAAAACATATGGTATTTTAAAGTAAAGGATAATGTCAGGTTTGATAACATGAGGTAATTAGTAGCTGTGTTTTAATACTGTGAAAGCATCATTCAGGTTTCCTGTCTTGATAAAAACTAAATCCTTTTTGTCACACAAGGAAATACTCATTGTTTCAAGACTTTTGTAACAAAAGTGATACAGACATTAAGTCAGAGGCATGAAAGATTATTCATGTTCAACTTTAAAATCAGCCACATCCAAAATATTATCTTTCAATTTGCATTTCTTTTGATCCACTAGGCTTGAACAGAGACAAGAGAGGAAATTAAGTCAAAGACAATTCCCTTCCAATTAAACTCTTGTAGAGACAGAAGGATTAACCCTCTCCCCTGTTCTATCCAGACTGTGAGCCCTGCAGCTCCTGAGGGAAACACTGTAGGGTGGCAAATCGTACAGGCTTATGGGGAGGAGGTATCTCCCATGGCCGTGGCTCCAATCATCCCTGCTGGATGCAGGTCACCAGTGATGAATTCCTCTGGAGCAGCATGGAATAGTCCTTGCACTGTCATACAACCCATTTGTGCTCAAAATGCCCCCCACACACAGCAGTGGGACATGAAAAGTTATTCCAGCACTGAGATATTGTGGGCTTCACCTGACCTTTTCTGAAGGGGGAATCAGGGAAGGGGAAAGGAACCTCTTCAACAGTGTCCCCTTGGGTTGGAGCTTTCGGTGAATCTACCAGTGCCAGCAGGCTGTGGGGTAAGGGACTCTGAGCCTTCCCTTCATCCTCCCTCCAGCACACAGCTTTGGTGCATCACTTATTATCTAATTCAACTGGTTTTGGGAGGTAGGGCTTGAAGATGGAGACCGTTTGGCAGAGACATCTGTGCAGCCTGTGACAAAGTGTATGCCACGGTCATCTTTTGCAAAAAAAGTATGGTCTTCTGCTAAAACAAGAAGGGGTTAAGCTGTCTATGCAGCTGATGCATGGTAGGATTTAAAACTGTCAGCAGTAAAACCCACATCATTCATATCTGTATGTGCATTAGGATTTAAATATGGATGCCAAAAATGAAAATGCAGCTTTCTGAAGAAAGGAAGAACACAGTTCCTAATATAGATAAATTCTCCCATTTCTGGAAGAAATTGAGAGAATTAGCAGCACCTGCAAAGGCAGAAAACAAGAAAAGAAAAAGAATCATGGATAATTAATACTCAGAAGGCAAAGACATCTTTCATAGAAAAACATAATGGGCCAGAAATTCAGCTGCTGTACATTTGCAGATTTACATCACCCGAGGAATGTGATCCAGTATGATTTAACGTTCTTCTTATGTTACCTGGGAGATAAACGATTCAAAATACAGAGAGAACTTAACATGCATTATCTGTCATCTTTTGTTGATTAATAATTTCAGATGTTGCTACTATTATTTAATATAGACAGTCATTACACACTAAATTAAAATACAACAAAACATTAAATGCAGCGAAGCATTACTTAAGCATAATCTCTTAAAACCCAAGTAAATGAAGCAAATAAATTTTAAAGGTTATTTAGGGGAGCCGAAGTTGCAAGAATGAAATCACCAAATTATCTGCTTCTTGGACGGCTACAGGACAGGGTGGAGATAGAGGCAGAGTTTCCAATTTTGCTCTCACAGATCACCCTGAAACACTGTGCTGGGGTGAGAACATCCTGTTATCTTCTTACTGTTTAGGTGGAACAGCATGATTCTACCCCCAGTTTTCTAAGTGTGTGTGCTTGCATGGTTGCACAATGCCTGTCTGGAAAGGTTCCTCTTAACAGCATTTGAGTTGCTTGCCTGGTTTCCACTGAGTTGGAAGGGAGAATAGAAATCTCACAGATGAGTTGGAGCAAACTGTGAAAAATGGGGCTAAGTAGAAGGGTTCAGCAATCCCCCATGCCCTGCGTCCTGCCAAGCAACTGGGCAGCCACTTGGCAGCCACTGGGCAGCTTAGCACAAGCCTCAAAATGTGCCATCTCCTTCCCGAGTAACCATTTGCAGAGAGGTAGAATTAGGGACAGGAAGCTGAGGAGAGGGAAAAAAGGAGTTAGGGAGACACAGAACAACTGAAGCAAGTCTGGGGAGGAGAGTGAGAAGTGATGGGGAGGATCCCTTTCAGCACAGAAACCTTAAGAGCCTGGCAAGTAAAGAAACTAATAGATATGTTTTTGGGGGAAACGCATCAAATTAACTGGAAACATTCTTCTCTATGCCATTTTCCTTAGCAGGACAATTGTCTGCAAGGGACACAGCCACAGGATGGCCAAACTTGCTTGGGTTCTCCAAACATTAGTGCCATGATAACTACTGGAAAATTAGCATCCAGCCTTGCATTACCTCTCTACTGTGAAACAGCCACATCCCACACCACAGAAGGTCTCTACAGCAAAGGAAAATGCTTAACATTAAGGAATGCAAAGTCCTACATCAGTCTTATAGATTGCAAAACTTGTGCATACACCAATAGGTATAAATACAATGTACTAAAATCAGTGTAACCAAAAGATCACGTTTTCCTTCTTTCTGAGCTGAACTATGAAGTTTCAATTGAGTCTAGAAAAGATGGAGCTCTGGCCATAGGAAGAAGAAGAAGTAGCAGACTTACACTAAAGTGTAGCGTCAACGTTTTTGGGGAGACTATACAGTTGTCAGCCTTTCTCCTTCCTCATTAAGCGTGCTAGGCAGTGACACAAACAGTGTCTGATACCACTGCAGGTACTCAGGGTGGTTTACAGCAGATTTGAAAAACCCAGAAGATACCTGGGATCTAATTCCCACACAAAAGGGAATGCCAGCATTAGCCAGCAGGAAAAGATGAATGTAAAAATAATTAGTGATAACATAAAATAGCTTCTACCTGTGAACAGCAGGAAAACACATGCTGCAACTAGAGCTGCACGACTGATTGATTTTAGGGGTTTGTTGGCCGTCTGAAAACCAAACATACCTAACAGATAGATTTTGGATAGTTCAACACAGCTAATGTATCCTATGACCCAAGAGGTTCCACTATGTGGATTTCCCAAAGTCTAATACAGCATGAATTTGGAAGGCCTTCCCTCAGCAGGGCAGTTGTTTTCTATCTGGACACCTATTTTCAGAAAATTCACACGAGCAACCATGGGACTTTTGAGTTGCATCTAGGCACTGGGTTTAATTGTAGTTAAGGGGGGACAGACACAAGCATACATGCACACAAATGTGTGACAAGAGGAGGCAACAAATGTCTCTCTCTCTCTCTCTCTGGATCCAGACTGTATTTTTTACAGGAGGAGATAAATTAGACCACTATTTTGTCAGCCAGTCACAGATACTAAGCTTGTGCACCCCACACTGCTGAGCAGTATTTGGGTAAGAAAACTCTTCCCCATTCACCCACATGAAAATATATGTCTTGCAGTAGGGTTGAATTACCTCGAGAAAAGAACTACCCGGACTCTACCCTATTGTATCCCCTTTGTATCTCCCAAACAGGATTGCTTTCTCCTCAGAAGAATAAATGAAGAAGTTAGGTGAAGGGAAAATTGGGCATCCTTTCCTCTAAGCATTCAACAAACCACCAGTGAATAATAAGCAGGTCCCTTTCTTTTCCATCACAGCAGCTGTGGACACTAACAGACAACAAGTTGATTGTGTCAACATATTCTGGGAAAGTTTCCCAAATACTGTGTTGCTCTGTTGGCCCAGTGGTCAGAAAAAAACCAAACTCGAAACAACAAACCAAGAACAAATAAAGATAACCTTTTTTAAAAATAGAGACAATGTGGGGAAGCAGAACTTCTTTTTTCCTCCCTCAAAACCACTATGAAATAGGCCTTCTGTTCATTTATCATAGTACAAGCAGAGTTTCTTCCTAAAACGTCTCCTCTCCAGTTAGGACAGCAAATTTCCACAGAGAGACAATGCTACAAGAGCTGTTGAGATAGAGACATGTATAAACACACGAAAAAAAACCACTCTGACTTGCTCATTACAGGAGAAAGATGTAACACAGGCACTTGTCAGACAGTGACCACTGTTCAGCTGCTGTCCTCCAGAGTGCAAACTTGCATGACAAAGCACTCAAGAACCCCCTTTTGGGACAATTCCTGCTCAGAGCTGATGAGATGTTGCCAATTCTGCAGCTACCACAGGGATTTTTTCAGAGAGGAAACTTACATAAGTTTTAGGGCAGCAATTCCTTTTTGCCTTGCTATACAAATTTCCAGTAGTTAATGTAACCACAATCTAATGTGAGGATGAATTACCTTTTCCCTTGGAACAAAAGAACTTGTTTCAAAAACCAATAGCCTGGACTGTTCTCTGCATCTCTGTTTTTAAAAAGTGTCACTTCCACCTCAGTAAGCAGGCAAGACACATGCAAATATCTTCTGCTTTGTTCTCTTAAACCTGATGATCTTTGCAGAGAGACAGAAGGGTGCCTGCTTCTCTTCTCAGAGAAACAATACCTACCTATTGTTTATTTCCAGGCCTTAGAAATAATTTGAGTAGCTAATTCACACTTCCATCCAAGACCATGGAGGAGCATAACCTCTGACCATGCCTGAGGGCACAGCATAAAGGCACATGTAAGAGGTGGGGTTTTTGACAAGAGTAGCATAAAATTAAGAGTTAGCTATTAGCCTTTACGTATGCAGAATGCTTATTTCCCAAGTAGGTTCAAACCCATGAAAAAAGAAAGATGTCTCTGTCCCCAGGAGGGTGGAACAGAAAGGCTGTACAGTGGAGGAAAAAAGGCTGGTGACAAGGGATCTTGGGATGCTGCACAGCTGCTGCGACTTTCTTCTTTTCCAGTGTGAAATGTCATGACACACGCGGGAGCCACATCTAGCCATCAATATTTATAAATCCCAGAAACTACCAACTTGCTTTGGAGAGCAGATTTTTATATACAGTGCAACTCCAGCAGACAATAAGACAAGCTCGATACCAAACTAATGAGAAATGAGATGAAGTTAATACACTGTAAGCCTTGGCTAAATCTGTTTGTCCTATTTATTCATTGCCTTCTTGATCTGGAACCTCAAAATAAGAAATCTGGCCTACTCACCATTATTGCTTATTTAATCCTCCGAAGTCTATGAATAATGAGACAAAAATATCTGTGCCCATTGTAGAAAGAAGAAATATAAATAGAGATGAAATATTCTGTCTAGAGCAGTCACTTGTAGAACAAATGTCCCCATTTCTCCTGCATTAGAAAATATAAAAGAAATTCTCTTTCTTAAAAATTTAAAAGACTGTAAATATAAACGTCAACCAGCACCAAATTGATCATTATCTAAATTGAGACAGAAAACTATTATCATTTGTGTAGGAATACTTGGTCTGATAGGAGCTGCATGGCAACTCCCATAGCCAGGCCACAGCTTGGACAGTGAGATACTGATCTGAAGCTCAGCATTTCTTTATTCAATATCTGCCATCTTCACGCGTATGACAGAATTTATCCTTCTTACAAATCTGCCTAGTGAGTCAACATTTTAATGCCTCTTTCAAACGGAGGAAATATAAATGAAGAGTGATTAAGTGTCTTGCCAAGTATTGCAGGAAGAAAGACTTCACACAGGAAAGATGTTGAGGAAACTGCTCTTATTTCACTAGTTTACCAGGGGGAAAAATTAGATACATATGTATTAAATCAATAGCTCTTTAGGTGAAATTCTTAGGTGAAAATTTTCCAGGAGAGCACCTGGGCAGAAATGAAAATAGCAAAAATTTGGGCTTGAATGAATGATCCCTACAACTATAACACGCTTTAAATGAAAGTCTAGCTAATGCTATGTCCTGTCTAGCCCTGGCTCCATATACTTTTATATGGTGTGAAGTTTGGTCTGGAAAACTTTCATTTACACATATACTAATGCCTGAAATGGAGCCTGAAGAGCTGACAATATTTCAGCTAGCAAAGACTATAAACCCTGTTATTAGAGATTCCCAAAGTAAAGCAGCCTCGGGTTGACAAAAACGTTTTGTTCTGCTTGAAAGGAAAGCCTATTCTAGTGGTCATCAGAGCACTCTTTTTCTTTGCTTGCAAAAATATGTTATTTCCTTACAGCAAAGATCCAATACACCTCAGTGATGATCAAAGTTGCAAAGAGGAGTTATCTTCTTGCTCTGGGCTTAGAACAGGCTGCAGGACAAAAAGGCAACACCCATGTGAGAAAGAGAGAAGAAAACTGCTGTAAGATTCTAAGGAACCTGGTGATGTATTAACCCAGAAAGTCTCCATCCATGCTCTTCTTCAGCTTGCCCCGCCTCATACCTGTCTCAACAACTCTCAGAAGGCTGTCATGAAGTAAAATGGAGAGGCCCCTTGTGAGAAAAGGATTCAGGTTGGGGTGAGGGGAATGAGAAAGAAGGGAAGACCTCCAAGGAAAAAGAAAGGCAAAACGACTGAGTGATTCTGAAGATGGAGCCCTTAATCTCACTGAAAGACAACATACAGCAGACACTGCTCAGCTTGCTAGGGCCCAAGCTTAGGCTGTTTTCAGCCCCGTGTTTTTCTAGGAGAGTGAGGAGTTCGGCACATATTGCAACTCTTCCACTGATTAACACTGCTCTGCTGGATGTGCCAATGGAACACCTCCCACATGGCTCAATTAAAACACACAACTACCTCGATTCAGGCACTGCCCCTCTGTGGAAAGTGAACCCCAACCACAAGCTTGCCCTGGGTGCTCTGGAGGGCAGAACAGATGCTAGACTAATCTGCAATGTGCTAACACACTGCCTAATTCTTTGCTCTAGCACCAGTCAGGAACCCTCCTGAATGCAGGTGCTCTTAATCTGTATCTTCTACTCTAGCTCCAGTTTCCTCTATGCTTTTGTAGCAGGCATTCCCTGTTTCTTGGTCTGAAATGTCTCAATGTACCATCAGAGAAAGCGGCTGCCCTGCAGTTCTCTCCAGCCTAATCAAACCAGTGCAAATGCCAAACTAGGAGAACATTTTGGGTGCTGAGATACAAAGAAGAGACAGCGGCCTGAAGACAAAATAAACCACTTACTAAATCTGCCTTCCTGAGATGGGTCATCTTGCACTGAGGAACAAAGTTTACAGCTTTCCTTTTTCTTTTTCCTAGTGCATCAAGGCATTTCCCTTTTTAAGTAGTCTCTGCTCTTTCTCATCACGCACACACGTTTCCCACCTCTCTGAGAGAAAGGGCTGCCACAGAAGAAAAGTTGCAATCATTGAAATCCCACCTGCAAAGACTGCAACATCCAGTGCCATCCTGTGCAAGCCCAGCAGGTAGAAATGAGACTGTCATGATTCAACTGAATGTTTGAGCCCTAATCCATTCATGCTGCTGATAAAAGTAAAGCCAGCTGGGATCAGGCTGTCAAAGAAAAAGGCCAGTCTTTTAACTCGGATATTTAAACCAGATTTAAAATAAACATGCAGCCTGGCTAAATTCTTTCAGAGGACAGACAAGGGTAGGACAATGAATAATTGACTTCTTCTCTCTACCTGGCATTAAACTATGTGACACAGGGAACAGTCAGAGGACTAAGCAGATTTGCAACCTGGAGCAGAATGGATTCAGAAGCTCCAGGATGCTTTGGGACTGAAAACCCTTTATAGCTCCAGTCTTCTTGGCCAGAGAGAAAAAGGAAAGGGGCACTCTATGTCCTGCAGTTTAGTTAAACTGGTTTTTCTGTGCTTGAGTCTGCAGCTAGGGATCAAGAAGTTGGATGGATCTCCTAAGGGCTGTGTATTAAGAATTGAGTGCCAGGGGCTCTGAAAACCTCCACGCTGAGACTGTCAACTTCTCTGCAGGTGGAAGTGCTGAATGTCATGTGAAAGAAAGCTAAGAAATACCGAAGGAACACTAAACGAGCTGCCCAAGGAAGTCTTCCAAACAGGCATCCCTGCAGTTGTCCCAGGATTTCCCCCATCTCTTGCCACCTCTAAGAACTGGAACTGTCTTTGTGCTCTACTCCAGACCTTTCTATTGAAGCCAAAACTTGTTGCACATGCAAGTGGCAAACTAAACTATCCACCTCATTGGTTGACCGGCAGATCAGGAGAGTCTTCTCCCATAAAAGGCAAAATGATCTCAAAGAAAACAAGATGGTTCTTACTACCTGCTTTAAACACCACTGGAATGTGAAATGAAACCAGTTTCTTGCTAGACAGCTTCAAGTCCAGACCTGACATTATGGAACAGTAACCAAACAACCAGCAGCACTCAGAGTAGTCAATTAAAGCATTACTAACAGTTTCTTTTCTCTTCTAAGCCAAGTGGAAAGAAAGTGCCACAGAGTTGCCAATGATATATTTAGCAGCGAGTATCATCTCAATAAAACACAAACCTTTCCCAATTAAGAAACACAGTCCCCAGCGAAGCTCAGCACAGATCTCATGGAGCTCTCTGCATTGGTATGAGCCAAGTGCTGGTCGGGGCTCATATCAAGCCAACTGCTACACCCAGCAGTGTCTCAGTGCCCCCAAACCAAAATCTGAGCATTAAACTAATTAGCAGTATGCTAGTGCTTTTATACAGCCCCTGCAACCAGCAGGATAAAAGATAAATAAGTTGTTAGCCTATCCTAAAGGCTTCCAGACTATTTATTTATAGACTCATTTATAGGTGCCCTTCACAGAAGCATCTGACCTTTTCATAATGATTACTGAACCTCTCCCATAAAGTCTGTGCATAATGAGACAGCATTATAGTGCCCATTTTAAAGAGATGAGAACATGGACTGAAAGCAAGTAAATGAAATGATTTGGTTGTGGATGCAAGCTGTTCCACAGACACGTGCCAAACAAAGGCATTATTGCTCTACCACATCTCCTTTAAAAGCCATTCAGACTGGGCTGGTGCTGCTGGAAGAATTTTGTAAGGCTGTAACAGCTACAGATCAGCACTGGACTCAGAAAACAGTCCAAAAATGCTCACAGACAAGCCGTCCCATCAAACACCAGCAGCACCTTCTGATTACTGTTCCTCTTTGTGGAATGGATCTATGAGTGACAAACCCACACTTTTGAGGCTGTCTTTTCTTGCAGTCTCCTAAATTGCTCTTGGTGTACCTCTCAGGGTAGGCCAAGGTTTCCTCTGTCTGGAAATTAAGGCACATTGAAGAGTCAGAGCAAAGCCTCATTTCAGCCCTTCAAACAAACCCATCACTCGCAATATTTACCTTTCATTTGCTATCAGTGATACAGAGGTTGCTGTACTGACATTTGCCTGTAAGTACCAACTGCAAGTTTGATTCCTTTCTGCACTGCCATTCTGGGAAGTTTCCAGGTTGGTTTTTTTTTATCCCCACAAATGAAGATGCCATCTTGTCACCAAAACAAATGCAAAGAAGCTACGGCTAGAGCTGCATCTGGGTGACAAATTGAACCTCTCAGTTTCTAGAGGATTGCTGGTTTGAAGCCTGTATCCCAGGGCATGGAAAATCACCTAGTGAAACCAAAGATGTGGGAAAACTCGGTGACTTTCATTATCAGAAAAGGAGAGACTTCAGATCAGCTGCAAACTAAGCACTGTCATGTCCTAACTTTGTGCTTTTTGCCACAGAAGCAACTGACACCTCTGCTAAAAATTCTGCAGGAAATATAAGAAACATAAGGGAACACCCTAAAAAATCATTCCGTCTTGATGTTTATACCGGAGTACTTTCTGTTCAAATACAGATTAAAAAACTCAAAACAACAAACAAGCCTTAAAGTATCTCCACTGGTGAGGAGCAGAAGTATCAGCATAAGATGTCTCTCCCCTGAAGGTAATTTGGATAGCAAGTCCATGGAAATGTCCTTAATCCTACTCTTGCCCAATGTTGAAGGGATGCACTACTGAGGAACATATTTTTCTCTTTCGCTGTTGTTCAACAACCTCTTTTCCTATACACAGGATCATAAAACACTGGAGGTAGGTAAATCTGACCCACTTCTTTTCACATCAAAACAGCTTCCAGAAGAACATGAAATATCCTCTCACCTCTCATGTCCCAGAGTGCCACATTTGAGGCATCTAAGGATTGAGCAGCAATGATGTTACAGAAACTCGCCCAGACAGCAAAGAATAATCCCAGCAAAACACACCACTCATCTTGAGGGCAAACACTTTTATGAAGAATTTCATGACCTCGTGGGGAACTATCGCTCTGTCCCCATACAGTATGTACAAGTTATGAATGGATATTTATCTTCCAAAGGAAAGAACAAGAAGAATAAGTGTACAGTCTAAGAAACTGAGAAGATAATTACTTTTGAGGTATAACCAGGTGATCACAAGCACTTTTGAAAGGATGCCTTCTGCGATATGCCACGCTTTCCCTAAAAATGCCAGGCCCTCTCAGGTGTCCCATACAGTCAACATGGCAAATTCATGACGATGCTGACTGAAACTAGAGGCAGGGGTAAGAAAACAGGAGTGAGTCAGTACTGCAAATGACCAGTTTTTAAAGACATATTTGAATATTCAGGAGGTTGTTTTCTGATCAGTGCTTCTTGTTACTGCAAATAGTACTTTTCTTGAAATTGAAATTCTATGTTTGAAACTCAAAATTTCAGTGATTTAGGTCAAATAAAATTCTTTCAACACCCTGGGGTTGTCTTTTCATCAATAAGAGCAACCAGAGTTTTAATTACCTTTTGTTTCCTTTTTTGTTCTATAAAGCAAAATGAAAAAAACAAACCATGTTATTCATACAGTTTTGTTCTACATTAAGGCTTTGTACTAATGAACTATTTAGGAGTTGGGATTTCTATCCCAAATGGTTAATGATTTAATTTTATACTGTAGTATTCTATATGAAACAATTCCTAAGGGCATCACTGTACAGGTAACTCCAGACATCTACCACATCCAGACTCAATCACATTAAACAAAGCAAATTTTCAAGTAGTAGCTCAAAAGCTACATACAGGACACAGCCCTCACCTTACATTTCAGCCTGGTGTCAGTGAGAGAAACAGCACCATCATGTTGTGTTACATTATATGGTCCATAAAGTATTTGGTTTTATTGCTTTTCTCCTTTGATACTTTGGAGAAAGATAAGGGTAAGAGAGGGACACAGATAAAGCAGTTTTGTTGTATGTGCACTCACTAGGTTACACAAAAATTCAGTGCTTGCTTTCAGCTTTATTATTTTTTTTTTTTTTAAATAGGAAGAACCTTGTAGGAGACATGGAAACTGTCAGGATTATTTGTTCAATTGTGTTGTGGTTTAGCAAGACCTGGTTTTTGGTAGCGGGGGTGCTGCAGGGGTGGCTTCTGTGAGAGGCTGCTAGAAGCCCCACCACCATGTCCTGCAGGGCCAGTGTCTGGCTGGCTGCAAAGATGGACATGCCGCAGGCCAATTAGAAGTGGTAACGCCTCTGTGATAACATATTTAAGAAGGAATTCAAAACAATTCTGGTTGCGCAGCTAAAAATTGCAGCCAGGGAGGAGGAGGATGTGAGCTAAAAGACCAACATGGAGAAGCACCCAGGCCAGGTCGGAAGAAGTTACAGCAGGGCCGGAGTCGAGATTCCTCTGCAGCTGGGGGTGAGACCATGGTGAGACGGGATGTCCCCTCTTGTAGCCCATGGAGGAGCACGGGAATGCAGAGCCCCCTTTGCAGAGGTTGGAGCAGGGGGTGCCTAAAGACTGCGGCCTGTGGAGGAGTGACCCACGCCGCAGCAGTTTGAGGGCCGCTGCTGCCCGTGGGATGGACTTTGGACTTCACTTTCCAAAAGGGGACCCATCATTCAGCAGGGGAAGACGCAAGTCCTTGAAAATATGAAGACCTGGCCTAACCTTAAAAAACCCCCTAATTCTCTGTCTCCCTGCGTCATTTGGGTAGGAGGGAAGCAGGGAGGGGGAAGTGAGGGGAGGGGAAAAAAAGGTACTTTTTCCCACAGCTCATATTTCTTCTCAATTTTTCTTATTTTTCTGGTACTATAATAAATGTAGTTTCGTATTTTCATGTAGTTTGCCTGTTTTGCCTGTGGTTTTCTCTCAAATTTGTTTTTTTAATCACAAACCTTATGGACGCTTTGAATATTTTTTTTTTTTTCTTCCTTCCTTCTCCTCTGTCCGGCTGCAAGAAGGGGGAGGAAGTCCGCGAGCTTGGGTAGTTCCTGGCCTCTGGCCAGGCTCAAAACCAAAACAAATTGACATGGTGCCTCTTAGGCTAGTTTCCAGTTTTAGACTTATCATTTTGGAAAATAAAGATTAGACTGTCTCCAGAAAACAGTGGATGTGCTAAGCCACCTTGTAATGCCTGCAGAAATGGAGGAACTAATGAAGGAAAAAAAATATCTTCACTATCTAGACCTGGTCACAAGTGCACCCTTGCCAGGATACTTAATGAATATTTTGTTGCTTTGTGCTTTTTGCTAGATACCTGCCCTCCAAAAACTGCAGATTCTAGAAAGGCTCTCCAAGCACAAGAGATTATGCTGTAACAAGCAATATTATAACTAAAGGGCAGGAAGCCCTGCAGAGAGGTGTTTAAGATGTCTGGATCTGGCTTTGGGTGACGTGCTATAGTGGTTTAAGGGTTACAGTGGCAGTGCTGGGTGGACGGTTGGACTCGATAATCCTAAAAGTCACTTCCAACCTTGATGTGTCTTAAGGGGCATCAAGCCCAGCATCGCCAGCCGGGCAAGGGAGAGGATTGTCCTGCTCTGCTCTGCACTGGGGCCTCGAGTGCTGGGGGCAGCTTTGGGTGCCATGATATAAAAAAGACAGAAAACTGTTGGAAATTGACCAAAGGAGGGCCATGGTGAAGAGCCTGGAAGGGAAGCCAGAGGAAGAGCAGCTGAAGTCACTTGGTCTATTCAGCCTGGAGAGAAGGAGGCTGAGGGGAGACCTCATTGCAGTTACAGCTTTCTTGTGAGGGGAAGAGGAGGGGCAGGCACTGATCTCTTCACTCTCGTGACTAGTGACAGGACTTGAGGGGATGACATGAAATTGTGTCAGGGAACGTTTAGCATGGATATTAGGAAAAGGTTCTTCACCCAGAGGGTGATTGGGCGCTGGAACCGGCTCCTCAGGGAAGTGGTCACAGCACCAAGTCTGACAGATGTCTAGAAATATTTGGACAATATTCTCAGGCACAGGGTGTGACTCCTGGGGTTGTCCCATGCAGAGGCAGGAGTAGGACTTTGGTGGTCCTAGTGGGTCTCTTTAAACTCAAATATTCTATGATTCTGTAATTAAAAGATCAAAAATATTTTTGATGGGTCTTAAAGGGTATTTATTCTGCAAAGAAAGACTTTTTGTACATCTAAACCTTGCTCTTTTTCATTTACCTTAGAGAGGTAGTGTTTTGCTCCAGTTGAGATAAGAACCTGCATGTGGAAAGTGGTGTAGAAAAGGGATGAAGCAAAGCAAACCCAACATTTTCTACTTACTGAACTTCCAGTAAAAACCTTTAAGCAGCAATAGCTGGTCTCCTGAGACAAGGAAGTCCTGGCTAAATCGTTACTGAGTAGAGCTGACCTGAGCTGCTATCACACAGCAGCACTGCAAGCAGCACATCTGGAAGTGGACATGTATACGGTCTGAATTCGCTACACATTGCTCAATTCTGTGACAATCCCCTTACCTCCATCTCAGCCAGCAACACACAGAGGTGCCAACTAACCTTTGCTTTTCCTTTGAGAGATGTGCTCCTTCTCTTTTCCTCTAAGGTGCTTGCTGTAAGAGCTGCGGGCATCTGGGCTCACTGTGGGAAACATGGATCTGTGCTGCACAAAAAAAAACAGGATGAAGACTAGTAATGGCACAGTGTAAGACCTCTTGTGTTCAATGCAAGGGATTTATAGGGGGTGAGGAAAGCTTCAACTGTGGTCCCACAGTACAGCATCAGACCCACCCCTCCAAACCAGGCTTGATAAACTGCAGTACTAGCTACCCTTGCTAAAAGGTTGGGTGAAGATCCCAGACTCCACTGAAGTGCTGCTAAGTCTATTCTTAGGTTTTAAGCAGCATGTAAGTGGTCAAAAAAGGTTTATTCTAGGTCCAATATTTCACCCGTGCCAGAGCAGTACAGTATTTCTTGCTTATATGAGCATTTCAATGTGATTGACTTTGGGTAGCAGGGAGCTGAAGTCATGCCAGACCTGTTTTATTTTGACATTTATTTGTGCAATGAAATCCAAGGATCTTTTCTTTTCTCCTTTTTTCCCTATGTGCTTCACTCAGTACTCTCTCTGTGACATTGAAATCCATCACACTGCTGGCCCTGGTGTACCCATTAGATTGTACGTGCCAACAGTGTTAGAACTGCGTGATGGAGGAAAGACAGCAGCGAGGGAAAAAGTATATGTGGCCTGAGGAAGTAAATTTTAATTTCTTCCCAGGCTTTCTCTGATTTAGGGTAAGATTCTCTTGCCCTTAATCATACTGTGATACACTAACCTCCCTCTCAAGGAGGAGGCAATGAATAAATGCCATGCAGCCAGAGAGACTTTTCCTCCCATTCATACAAGCATTGCACAAGATGCCCAAAGCAGCCCTTCGTAGCATTAACCCGACCAACAGAGAGAAACGTCCACAAAAAGAGCCATTTCCTCAATTAGAGAAAATTAGAGGGACAGTTAGGGAGAAGTGGCTCTTTCCCTGCTCCTGATTACTGATAGACACACAAAGCCACACAGCTCCAGGGTCTGGAATAGAAGCCAAGTATTCCTCTACCCTTTCCCACACCAGCTCCTGTATCTCTGTTTACAGTGTGTCCCCCACCAACCCCCCCTGCAGAAATGGGTTGAAATGGAGTTCTTGTGGCTGATGCCTTTAATTTCAGAGTGCTCCTGCAATTGCTGGTGAGTAACCAGTGGAACGAGCCTCCCTCGGGTGTGAAGGAGAAAGGTCACCTGAAGGACAATGTAGAAGAGGTTCCCCATTGCTCCCTGCGTGCTGCTGGAGACAGAACAAACATCAGTTCCCACTGTCACCAGCCCTATTAGTTTTCGGAGCTGCTCGGCTTGCTTACAGAATGCCACAGAGGAAGGCAATCCGTGCAGCCACGGTTTGAGTGTAGGCTGGCAATCCAGCATTGCCAAGGCTGTGTGCTCTCAAACAGCAGCATGGAGGGAGGAGGAGCAGTACTGGCATTTAGGGGCAGATATGCAATGATGGCTCACTTAAGCCGTGTGATGCTGGAGGCTCTACTGCTATTTTATCTGGGGCCTTTCACATGCAGCTCTAGGTGATTTGTGTTCAATTTGGCTTGAACTTCATTCATAGTCAATGGTCCAAAATAATAGCAAGCTGAAATAGCTGAGAGCAAGTGTTCATTTTCATTGCCTCTCGTGGATGGGAGCACCATTAGGATTCCTGGGTTCAGCGTGCTGCAAATACACATGGCTTGTGTCAAATGACACTGGGTAGCTGCAGTGCTGCTCCAACAGAGTTCAGCTCTGCTATTTCCAGTTAGAGACAACTAGTCCTAATGACACCCAATTCTCCACCCCTCTCAGGGCTGCAGAAAAGTCAGGCTGTGATCGGAGAAAGATGCAACATTGTTTTAGTTAGAATACAAATACTCAAGCTTGTCTTTAGTCGCCATCAAATGAAGGGTCTCTTCAGTGCCCAGGGACATCTGGTGTCCCCCTGAGTCATGGTGTTTGAATTCGGGCAGAATCAGCAGAGAAAAAGATGACAAAATACAGAGGGGGTGGGGGAAGAAAAGGAACAGTCTTAGGCAAGAGTTAAATGGAGCGAGAGGGCTGAAAACAGATAAAGGAGATTTATCTGGAATATTAAAGAAATGGGGAGGAAGAGAGATGGGGGAAAATACAAAGTGAGCAGCAAAGGGGTTCACAGAAAAAGATTGAAATAGAAGGTGGTTAGAAGGCACTGACAAAGCTGAGACATACATGAAAAGAAACAAAGGAAGAGAAAATTTAGAAAAAATTGGACAGTACTCTGACTACTGCCTTCTCCCTTCCTGAAACCTATCTCAGGTTTGGCATGCAGCTCTGTTACCCCGGCCTTGCATTTAGGTTGTTATTCTAAATTAAACACAAAAAGTCACAGAAATAACAAGGCACATGTAAAATATGGTGTATTAAAATATCCCATTCTGGGCAAAGCATACCTCTTTGTTCTTGCTTTTTTACTGCTAAGAACAAGTTCCAGTGCGCACAGTTTTTGGAGCACACGGCATTTTGCAGGACCAGGCAGCTGGATCTCTCCCCAGCTTGCTGTGTTGAGCAATGCTCCTTCTAGATAGCAAAGCCTGATGATATCAACCTCCTTTTCAAGCAGCTACTGCTCTTATCTACCAAAGCAGAGTTGCAAACACCAGCCCTTACCTTCCCAAGCAGCTTTTATTAGCCTTGTCCCATTTGCAAAAATTCCTGTGAAGAAAAGATGGAGATGTGATGGAGAGTAACCCAAATGCAGTTTTCGAGCCCTATTATAGATATCTTCTGATGGAGTAAACTCAGGATGCAGCTCTTCCTTCAGCTGTGGTGTTTCTAGAACTGCTCTTTCCTATGCAATCTCTGCTTGTCTTTCACTGAGATGAAGTACCATCTTTCTTCACTGGCAGAGACTCTCTCCTATAGTTGGATAGACAAAACTTGTAAGAATTGACATACTTGTCAGATTTGTTCAGATTAAGAATGACTGGAAGGGAAAAAAACCAGAAGAGGATTAATACATACACCCTATTTCCTTTGGAAACCAAGCTAAAAGCATTACAGATAGTCTTAGAAAACAGTTACACCCATTAATCTTTGATTGACCTTCCTGATGCTATCAAAACTGAGAGCAGTGAACCGTGTGTTTTCCATTTCATTTGTTGTGTTCTTGTTCAATAGGTTAAAATCTAGGACATGTCTTGAAAGACAACGGTTTGACTGGGGCAGCCAGAAACCGTCTGCTTGATGATGCTATTCCATACTACCTGTAAGCTCCGTAAAGCACCTGCCCTCTCCCAATGGAAGAGGAGCTGCCAGCTCCAAGGGGTCACAGCTTAGTGACACAAGCATGACTCACAGAACAGGAGTTGTCACTATTGCAAGCCAAATTCCTGGTTCCACTGGCATCTCATGTCATTAATAGGGCTAATGAGGATCTGCCTAAATCAGGTTCAGAAAGTCAGGGAAGAGTTTAAGGCACTTTCAGACGCTAAGTGCTTCTTGCACCTCACCAAATTTCTGCCTGTATTATGATTCTGACCTCTGAAATAGCAGACTGTAAATACAAGAATCCAGGGGTAGACAGAAGGGCTGAAGCTGCACAAGTCAAATACACTGTGCCAGAAACCACTTCAGCACACAGGAGCCTGACAGTCGGCTACACTACATCTGCTGATCAGCTCCAGCGTGCTGCTGCCTGTGCCAACAAAGCATTTCCCAAATTCTGCCATTAGCACAACCCAGGAACAATGTCCAACAGGCAGTTTCCATGTGGGCATGCAGCTCAGCTGAAGGAGTTTAACAGTGTGGACAAGGTCAAGTCCTGCCAGCTGGCCTGAGAACCAAAACCTGCTCTCTGCTACTGTTTAATCTACGAGCGCAGATGTTGCCCACAGCTGATGGGAGGTCTGACAGCGCTCACTTCCTCGTGTGCCATCCACCATTTACCTTCTCCGACTTGAAACATTGAAAAGCTGCCCCATGCTTTTAAGGATCACCCTCCCATGCTGTCCTACCCTTTTACCACATACAGAATGCTACCCCAAAACACAACTCAACTGAAAAAGTAATCTCTAAAAAGCGTGGTTACCAAAGAGGGTGGTTACCAATCCTTTCCCACTTCTTCCATTTCCAAGTGAGGTGGCTAACATTGTACAGATATGCTGTTGTTTTGTCTGCTGTCATGTTCTAGATGCCTCTATACTGCTGTATTTTACTCTGATTTGCGCACACAGAGGGAGGTTTGCTGGTTTGTGGTTCAAAGCAGTGACTGCACAACCTGATATAGCTAAACACCACTGGTTATTGTTTACAGAGAGCTCTAAGCAGTCATTAATCTTATCAAATAGAAGGTGAAATATTTCGGTAGGATTCAGAAGAAATTCTATGACGCACCTGTAAGTGAATGCCTGATTTCATAGTTCATGCAAATGTATTACTTCATAGTTATTGCATTGTCACAGGTGATATATACTATTATTTTAAGAAGTGGTTTCTCTTGTTTTTTATCATCTCTTCTGAAAGCAAGTCATTATTCAATGAGAAGTAACATCACTGAAAATTTTCACTCCTGCATTGTTCCACCCTGGTGGCTGGATTCACTGTGGTCTAATAAAATGTAAGTTTGCTTACTGTCACGGTGTTGCTGTAAATCTTGCTTCACTGCAATCAGAGTTTGTCGTTTTGGTGGGACCAATACTGGATCTCGCTCTCTTGACATCTGACTGACTTTCTCATAGGATCTTAATTACTTCTGTGCACTCTTGTGTTAAATTCGGTGAAAGAATTCTAAAATTATATATCAAAGGAGAGGCACAACAGAAAAAAAATTGGGTGTGCCTGAGTTAATTTCTTCAAGAAATTTTCAGAAGGCAAGGAAGAGTGTCACTCTTCAATCTCATAACAGCTTATACATTGCAAAGATCTTTACCATGACTGCACAGCTCCTATCAGTGTTAGTCTGTGTGTCCAAACAACTACATCCCAGTGGCCCAAACAAACATGAGAAAAAGCAGATGTTAGGAGATGTGAGGGAGGATTTTGCAGTGTCCTTATCTCTGGTTGAACTCAAGTGACAAAAAGTGTTGAGATTCGAACATTTTTAGAGCTGGGAGTTCATTTTCCAGCTAGCTTTACTGTTTGTCATAATCAGTCTTGTTTATCCTGGTTCTAATATGAGGTGTGAAAATGACGTATGTATTTATCCAATCTCAAAGATCAGGCTTGTCAGCGTCTACTCCAGACTAACACAGAAAACTTGTCAGGCTGCAAATCTGTCTTACTGACTTCTAATAGTAAACTTTGCCCATAGTATTATAATACCAGTTCAGCTCTCAGAGAAAAAGCACATTTTCTGGCTCCTGAAAGACTGAAGGGTTCTTGGATTTTTGTCTTCCAAGGGGAAAAATAGACAGATAGACTGCTATTCAGGCTGACACATAAACTGCCGCTCCTAAAAAATTCTGCAAGACCAAATATATAGAAACTGGGCAGAAGAAAAGTGCTTCTGTTGGCTCTTCAGTCTGAGCCATGGCATATTTCAAGGCTGAAAGACCACAGGAGAGTTAGATGCTCCCAGACTATTTTGGCATTAAAGATGTGGCTAAGATAAATAGCCAAGCCCTACAGAAGAGTGTTTTTACAGTTCACCCAGTCTGGCAGCTGCGCCTTGCTAATACGACAAAGCATAAAAAATTGGCTCAAGCTCCTACCCAATCCAAAATTCAAACAGTGGAACTAGCCTTGGCAATTAGGGAGAAGCTTATCACCAGGCAAAGGCTGTGTGCTGTATTCTTGCAGCAAAAAGAAAACCAGCACTGTGAGTAGAGTATCTCTAACACTATTAATTTATGGCGGGAGGAAGTCTATGTAATCACCTTTGTAAAGAAAGGCAGGTCTGAAGCACCGAGCTTCACATTTTTTCAGAGATTCAGCACTTGCCCTTGGTCTTAATGAGGTGAGGACGATAGGATTTCTCGGGTGCTGTCACAAGGACACGGACCACTGAGAATTCCTGTGGCCAAGCACAATTTCTCTACTTGAACATTTTTAAAGGAATTTGTACCCTCACTATCTGTACTGCAACAGATATGTATCAATGCTGTTGCTGAATTCATTTACACTCAAGAGCTCAAGAAGTTCAAAAGAGTCAATGTAAAACATTTTGCAAAATTGAAATCCAACGTAAACAAATAGACTCAAATTTCCTTTACTCTGGGTGTGTGGGAAAGCAGAACATACTTAAACCTGATCAAAAATCCAAACGTACATATGAAGCGCTTGACTACTACAGCATGTAGGAGGTATCCAGAAGAGAAAGAGGAGTGGGTAGGATGGGATTCTCATGCTGCTTCTTAAGCCATACAGAGATCAAACAAAAAAACAGGTCCAGAGAAGACAAATCCTGAAGGTCAGCTGAAGCACTAGTGTCTGTTTTGTTTACTGCTTGGAACACTTTCACTGACCAAGGAAACACCTGTGTCCCACCCAGGCTATGACAGCCCAGCCCAGAAATGTGCTGACAAACACAAACCCACAGGGCACTAAAGCTTTCTTCAGTTTCTAATGACAGAGAGAGGGAAACATGCTATGCTAGAGCAGAGAAGTAGCCTAAGTAATGCTAAAACAGTGAGCATGTTTGACACTTTTTAATTTCACTGGTATATTTTGTATCACAAGAAAAGTATAAGCAACATCATTCTCATCACTAGTGCATATGTAAACTGTTGGCTCTCCCCCTCCTTTCCTAGACACTTTGAAAGCCCTTTTTTTCTGGGTGTTTTCTATTTCTTCTGTTTGGGCAAGGCTGTGGTAAGCCCCCTGTAGGAAAGACAAGCTGCAGTGGGCAACCTGTGCCTCACTGCAAATAGTAGATGGCAGAGAAGAACTCTAACAAAAGGCCATGAGATTGCCGTTCATACCTCAGGACACTCAGAGAAGGACCATCTTCTGAGTGGAAGAGCTCAGTATCCTCCCCTGTACAGGAGGGCAGGCTGTAGCTGCTGAGCCCTGTGCAGCCACAGTGATGCCTGTAGCTTGCAGCAAAGCTGAATCTCATGTGCTTACAGAGATCCACGTGTAATTTCCACCTGGTTACTTCCACTGAGAACCTGATTCAACTCTATTTGGCACTGGCACAGCACTCCCAAAAGATCTGGGTAGAAAGGAAAATCTTTGCAGAAATGAGACACGGCCTAATCGGACGTCTTTTCACGTGCACTGTGCTTCATTTTATAAAACAATGCCAATGTTGAAGCCCAGACATTGCACCTCAGTGCATCTAACTCCTCCTGTGGAAAGGCTTGTGACAGAGCTGGTATATCACCTTCTTGCTAATGGATAAAATCCAACATCCAAAGTAATTTAAACCATTCAGAATGGTCAAGTTCATCATGATAGCAGTGACTGTGACTAAGACCCTACGTGAGGCAATCCCATTCAAAGCCTTTTTTTCTGCATTTTTTGCTAAGGGAGAGGCAGCATGCCAGGATGCAGGAAAAACACCTCCTTTGGAGCTCCTGTTTCTCTCTAAGGCTCGAGACTGAGATCACGGTGTCTGATTAAGGCACCTCAGCAAGGTATCTGAGATTAAACTGGACAGACAATGTTCTCTGCCTTCAGAATGTGTGCTCATCAGCCTGCAGCGATCCCTAGAAAGGATCTGGAACTTGTATGGCCAGTGACAGTCCTTACACTGACCTTCTCGTTGCAGCAGCTGGGGCTCTGCTTTTGTGCATGTCACAGGATACAGATGCTTCAGGCTTCTTTCTCCTCTTGCATGACTTCTCCAAAACCAGGGAACAACTCATGGTCAGCACTGCTGAAGGTGGTGGGGATCAGCTCCCTTAGCAGCAGCTGTTCTGATTTTCTGTCTCCTCATGTGTTTTCTCCTCCTAAAAGGCCAGGTAAGTACTCAGGACTGAAAAATCTACGTCAAAGCAATCAGTGGTGGCATCTTGTTGGCTTGAAAGAAATTGCAGCAGAAATTAATCTGACTTCATTGTTCTTCCTTTCCTTGTAACAAATGGAGTAACCTATGCAGATCCTGCCTGTAGGCAGCACCAAGCAAGAGCCTATTCCAACTACTCCTGTGGGGTTCTCTCTGAGATGCCTCTTTTCTCACCGAATTCTCCCCACCAGTGGATCCTTGTCCATTCTCCTCCTTTCCTATCCACAGGCTGGCATGGGCATTGAGGGGCACAGCTGGAATTAGGATCAGAAATAAAAAAATATGAAATACAAGAAAAGTTCTCTTTCTAAACTTGTGAAAATACACATACTTCACCTTTCTGTCTAGCCTATGTACAGAGGAATGGGGAAAGATTTTGGCAGAGAGCTTTGAAAGACAGGCAAATAGATCTTTGTCCTTCCTCTAAATGTAACTTCATTTTTGCACTTTCTTTTCCCCAGAGTTCTTTATAGTCTAACAAAAACCAGTCCACTGAAAGAAAGAGAAGGACAGAAAAGGAATTGTAGTGGTAGATATTAGTTTGGCAAATAAGCCACCAAAAAAAGTGTGAAGAAAAATATTTTCTCCTGAAGCAGTGGGGGCTTGTTCATCATTTGCCTCATGTGTTTACCCTTGGGCTATCATTATATTAGCCACATTTCCTGGCTGAGCTGGAGCACCTGGTAACTATAGTAACCACATTTTCATATCTGCCCATAAATTCCCTCAGTTCTAATTAGGACACCCATTTATAACAGCAATAACAACAGAAATTACAGCAGACTTAGCACAGATGCAGTCACCTCTCTCTCCCTCATGCCAAATAAATGACCCCTATCTGTGTAGTTCTTTTACCATAAGATGTCACTTATGGCACAAAGCCTACTTTACTTGCCATGTCAACCACTTTGTATCCATCTGCTACGTTGTCTGTACTTTCTCACTTTCTAAAAGGTCTGTCCATCAGTCTTCCTGCTCAAACAAAAGCCAGTAAGCTTCACATCAGGCTGCATAAACCTGTTTTTCTTGATAGAAGAAAGAATTCACACCTTGCCTACAAAGAAATTGCACACACAGCACTACTGCAGATTTTGCAAACAGTAGGTGGATGCTATTACAAGCAGAAAGGCTATGTAGTCCAGTTTACAAATTTACCTATGCAATCTAGATAGCTTTGAAGAGAGGATAAACCACGTCATCCAAAACAAATGATAGGTAAATGATGAGGAAGCAATGTGCAAGAAATCAACATCAAGTAATAAACAATTGCAAAGTTCAATGGCTCGGTGTATTTCACCAGAAATTATTTCCTTCTCCATGAAACAATAAAGCTTAGCAAACAATTTGAAGCCTGCTGACATGATTTAAAAAGATGGATGGGCTGGTAGGTAGTCGAGAGTGTTTGCTTTATTGTTCACAGAGTCACTGCTCAGAAGTACATTTGTCTTGGAGTCAATGTGAATTATTGTCAAAAAAGTGACAAATCTTTCTCACTTTAGGCTAGACTGTGCAGGCCTTACATGACTTTCTTTTGCTAGAAGAAAAAAGACATTGCATCTGTGTATTGGCAAAAATAAGACAACAAAGCCCATCTCTGCACAGGTCAAGGGAACAGCGCTGCTTTGGCTTTAGGTTTTGACAATCTTCTTTCCATTAGAAAATTTTCTCTTGCTAGAAAAGCACTTCAATTATAACTTATCCATGACTATCAACAAGAATATCTTCCCATGAACCTTTATCCACTTTTCCTCTGCATCCCCTGCAGGCTGAGGAAAGTGGGTAAAAAAACATACTGGACCTTGGATTGTGGTTGTAAAAAGCAGCTAGGCTCTGTTCATTGCATTCTATTTTACAGCTTTATCTGCTCTTTACGCCAAGTAATAAGAGCTTTCAAAGTGAACAGTGTTGTGATGAAAAAATGTAAACTTTAGTGAATTGCCAAAGAAGGGTTCCAGTTATTTGCCAATTTAGTCATCAAGCAGTGTTTAGAAGCGTGGATGGAAAACATGTTGTTGATCAAATTCTAATATAACCACAAAAATTGGTTTAAGATGCTGACAAATGTGAAGCACAGTGAAATTCAATGGCATATATATGGTTTTTTCCATTAGATAAGTGAAAAGTAATTTCAGTCACTGCCAGACTATTAATTTTTGACACCTCAGTTCATGAGATGCTGTTTCGGACTTCAGTGTAGAGTCCCCTGTTGCACACTGTGCCACTCATTACTGTACCTTCATTTCTCCATCGGTTTCTTATTTATTCAGGCTGTAGTCTGTTAAGAGAGATGGGCATTTGCAGTATGCATGATGCATAATGAGGCTCCATTCTCTGTGGAAGCCTCTAAAACTGCCCATCATACTTCTCTTACTGGCTCTTCCCATTTTCATCAAAAGGGAACACTCTCAAGCTGTCAAAATCTTTCCAAATGACCCCCCTATAAGCACTGTAGCCCTGAGTGCTTCTTGGCTTGTTAAATATTAAAATAGAATGTGAAAAACATGTTTGATTTGATTTTACTAGTTAATGAAAGCAAGTCTTTGACAGAAAAATAATTGCCCTGAAAATAAGAAAAAGAACTAATTAAAAATAAGATTAAATAAGAAGTTTCTATGTGATCTCTTGAGCTAGTTTCTTTTCAAAGACATGCTTTACCTGGCATAATGTGTGGTTTGCGAGACCCCTATGTAAGGTTAAGTATTCCTTGGTAGTTGCCTGGAAACAATGACAATGACAATTTGTTCTCATTAAGGACAAATAATGCAGAAAGGCTGTTACAATTGTACTTCTGAACATTAAAATAAAATAGTTTGCTTTTTCTCTCTAAAGATTCAAGTTAAAAAATCTTACCACCACCGTTGCCACGAAATAGACTCCGACTTACAGTGATGAGTGTGCACATAAATTCACTTGGAATGACTACTATTACTATTGTTATTATGATTACTTGGTCAAACTAGTGCTGAGCAGAATACAACCATCTTGGGTTTGAACTGTTTCTGTGGGGCTGTTCTGTACCATGTGAACTTTGATAATTTTTAAAAAAATCTTGTGAAAAGTGGGGAGAACACTTTCAAAGCTGCTGCTTGAAAAATCAGCAAGAGCAGAAATCAACCCAAAAAGAGTTACCATGCTGGGAATTGGGAAGTCCTTCTTAAGAAGGAGAGTCCACAAGTTTATTTCTTGCTTCACAGTTCATTGACACCACACTGCTGCCCTGAGGTTGCTTGGAGAGCTTTGAATCTTCAGGTTCACACCTACCCAGGCATGGCAAGACCAATCTGCACAAATATCACTGTTTAGGTCATCTGTGGGGGCATCATGAATCCCTTAATTTTGTCAGAAAACAAAGCTGTGGCCCCAGGCCAGCTCCTTCTACTTTCCATCAAGGCTTTCCTTTATGGCCAGGTGATGCTCTGGTCAATCCTGGGAAGCACAGACCAGCCAAAGCACCTTCTTTATAGGAATCAATGACAACATGAAGCATCACAGCTGCAATTAGAAGAGCTTTAACTAGTTCAAACTGCCAGCAAGTGAAATGAAAAAGCAATACATTTAGGACTGGGAAGAGAGCATCTCTTTCTTAAAGTATTCCAGCCAAATATTTCGTCATGGGGATGAGCGGGTGGAGAGGTGAACATACTTGTGTTATTTAAGTGCCATAATTGGCAATCCTGCATGCACATTTCACGTTTTATCTGCAGCTTGCCTGTTACATCATATTTGCTTTGAATTCCTATAATCGATTTTGAATTGATCTGATGGAGAAGTGGACTGCAGTGTTACAAGTAGCAAACATCTTATTGTGAACAGAGTCAGGAAAAAATCAAGAGATCCACAGATGTTCACTGGAATGCATTGGTATATTTAGTACCTATACTGACTTCAACATTGTATTTAGCAAAGTCCATTCCATCACATTAAATTTTCTTCCTTTTTTGACAAGAGAAATACAACATTTTGGGAGGAACAATTAAGTAAGAATAAGAAGGGGGAAAAGGAGACCGAGTTTGGGTTAACTTTTGGAGTTTGTTTTGTTGATTTTTTCAAAAGGAAGACCACACACCACATAAAAGGTGATTAACAAAAGGGAATCATCTTCCTGGATGGACAGAGTTGCATGAGGTTGCCATGAAAACAGGTTAGTGACCTGTATTTCTGCAAAAAGGGAACATTTATCCATTTTGTTTCCTAAAGCAAGATAAACTCCACTTTATGGGGAAGCTTGCAAACAGCTGGATCAGCCAGCCAGCCAGCTAGATGTGACCAGACAAGAAGCAGATTTTACAAACAATTAAAGAAGTTTGCCATCTGGCAATGCTGGGCATAAGAGATGAAGGCAAACTCCATCCCACTTAGGGGAATGACGACAAAGGTCCATGCCAGACAGTGAAGGATGCAGGCAAGACAACCACTGGCAACAACACTTTTCCCAGAGTTTCTTCCCTTCTCCACTGCTGCAAAATCAGTTTGCAATTGAACAAACAGAAATGGCTGAAAGAGAGAATGCAAGGTATTTCCCCAGAAGCTTTATGTTTCCAAAAAGCAAGGGGCATGAATGGAAAGCTTTGGAAGTAAACATAGTTTGTCTTGATTAATACTGACTGTTCAGTAGCTAAACTTTTTTCTCCAGTTCAGATGTTCTCCAGAAGAAGACTGCAGAATTGAAGCTGAATCAAGGAAGTACGCACAAGATCTTTGTGGAAATAAACCACTACATACAGCACACTGGCTTGTGTCTGTGCCCTCTGAGGCTGCTGGAACAAACACCAGTCAGCACAAGAAGCTTGGATTACTAACAGAAAATAACACTAGCTGTAAATTTATCTCCTTTCTCTCAGTTACCATTGGAAATCAGAATATATTTTCAAGCCTAATTCCATGCATACTTGTCAGATGGCTATAAGGAAGATTTTTCACACAATGTAGAATTTGAGACATTTTCAAAGTAGTCATTTGCTACTCACAATGTGTTACATTGAAGTTGCATCTGTCTTTCATATCTGTATCACTCTAACTGGAAGACTGAAACTTCCTAACCAGAGAAATAGTAAGAAATGAATAAACATGTTCCCATGACAGTAACCTCTCCTTATCAAGGGAGGTACCTCTGTTCCTCCCATTGCAACAGTACTTTTCAATTATAAATTCTTGCCTCCTGCAAACACTTGGCACAAAGTGCTGCTAAGATTTGAATCTGCATCATCTTACACTTGGCTGCCTGCCAAAAGTAAATTTTTTACCTGTGATAAGTAAAAAGCAGCCTCAGGTTTAGGCAAAAGGAGCTGCAACTGAACTGCAGTGGGATTATGCAAATGCTGTTTTGCAGCATTTTACCCACTCCAGTGAGAATATTTCAGTGCCTCGTGCAAGACAAACACACCAACCCACTTTGAAGAAAATAGTTCCTTTGCCAATTTTAAAGGTGTTCTAGTTATGCATGAAAGTTGTAGGATTGATCAAAAAAAATTTGAAAGAGGACACATCCATAATTGTGTTAAATCCATTTGATGGCCTGGCCTTAACTCTGATTCATCCTGCCCCGGGACAAATGTGTCTACAGCAGCGAGTGCTTTTAGCCCAGTGTGTCATCAGTGCCTGCAATCCTTTTCTTTACACGTATTAAAAGCAGACTATTACATAAAGTAACTAACACACAGCCCTTTTCTCAGATACAAAGTCATAAGGCAGATGGATGGACATACGTACAGCTGCCACTAACTGCTAATGGAGCCATTTGCACTCAACTACATGACACCAGCTTGGGATATTCTCTGGAAGAATTTATTTTTATAAATAAAACCTTGGCATCCTGAGAATGATATAATCCTGCTTTCAGGCAACCTGTGTGAGACATTTAAAGGGACACAGGCATTCTCCTTTAATCCCTCTCTGCTGAAGTTTCAGTAATACCCTTTCATCACAAAACCCACTATGTTGACATGGAAATTTACTATATGACTCTAAACTTCAAAATCCACTTTCCTTTAACTTCCTTTTTTTTTTTTTTTTAACACAGGACGACAGATTTCTGATGGAGGTATTAAGGTTTTACTCAAGAAAATTCCTGCACTGGCCAAAATCAAACTGAAGTGGAACAAGAGTAAATGAGAAAATACAATGGAAGAGTATAGCATTAGTAGTCTTCCGAAATACGTGTCTCCTTATCAGGAAGGGACATGAGTACATACCCATTCATGCATTTTTTTGAGGTCCATCTCTATGAATATCAACGTTTTCCACATATGGAAGGACGATAAATCCAGAGCTTCAGTAACAGGAACTGAGTCTCCATTATGGAATGAAACACAGTTTCATGCTGGGGTCCTCCTACAACTAAGCTAGGCAGGTGGTGAAGTGATGCTGTAAGGAAACAAACAGGATGATATATTTAGAGCATTCAGTTGGCAGATTGTTCCTGATTTTAGATGATGTTGATGAGGTCTTTTGCCAGGGGTTACCTCTAATAAAGCAGCTCTGTTAAGGCTGTCAATACATTAACAATTTTCATAGGAGTCGTCTTTGCCTTTGGCATGTAAAGCCTTCCCTTTGATGGGATCATTATATCACTGCACACTGTTCATATATTCAAAATTCGAAAGCAATAAGAGCTCTTTTCCAGGTTCCCATGTAAACAAATATAGCCAGGTTTAAAAAAAGGTTATTTTAAAAAATCGTTCTTTCATAAATAGAGTTTTTTTCAACATTTGCCTAGCTGCATTAATAAATAAGTAAAATTACCTTCCCCACCCAAATGAATTGATTTACAAAATTTACAGTAAAACTTCAGTTTATTTTTCCCATCCTTGGCTTTTTTAACAGATTGTTTACTTCTCCCAGGTGAAGCCAATATACAGCTATAGGGGGAAAAAAAGTGCACAAGGAAAGGACTCTTTCAGTCATTAGGGCTTTTTCATTGGCAGCTCTCCCTCTGTTTTCCTTTGTGAATTTTCTAAGGTAATGGCCAATCTCTAACCATGTGCTGAAGTAACAATTTCATGATAAAACTAATCTTTCCAATAAACATCTCTCTGAAACACTCTACTTTTCATTTTCAAAGAACCAGAAGGATTATTGTAGTGATTTGGATATCTATTTTTCTAAAATTGCCCTCCAAGTCTTCCTTATTCTAATGTAAGGCACAGAGTCCTTAGCAAATAGGAATTGCATCTAGAAGGGGAGGAAAAAAACCCACTGCAAACCCAAATGTAACCTTAGAAATCACTGATGTAAGTAGTTTCATTTCTTGTACTAAAACCATTTGAAAACTAATCTACTGCATGTTCCTTCCTTTCAGAAAATGTAAATTGATCTTTCAGTTTGAATACCTGTCACGGTATAGCCACTCTAATGTTGACAAGTCATTTTGCTCATCAGCTGGTAACATCTGATAGACTGCAAAATTCCACAAGAGCTGCTGGGCCAGATTACCCCAAACCAGTGTGGGGGGCATTCACTCTTGGGAAATTTGGCAACAGCATGAGTGAGGAGTGTTTTTCTCCCAACAGCACCTCCCAAAGTAGTATGCGAGCACATCACAAATAAAGACAATTAAATCAGGTTACGGTAATTCCCAACATGGTGTTTGTTCCTCAGTCTTCCACAAAATGTCACCATGCCCCTTCCATAGAGGGAGGATATCACCAGCAACTGTGAACCTAAGGATGGGCAAATTTGCTAAGAGGGGTTTAAAAAGTCACAGCCAGTGTTACTGGGACACTTTGGTCAATGTCAAAACGGTGCTGCTACAGAGAGACCCTCTTCAAATACAATAATATTTAATACCTACTCTGAAAAAAATGGATGACACTATGGCTTACTTTATCAAACAGGACTATTAAAAAAATTATAATCCTAGATATCCTTTTATTTCAACTACTTCACGTAAAAATTTGCTTCGATGTTGTGGACTATGTCAGTTTCAATAAAATGTGTACTGTAGGAAAAAGAAAAGACTCTTGGGACGCCACAGAAATATTGGATATCTGCTGCCCTTTTTGCTTGTTTCTGAACTTAAGGTTTAGCACTTAACCCACCCTAAAATTTTGTACATTTACTGTACATTTCTGGGGGATATTACTTCCCAAATAGAAAGATCCTTTTTGAGAAAATACTGAACAGAACCAAAATTGCCTTGGATTTTAAGAGAGCTGGAAATTCACTTTGAGCAGCACTTTTCCCCTGACTTTACTTTTTGAAGTAATATGTATAGAATAACCCTGGGGTGTGAGCTCCTTCCAGGAGTACTGGGAAAGGACAACATCTAAAAAGCGAGAGCAACTCATTTAATAAGTGTACAGATCTCTGTTGACTACTCAAGAGTGCCTACAGGTCTAGTGAAACTTTTAGACCATCACAGCAAGGTGAGAAAAGTCCCAAAAACTCATTTTCCAGATTTGACACCTTATTTCTGGTTTGCCTATTATTCAGGAGCCACCCCTTTCCCTTACAAGAGTATAATTTTTTTACAAGCACTTGCTATCTATGAGAAATTACTTTTAGCCTATTAACTGTCACTAAACACTTAATCTCAATTATTTGTTATTTGAGTGCAATTGGTCTGCTTAATTACTTGCTTCTGTCTCTTTGTGCCCTCAACAGATGGCTGAGCGTACTCAAATCAAGAGAATAACCAAGTTGAAAAATAACAAAACCTTTCTTCTTTTTTTAGCCAGAGTGATGACACATTTAAAATCATCACTATTTAAATATTTGTGAGCAGTGAGTAGGTTACATGCTCACAAGGCAGAGTTTTACATGTGCTCATCTTGTTCGTGAAAGCAGCTGCTCCGAATGCAAATCCTTTTGGCTTAGCTGAGGTTTTTTCTCTTTCACAATACAAGCTGTGAATCCAGGACAGAGAGAGATGAAAGGAAAGGGCAGATTTTGGGGTGCTGGCCCTGGATCTGCACTAAGAAACAGGTGGACTTTTTTAGCCTTGAGGATGATAGAAGGAACAAAGGAGCAGGTCATAGCCTTGAAGATTAAGCTTTCAGCCCTAAAAACCAAATCTCACAGGTGTTGTTTGGGCCTGAGCAGGTGCTGCAACTCTGGCTATATCTCAGGTATGACCAGCTCTGCAGGCACAGCCTTGTGTTACCACACACACACTCCAGGGCAGCAGAGCTGTTTGAAAGGCATAGCATTACTCATTTCTCACAAAAAAACCCCCAAATTTTTCCATCCCTTTCTATGAAATTTTTCTCCATGGTGTTTAGGGATCTGAAAGTTACGTGAATGCCAAATCACTTCCCCTTTGATGAGAGAATAGGGGAGAACTTCATAAGAGGTGGCTTTTCTTTTCCTAGAAATCACAAAGATCTAAAAAGTATGTACAGTTTTGCTCAGACTGACAAAAATCCCACCCTACAGAACAAGCAAATATGCAAATTTTGTTCTGGCTTTTAAAAAGAAACAAAAAAATTTAATACCCTATCCAAAGCCAGGAGAAAAAACCCCAGATTCATAAGCATCAATGCTATTGCAATGAAAAACTCGTGTGTGGACAGGGTAACACTGCCGTGCAAGGCAGTTTTGGAAACTAAACCTTTATCTTTCTGTTGAGTGAGGTCCTGTCCAGAGTCAGTGACAAATTTGACTATCCAGCCAGGCAGTTATTTCATGAGGGTTGTGTTCAGCCTGTGGGACTTTTCTCCCACTGCTCTGGCTCTGGCTCCCAGTCCTCATGTGCTCACTCATATAAGCAATGCCCAAAAAAGTGGGTGTCAAATGCTTTATTTAATGAGACGCAGCAACTTTTTGTTATTTGGCACATAAATCTAGCTTTTAGCCTGGTATTCTTTGGACCCTCTCAGGTGCTCATTGCTTTTGCCAAATGCAGACCCAATTCCTTTAAGGAACCTCCTTCTCTGCCCCTACCTCCCCTTTTCCTTTCTCAATCACACCGAAACTAACATTGTCTCTAAGCTTCTCTCTGCTTTCAAACACAGTTTCACACTTTCTGTCTCAATTCTTTTACATGCTTGTCAATCCCATTTGCTCCTCAGTATGGATAAGACCAAACTGGCTTTGCTTAGAAACAACAGGCTTTTCTGGGAGTTATACTATTTCCTGAATATTGTTCAGATTTCCTGCAGACTGAATTGGCTGCAGAAGGCACACAGCTATTTTTAAATCTTCTTCTTTTTTCTCCCATATTCTCATCTGTCCCAGATTAAAACTCAAAGGGATTTAGAATAGATGCTTCCAGCTCATCATCACAGTCCCTCATACATTAATACCTCAGGTCGCCTCTATCAGGAGCTTGAAATGTTCCAAGTTACATGTACAAGTTTAACTTCAATTTCTCAAAAACTTCTCCTTCTGAATTTCTAAATATATTATCTCTGTTTCTCCTTGTATATCTGAAATTTCTCAGATGCAGAGCCTGAAACCTCCCACAGGGAACAGAACTCACAAAGTTTTCTGAAAGAAACCAGGTCCTTTGAGAGCAGGATTCATCAAGTAAATCATTAGTAAAGGACTCTGTAGGGTATTTGGTTCATCTAGTCCCGTGAGAACATGGGTGCAATACTAGATGATATGGTTAGAACCCTTTTTAGTGAAGAAAATATGTTATTTCTTCAGCAGTTTATCAGACTCCAAGTCACACCTAGAGACAAATCGCTGGATAACCCCACAGTTCAGAAAAAGACCCGCAACAAGAAATTTACACTAGGTATGAACATGAGACAATTTGTGCATGTGTATATACCGTACCCATGAGGATGGCTGTGCACAGGACTCACAGTGCAGTCTGGAGAGGGAATGTAGCTGCTCTGGCCCAGCAATATGTACTGAAGGGAATGAAAGAGTGGAAGGAAACATCTGTGCAATGAGTAGAAAAACTTAGGAACCGATTTCTCCATCCCTGTCCTATGTGGAAATACTCAAAAATAATGCCAGCATCTGCCTGTGCTAACAGGATTTTTCTCTCCATTCTCCTAATAGAACTAAACAAATTGTCTGGAACAACCATGCTGACTGCTGGACCAAAAAATCATTTTCCCAACAGCCCTTTACTGCCTGTCAGTCCATTAACACATCCCAGGTATTACAAGAGCTAACAAAACCTGACAAGAGTTGAGTTGGAGGGAGCAGAGGGTTGGCCTTAGACAGTGCTACCTCTCATTTGTCTTTACACTAAGCATCGTTAACTAGAGTCTGGCAATAAAACACAGCTCTTAAACCAAGGCTTTCTTCAATTTCTTTGCTAGTAACACTTTTTTACATTGCCAACTAGCATAAATTATGAAAGTCAGGTCTCTTCCCAGAACTGGGCCTTTTTTGATTCCATGTTGAGCATTTTCAGGTAGAATTCCACAGAAAGGGAGAAATACCCTGAAATACCCCTGGGGTACATCGTTTGGGGAATATCTGGATGCTGCCCCATGTTTTAGAGATGATCACTATTTTACCCAAGCATGAAAGAAGAGCTATTTGCTAGATTTCTGGCTTGTGCAAATTACTCACCTGCTCTCTTACTGAGTGCTGTGTGTTCAGGCACCGCAGGAGCCCTTGGGAACGGCTTCAAACTAAACGCCTGGACAATACTTGGCAGAAGGTGAAAAAGGCCCTCTGCCTCTACCTCACATTTATGTCACTGAAGCATAAGTACCTTCCTAGCAGTTTAGTGCCTGGACGTCACTGCCTCCCTGTCTTAAATCTCCAGTATGTTGAATATTTAGCTACAAATTGTGATCATGCAGTCTACCCAGCACACGAACTCTGCCTTCCCAACTTTGGATGATTTTCCTAGGTAACTTGGGAAAATTACATGATCTCTCCATAGTTTAGCTTCCTGCATGTGAAACAGAGATAATTTTGACTTTGGTCCCCCTGTCTTTTCATTAGCAGTTGCTTGCGGGCAAGGTCTGTCCATGTACTTTATGCCTCACTTTATGTAGAACTGAGTCGTAAACATGAACACCTGGTTCCAAATGAAAGACAAAAACTACACACCACACTAAGAACAACTGAACGCAAATAGAGGTTAAGAAGTATTGATGTAAGGAGGCATGTCGGTACAGGGAGTACATGGTGCACAGCTAAAACGGGGGGTTTTTTTACTTTGCCACTCCCAGAATTTAATTTTTCTCTGGCACAAACGTTGATGCAAGACTGTTTTTTAGAGGGTGTCTTTCTCCTGAGTGCTGGGTCATACACATCAGCCTTCAAGGTCAGGATTTTGTTTGATGTCTTTGTCTTGAGCAAACAAAGGTAAACGTGAAAGAGAAAACATGCACTAAACTAGAAACTGCTGAGCCTTCTGTATAAATGTTTCCATTTGCTCCCCAAGTTGACTATGTCTTTCTTATATTTAATCTTTTATAACTATAGAAAACACCAATGAATCCAGCTGCCTCACATTTTGAAATGAAAAAAAAAGAAAGCCAAAACATGGTAGACACCATAATGTTCAGTTGGTGCCAGTTTTTGGGAGACTAAATCATACATGAAGCTTATAAATTGTGAAATGAGTAAATGAAATGCAAATACAGTGTGGTTTTTTCCTAGTAAGAGCCACAGTTTTAAAGTCTCAGCTACTTTCTACTAGTGCTGCATCATCATGAAGTAGTAAACAATTGGTGCCGTTAGACTACAAAAGACTGATAAAATGATGATGGGAATAAAAAATTAATGGTTTGCACAATGGGAACCCAGGTTATGAGGCTATCTAATCTACCCAAGGCTAAAGAAATAGCTTGTGACAGAGCTAGGACTTGAACTCAGCCCTTCAATATCTTAATATAGGTATTTGGCCCTTTCTGAAGTAGGTGTGTATTTTGTAATACTGAATTCCATGAAAATGGGATGAGGGGAAATCCAGCAAAAGCAAAGCTTTGAGAGACCATGGGCTTGGAAAGAATTATTGAACACAGACTATTCTTTCTGATACCAGAAGGAAAAAAAAGAAATTAATTAATACGGGAAAAGGTAAGGGATTCTGAGGAAGGTGTATTTACAGCACCTTGTGTAACAGTCAAGGAGCAAAGGCACAGGTGGCAGAGAAAAGGGGCTGTGCTGCTGCTTTAATCTAATAGAGACCAGAAGTTGTTTGTGTGTTAGTCCTTCACCTGTACAACTTTTCTCACACTGACAGGACTCTGAGGCCACCCTGCAAGCAGTGTCTACTGCAAGCAGTGTCTACTGCCCCGTGAAGGCAGTGGTCCCCTCTTGATCCTTTCCAGCTGCCCAGCAGTGGCCAGCAGCTCTGCAGCAGTGCCCTGGCTTTACCTGCTCTCCCTAAGGAATAAGAGCTTACTTGATAGCATCTCACAGGCAGCAAATTAAAAGTGACCTGAACAATGGCCTGTATTAGCAGGGAAATGACATTTGTGGCCCTTTTTTTCCTGCATATATAAAGAGGATATTCATAAGAACAGAGGAGGGACTGACGTAATGCAGCACAGCTCCACTAAAATCAGTGAAATGAAGCCAAAAGGGATGGACTGAGGATCTGGCCCTTTTCCAGTGACTCTTCTTTTTGTTCATTTGCTTGTAAAACAACTGCAACAAAAGTAAAATATAACCTGAATACAGGTCAGCTGCCAAACGAATACAGACTTCCCATAAATGACTGGAAGGATTTACAGACATAATCCGTGTACAGCAGAACTCAGCATTGCCATGGAAACAATTACATTCAAGGAGCAAAATGCAATTGATACCATCCATTCAGAAGGCATTTAAAACTTGTTATGCACTTAAAGTACAAGGAAATTAGATTGCTAATTAACACACTATTCCCAGCCATTGTGATTTCATTCTTTAATGGTGAGAGTGGTATTTGCTGCTTTGCTTTCCGTCCTAATTCTACCTCCAACAAACATATTTACCTTAAATACAATATTTCAACATTTGTTTCAAGTCACGTAATAAAAGCTCAAACTGCAACTAGTCTTTATCCTGTCTTTTTCAGCCAATGCCTCCAATAGATCCTTTTTAATCTCCTCTAATGTTTCTAATGTAATGAATCCCATATATAATGACATTATAATGGTTAGAAAGTGCTTATGCAAGCCTTCCCAAAAGAAATAGACTTCAGACTCTCTAAACAAAAATCTAAAACAACAACAAACCCCGTCCAATAAAAATGCCTTTTAATTAACTGCAGTTCTCAGGGCACTGCTTAATTACGAATTATGATTTCTAATATCCCAGCTCTGGTTTTGCATCAGGTCAGTCACTAATTTCCCCAAATGTGCAGCAGAAGAACAGTTTAATGACCCCAAATGACACCTAGCACTTGGAAATGCAGTGCTGCTTGCATGTTAATAGAAAAAAATCTCTTCCTTATGACAATTTTAGCATAAGCCTCCAGAAACGGCAGGATCCTTGGAGAGGTTAACCATGCGGATGGTGCTGTCTCTTCGTGCCTCCCTGACAAGGGTCCTTGGCGTATTACACTTGCAAAATTCCTGCATAGCCAGTGAAAATACTCCAAGCCATTTAAATTCACTACCATCTGTAGCTCAAGAGACCTTGTTTCATTCCACTGTCCTGCAGGTATTTAATCAAGCTGCCCAAAAGGGATGTGCAGTTGCTTCAATGTCTCCTTTAGCCACTTGATAGAGATGAAACTCCAGAGAGCAATTCCGATCTCAGCTGAGCTCATTTGCTCTCTGGAAGTTCTTCTGTCTCTGGTACCTTCAGAGAGACTGCCACATGATTAACTTCTGTCATGGGGGCTAAACCCAAACCCAAAAACTACATTAATGGAATAAATAATATTGTCTCCCCTTTGTTTTGTGAGAAACTGAGGCTCTGAGAGATGCTGTGACCTGAGCTTTTATTAAGCACAGTAAAAGAAGCACACATTTCCAAATCTCTCATCCCAATGTGTTCTACAGGAATATAAGACCTGCTATCACTCATTCACATACAAATACTGATTTTGGCACCAGCTGAAATGAAACCATGTCCCAAACTACCTTTATTTCTTCTTTTCCAGACTGCCACGTCCTGTCCTGGGCAGAACAGTCTAGAGCAGCTTTTTAATCTCTGTGCAAAGAAACAGCATTTTTCATTTCTTTCTTTCTTGTCTCAGAGTTGTTGTCTGAGTGAGCATAAACCACTTCCAAGCTTCTCTTGTTCATACACTGGTGAACTGGAGACAGCTACATTAGCCACACTGCCGATAAACAGCACACTTAGGGACAAAAGCACCCTTCAATCCTAAATACTGCAGACATCCTGTAAGGATAACACACCTCCTCACTAAAATTGTGTCCCACTCCCCATCTTCAGGGAAAGAAGCCTTGACATGCATCGCTAAATACACCACTTCCAGGTGCATGGCTGGAGTTAAATAAAAACCTCAGGTGTTCCCAAAAACCCATTTAGCATGATGGAATCTAAACTCCATGTTCAAAGTTAAACCTAACCTAAGAGGACTGAGATTTTGGTGCTTAGAGCACTAAAGCAGTCTTTTAGCGATTCCCAGACCAATTTGAGCTAGTAGCTACTAGGAAATGAGCCAAACTAAAAACCAAAGCAACAACCAACATAAAAAAGTTCACTTGCTGCACTTTGCTGTACCACAAGGCCATAATCATCAAGGCAGTTTTCAGGGTTATAATAAAAGACAGAAAAGCAGATCAAGTTCCTGACCTGCACAAAATCCTCTTTTGAGAAGAACTGTTTGCAGAATCAGGACTCAAGGCTAAAGAAATTCAGCTATTCAGTCTTAAAATTGTAAACCTTGGAATAGTAAATGGAGCTGTAAGTAATCCTGCTATGTCTAATCATGAAATTACAGGTTGGAAGCTCAGCACCATACACACGATTCTGCTTTGAAGAGTCAGAAAAGGTGGATAGAAGGTAGCCTAATAGTTTTCTTTTTACCCTGGCCAGATAGCAGGAAAAGACAAGGATGACCTCCCGTATATTAATTTCAGAGAACAGAGGAAAACATATAGACCTCCTAATAAAACCCTAATTGCATGACTCATTTTGAATGTTGCAGAAAATGAAGCCATCCTCACAAAGGCACTTGCTGCCCATACATGGTTAATGACAATGTCAATTCTTCACTATACCTTGGCTGTGCTGAGTTGTCCCAAAGTTACTCCATGATCTCAATACCATCATCTTCCATGGGACATTATGTGTAGCATTCCATCCATCATGTCTCTAAAAAAACACAAATCAAAACAAAACAAAAACAAAAAAACCAAAAAAAAAAAAACCCAGGGGAACAAAAAGCCCCAACCAACCCAC